>JAHWFO010052523.1:303528-327318 GCA_023313115.1 Rhysida immarginata | reverse complement strand
AATTCTGGAGGAATATGGGGGGATGGGTGACGAAACCTGGGGGGAGATTGAGGAAAAAAGTTGGCAACCCTGCGGGCAGATAGCAACAACAACTTCTTGCTGATGGATGGAGGACCTGACGGCCAGCCCTGCTGTTGGAGGAAGCCTTTCCCCGGGAGATTTTAACGCCAGTTGCGGCCGAGGAGATAGAAGCCATTGACAAGCTCCGTCATTCTTTATGTAGGCCTAGTTTTGAAATGGTGCTAGCCTACGAAGCTCTCTCCTGCATTCGCCGTCATTGTTCGTTTGTTTGCGGCAGGCATGTTCCCTTCCGTGCTTGTTATCTCCGTGTTTTGTCTTCGAGATATATTTTGTCTACGTGTTTTGTTGCTTGTGCACGCTTTGACTTCAGACTTGAGTGTGGCGTTGTTCTTCCTCAGTGGTGGACTGGTTACCCGTCCATTTGTATATTTTTCTGTCAGGTCAAGAACTCTTTCTTTTGTATATTTCTTTTTGTAATTGATTGCTTATATTTATTGACTTTTATCTGTAAGTGTTTTCTAGGCACGCATGGAATTCTGTGGTGGGAGGCTCATGTTTGAGAGTATGTTTAGACCTGCCAGTTAAGTTGCATTGGAAACCTTCATTTGAGAAGGTCTTTTAGTAGCTCTTCATTTAGGAAGGCTTATGGCACTTTGTGAAGCCATTTATTTTTTTTGTAACTCGTTGCGTTCCTTTTCAGTGATCTATTTGGAGATCACTGGGTTACTACTATGTTTCCAGGTGGACATTTGAAGATGTCCAGGGAGTGCAACGTTGTTTTCTTTTTATCACTTTATTGTGAGTTGGGTGACTTGTTCACCAGGATGCTTCTGTGCTTGTTTAGTTTTGTAGGCCTTGTTTTGTTGAACCATTGAATTTAGCCTCATTTTTGTTTGCTTATTGTAGAATCTCCATGCGTTGCAGTTGCTATTCTTTTGGGTGGGAATTAGTATCCTACTAATGGTATTCTTTTGTGTTTTTTATCTTGTTTCAGGCACGCTTGACATTCTGTGGTGGGAGGCTAATGATTCTTGGTTGGTATGGCTTATTTTATTGGAGTCCTTCATTGGTGAAGGCTTACTCTTTTCGTGACACTTTCATGGAAGCAATTCAAGTTTGACTGCGTTCTGTTTCCAGTAAATAATTGAATTACTGGGGGATCCATTTTATGATTCCAGGTGGTTATAGATAGATATCCGCAGTTCGCAATATTATTTTAGAATTCACATTATGGTGAATATTTTGGATGGTGATTTAGCCACCAAAATTGCTTTTAGTGTCTTTATGGTGTAATTTAAGCCTCTGTTTAAGTCCAGTGTTTTTGTTTATGCCTCACTTGTTTGTCATTGTTTTAGAATTTCCAGCGTTGCATTTTTTGTTAAGTTTATTCATGAAAGGGGGATTTAGTATTTAATTAATATTATTCTTTTGTGTTGGTATGAATCGAGTTATTGTAATCTGTAGACTTTGATTGTAGGCTCACTTAGTTGTTTATGAAATTTATTCTATAGTGTGAATAATAGTTTTCCTTTTTGTAACATATGTTGAAGTTGTTGTTTATTGTGAGCATTATTTTATTGAGAATTTGTTTTACTGTAAGAACTTTACTTCAGTGTGGTAAGGAGCTTATTTATGTTATTTTGCTTTTGAACTCTGAACTAAGGGTTACCGTGTTCCTCCCTTCAAAAGGAACACACAGCACTTTCTGTGCTTATATTTATTGTCTTTAAAACATTCATTCAGCTCCTTGTATTTAATGTATATTTTACTTTTTGTTTATTTTAATAAAAATCTTATTTTTTTTCTACTCCAAGCAGAACTTGTTTGTAGTTCCTTTCTTGACGAGTGTGACTCCCTTACTTTGGGGTCACACATTTCGTCACAATACTATCAAATTATGGCACTTGAAGACTGCGAAGCATAGGCATTGGAAAAAGACTGCAGACCCCCATTATTACAATGAATTTAAAACACAGAAAAAATTATAAACACGCTTGTAAAGTTGATTATGACCTTTACTATAGAAGTGTTGAGAATTCTTTGAACTCTTCCCCGGCCTCATTCTGGAGCGTGACAAAGAAGGTTTTGGGCAATGGCTCCCGTCGAAGTTGCAGTGGTGAATTGTTATCGAAACCAGATATTTTGGACCATTTCCAGTCGAATTTTGCAGGTAATATGATAACTGAGGTTAATATTCAGAGTCTTCAGAACTACTGGGATAGAGTGGAGGTGAAATTTAATGCACCTGTTTTGACAACTTCTGAATTACTCTCTATTGCGAACTCCCTGTCTGCTTCCAAATGTTATAATTATTACGGCTTTCCTGATTATATTTTCAAGGGTTGTCTTCACGCAATTTGCAACCCTTTATGTGACCTTTTAAATCTCTCTTTGTCACAAGGTTTTTATCCTACCGATTGGAAGACTATTTCTGTTCTTCCTATCCCTAAAATTGTGAAACTGACTACACCGACCTATTTTAGACCTATTGCACTTATCTCTTTTCCTGCAAAAATTCTCGAAACCTTTATTGCTACTCATCTTTCAAGATTCGTTTATCCTTATCTTCCTGATATTCAGCACGGCTTCCGCAAGGCTAGATCGACCGAAACTAATCTTGCAGTGTTAACTTCATACCTCTCGAAAGCGATTGATACTTGTCATCAAGTGGATGTAATTTATTTGGATTATTCTAAAGCCTTTGAATGGTGTGTACAAACTTTTAGGATATGTTCCAGAGACCAAAACAAGCAGAAAATGTCATATGAACATGGTGTCGAAGACGCCTTTTTCTATAGTATAATGGTTTGAAGGTGTCCTGTAGTAGAAGAAGAGTTACGACAATTCAAAGAACGTCTGAAGAAAATTGTTTTTCTGACGTACACGACTTCCTTTTAATCTAACGGAGGCCATTTTGTTCATTTACTATAGCAAATGTATTGTCTTGTTATATCGTAGAAACAAGAATTGATCCTTCCCCCCCTTATCTTTCTTATCTCAACAATCTAAGTCCATTGTTGCTGAAGACTCAGCTGAGAAGACTCACTTGAGAAAGTAGATAATGAACTGGCCCTCGAAATTTCAACTTTCTACGTGAATAAATGTAGAAAATACGTATGAAGGAGACAGGCAGACGGACAGACAAACGAACATTGTGAAACCAATAAATCATTCCACAACTTCTTAAATCACACAATTTGCAACACCTTTAATTTTCGCTAAATTCGTGGATTTAAAGTTAATTTCGTCTACTGCAGGACACCTTCAGACCAACATAATTCTAGAACGACGCTTTTTCGACTCAATGCTCATATGACATTTCGTGCTTGTTTTGGTCCCCAGAACATGTCCAAAGTTTGTACAGACCATTCAGAAACATGATGTATACAGTTCGATATTACTTGAAACTTAAATACATGCAATTGTGCCTGCTTTATAAGAGTATCGAACGATACGATACTCTCTGTATCGATACTTTCTCTTCGATAGTATCGGGATATCGATACTTGGCTCTAAGTTTGATATCGATGCTGAATATCGTATCGATAAGAGTATTGCAAGTCCCTAAATCTAATTGCTTCTTTACTAATTAATGATGTTCAAATTCTAATGTATGCGGATGATCTTAAAATTTTTTCATGCATGACTGCTGGCAAGGGTGTATTAAAATGCAAGAAACGTTGGACTCAATTCTCTCTTGGTCTAAATCGAACGGTTTAAGTCTCAACTTTAGCAAATCACAAGTAGTTTCCTTTCCCAGGAAAGTAACAAATTTTATTTTTGACTATAAAATTGACTATGTTATTACTAGGAAAAAGAATGAAGTTAAAGATTTAGGCATTTTATTTAATTATAACTTATCCTTTACCCCGCATATTGATAACATCATAAGAGATGTTCCCCGTAGAATGGGCCTATTGAAAAGGCTTACCGCATTTTTCAAAAATCCATTAACTATCGTAAAGTTATTGATTTCTATTGTACAGTCTTGGACAAAATTATAGGACCAGTCAAGAGATCCAAAATGAATTTATTTGATTCACAATCCTGTATACAGTATAATTTGTAGGGGGGGGGGGGGTGCAGTTCTAGAAATTAAGGCGTCGACTACTAAGGTCATTTTGCGCCTTTTACACAAGTTATATCTGTACGCAGCCTGGGACAAACACAAACATCCATGCCCACGACGGGATTCGAACCCACAGCCAGGCGGACTCGAGAACTAGAAAGCCTACGGCCGGCAATTTGTAATGGACAATAAAACATATTTCTAAGACAAAAACCGAGTTTAAAAAATATAAAATAAAACTAGCATCATCTTTTTTCATTTTTGAGCTACAAAACGCAAGAAACCACCCATGCCTAGTACTTCGAAGCAAGGGAAACTCTTCGCCTCTCACTTTGGTGTGTCGGAACAAGGGTGTGTGATGTGTTCGGCCAACCATGGCCTATTCAAGTGTCCCGAATTTCTCGCTCAGTCAGTACAAGATAGAGTGAATACAGTGAAAAGGTTGAACCTGCGTTATAATTGCTTTGGTCCAAACCATACTTCGAGGAAGTGCAGCTCAAGAAAGTGCAAAAAATGTGATAAGTTACATAACACCTTACTACATATTGATCGTGAATCATCATCACCATCAACTAATAGTGTCTCAGTCGGCAGCCATGTGTCTCATTTATTACCATGTTCAGTGTTACTGTCAATGGCTCTGATAACTGTAATAAACAAACAAGGGGATTCAGTGGTATGCCAAGCATTGATCGATAGTGGGTCTGAAACCAACTTTATAACCGAATCCTGTTCTTAACAGTTAGAGCTTCCCAGACATCAATACACCGTTTCCAATGCATGGTATTGGAGATTTCTCTAATCCTATATCTCAAGGAATCACCAAGCTCCAAATCCATTCTAATTATAACAGTTTTTCCATCAATGTTCATTCTATAATCTTGACCAGCCGCTTGGCGAAGTGATTTATGGGGACTACGATCGAACGCCTACCTGACCTTTTCTACTCTTTTTGTGTAATAGGCTGCCTGTGTTTAAAATTTTTTCATGCCATAGCTTAATTGACTTATGATTTGGAGGATCCTTTTTAAATTTTGTTTTGAACATTCTCTGAGCTGTAATCATTTTGATTCATTGTCAAGCTCCCTTCAAGAAGCCAATTGCATACTTCAGCGATACCTGTCTGACAGCAGTTAAGCTATTATTGATGCATGAGAAACAACATGTCATAGACAATCCCGTGGAAAATTGTATGCAGACTTTATGACCGAGTATGAACAGCTAGGTCATATGGAATGAATATCTTCATCCCTTCAACCTGCTAATGCATACTACATTCCACACCATACAGATTTCATGGAGGATAGTGCTACCACCAACCTCAGTAGTATTCAAAGCATCTAGTCAAGATATGAAAGGAAACTCAACTCTCAACTTATGGTGGGTCCTGTCGTTCAGTCTACCTTTCTCAAAATTCTAATGCGATTTAGATTGAACGCGATAGCCCTCACTGCTGCCATTAAGAAAATGTATTGTCAGATTTTGGTTCACCTGTACTATAGAGACTTTCAACGCATTGTTTAGAGAGCATCGCCACATGAGCCAGTGCAAGACTAACGACGGTGACATATGGAAGCACTACAGCTCTATTTCTTGCAGCGCGTTTTCTAAAGTATTTGGCCGATCTTGGTAAGGAAAAATTTCCATTGTCAGCTGCCGCGATCTATCACAGTTGTTATGTGGATGATTTTCTCATTGGAGCAACTTCCGAACAAGATGCCATCAATGTCATAAAACAACTCCAAGCACTGCTTCAATCAGGAGGATTTCAGCTTCACAGATGGACATCAAACTGTTCTGAATTGCTTGTGCATATCTTCTAAAAGACAATTCTTCAGGAATCCATTCCACTGGATTCTTCAGCTTCTGTTAAAACATTAGGACTGCATTGGTGCCCAGTGGCTGACAACTTCATTTTCATTGTCAAACCTCCTGCATGTTCAAGAGGACGTAAAGAAGCATTCTGTCAGCAATTGCTCAACTGTATGATCCTTTGGAATGGCTCTCATCAGTGACTTTAACCAGGAAAATACTCATGCAAAGATTGTGGATTTATAGAGTTAATTGGGATGATAAGCTACCTTGTGAGATCGAGGAATCTTGGCACCAATTTATTGCGTCGTCACCTGTATAAGAAACATCAAACACAAACGTTATCTTCAGTCATCCCCGCTGACCACACATGTACTTCATAGATTTTGCGATGCCTCAGAGATGACATATGGTGGCGTCGTTTACTTTGAAAGTCCTGCACCCAGACGATTCCAGTTCTATTTCTTTAATCACATGCAAAACTCGAGTTGCTCCAATCAAACAGATCTCCCTGCCTAAATTGGAACTAAGTGCTGCAGTTGTTTTAACAAAACTGTTAAAATGGACTATGGATATCTTAAAGTTACCTAATCTGACTGTTTGGGCTTGGACTGATTCTACGATTGTCCTTGCATGGCTCTCTTGATTTGCCACGACGATGGAAGACATTTGTTGCTAATCAAGTGTCTTAGATTCAGGACACTATTTCACCTAAATGTTGGCATCACGTCAATACCTACATGAATCCAGCAGACTATTGTTCGCGAGGCTGCACCTCATGAAACTGGTTTCTGACACTTCATGGTGGGCAGGACCTGATAGGCTGCACTCCCCAACATATGCAGTCTTAGAAGAGTCATGTTCCACAAGTGAAGAACTACGAACACCCATAGTGTTAGTAAATACAGTCAATTCAAACATGTTTATTTTGAATTTTTCTACATTGATGCAACTTATCAGGAAAGTGATTTATTGCAGACATTGCATCTTTAACTACAAGCATTCCAACCAGCAGAAGACTGGACCGTTGTCCAGTCAAGAGTTAAGAGACACTTTATATCACTGGATCCAAGTGGTTCAACAAGTTGACTACAATCAAGAGATAACAGCGCTTCGGCAGTGCAAAGCCATACAAGTCACAGTACAATCGCATCTTTAAATCTGTTTATTGATGGATGTGGTCTTCTCAGGGGGTGGTCATCTTATCCATAGTCTTCTAAAGTACAATCAGAAACATCCCATCATCTTGTGTGGCTGTAACTACCTTAAAAACTGATTATCAATCATGAACATTACAAAAACCTTCATGCAGGACCGACCTTGCTCCTGAACATTTTACGTCAAAGATTTTGGATTCCTCGTGCATGAGATGTTATTTGTCGTGAAATGTTCAAATGCATCAAATGTCAAAGGGTTCGTGCTGGTACGGCTAAACAACTCATGGGTTCGTTTCCTTCTTCTCGAGTAATGCCGTCACGCCCCCTTCTGTGTTTGTGGCCTGGATTATGCTGGCCCAATACTCATTCGCAAACACAAGGGAAGAGGACGCCAGCCTTTGCTGAAAACTTACATTGTAATGTTTGTCTGCTTTGTTACAAAGGCAAATCATCTTGAAATTTGTGAGTGATTTGACATTGGAGTGTTTCTTGGCGGCCTTTAGAAGGTTTGTCGCTCGAAGAGACAAACCGCTTTATGTACTGTCAGGTACAAAAAGGGTTTTTTTACCTGCTCCGTAGGAACTGAGCTTACCGGATGTTGATTGGTGTCAAAATCAGGTAATTTTACTGAGAGTCAAGGCAGATTAGACTGGACCTGTCCCTTCTGAATGAAAATAGGGTAGCGGGTATACGCTTGGGATGTGCTATTCACGTGCTCAACTATGACTTAAGTCTAAACCTTTATGCACCTGACTGCACATAGTGGCTGTGGCATAAATTTTGTTGGTGCTCAACAAGAATTCAGATCATTTGTGAAGGGTAAAGTCTTCAACAATAAGGTTAAAGCTACCTTAGCCAACGATATTTAGCTGGCACTTTAATCCGCCTTTCAGCTCCACATATAGGAGGTTTATGGGAAGCTGCAGTTAAGGCCACAAAGTAACATCTTAAGAAAACTGTAGGATCATCACTGCTTACTTATGAAGAACTGCTTACCCTCGTTGTTCAAATTGAGGCATGCCTAAATTCGTGACTATTGTGCCCGCTATCCAATGAACCCACCGAATTTGATGTATTTACACGTAGACATTTCCTGATTGAAGAATTGTTGTTAACGATTCAGTCTCTAGACTATTCAAATATGTTCATTTCACCTCTAAAGCGATGGCAGTTGATTCAAAAGCAAGCACAACATTTTTGTAACATGTGGCAAATGGACTATCTCCAACATTTACAGCAAGGAACCAAATGGAAAACACCACAACCGAACTTATCAGTTGGAGATTTAGTGCTAATGTGTGACGTGATGTCAGGTTTTTTTTCGTTTTTTTTTTTTTTTTTAATCTTGGAATTATTGCTATTGATTTATTCACATTTTATTTATGCCTTATTTATGAATCGTTCTACTTAAGTGTCTTTTTGGTATTTTTCTTTTTTTTTTTTTTAAACATTACATTCTGTGTTTTCGTTTTGTTTTCTAAGCTTTGCTGTTTGGCACTGAACTTTTAAATTGTTTGTTATAAGCTTTTTTTTTTTTTTATGAGGCTTTTGACGAGTTAGCATTGTTGGGGAGATGAAATTCTCCGTATTTACTGGATGCTGCCTCGTCATGGCAGTTGTTTTGAGAATTAAGTAGTTAGAAAAAAAATTCTGATTGGTTTTTTGTTATGTTTGCGGTTGTGCAAGCGAGTCTTTGAAATCTACTGCTGCCCCATCGGTATGCTAGTAAAATAGGTGTATTGTTCAATAGCGAAGATTATGTCGGATAATGGGTCTTTCGGCCCGCTTGCTGTCAATCAGCCTGTTGGTTTAAGCTGTGAAGTGTAAATTTTCTAGGAAAATGTTTTGTCCGGTACTGATTTGATGATGGTTTTTTTTTTGTTCCCTCTGCACTCTACGTTGTGGAACCATTCTCCTAAGATGAACCGCCGATGCTCTTTTGTTGAGCTGTGCGCCGTTAACGCTCTTCTACCCCGACGTGTTTGGCAGTGAAGCATTTTGGTTTGTATTTCAGCGTTGGAAAATATCTTGTGACGAGTTGGTGAGTTTTATAATAAGTTAATTGACTGGCCCCGGGAATCCTTGAAGAAACTATTTGCTGTCTCCGAGTGGCTACGGACGAATAGTGTTCTTAGCCAGTGCTACCTTCGTGCATTTGAGCTGTTTGCTGTTCGGAAGAACTTAGAACAATCTGTATCCGAACAGTGGGCTAGTGAGTAGGTCATTCCGTATGGAAATGAGCAATGAGAACAACGAAAGCCTGTACTTTTTAATGTAATAATTAGAAATGCCAGTAGTGGCATCTAGAAGTTCTTGTGAGGTGGTACAAGAGTCCTGCCGTTAGTCGGCACCAATCATTCTCGTGCAGAAGTAGAGTGTTAACTCAGCTCCAGTGGTTCCGCTTGAGCGCTGGCTAACAGCCTCATGTCATGGGCGCTGAAAACTAGTAATTCAGAAGCCCGGATTTGTGTAATGGTTTCAATTGATACATGTTGGTTTTGAGCCCATTAATAGATTTAGTCCGTGGAAAGGACCAAGAAGGGTTATTGTGGTCCCCCTTCACATTTGCTTACTAAAAAGGGTGCACACGACGTTTTCCATACGTTATGAGTGGTTTGGGTGGCATTTCAGAGGTGAGGCTTGTGCAGCAATCAGGTGAAGGCTGAGCACATGAGAAGTCTGCGTGAGCCCAGTGGGGTTTTCTGCACGATCGGGGAATAAGCTGAGCGCGGACCTTGTTAAGCCACAGGCAGTGTAGTCAGTGAGAAGTGTTTACTGCCAAGGTGGAGAAGCCTGTGTCATTTAGTATTGGTGGAGTTAGTTTTAATTTATAGGGGCTCCTAACTGTATTTTAGAATCTTATGGTAATTGGATTATTGTATTTTTCTGTGTTTGTGAATAAATCATAGCAACATTTTGTTGTTTTTTTATACTCCACAAAAAGCCTGTCATCATCTTTTATTTACAGGTTCCAAACCCTTGATTGCTCTTAGGTGGGTGTGGTGGTTGCCTTTGGGTACCCACAAGTAACGGAACCCCACCCCCCTGGAGCATTACAAATGAAAGCAAATCAGAGATTTGCCCAAAACTGTGGACCAAAAATGACCAGAAGGAAATGGGGAAATCACGATTCCACAAAAAGAATTTATTAGCATGAATGCGCATTTCAACGGCCAAGCCGCCCTCATCAGCATCATACAAGATGACCAGAAGCCTGTTCTGATGTAGAAGCAGGTTAACACAGGGATTATATAGAAAAATTCTTACAGAATAACCAATCAGGATAAAACAAACAGTTATACAAAGACGAATCAGGATAAAAGTGACTATGTTAACAGCGTTAATAAATTGTTTATAGAAGGTCCCTTGTGGAATTATCTAAAAACTCTTAAATGGACTAATATCTAAAACAAAAATTGTATCAAACATTGTAGAATAATTTTTAAAGACATAGAATCACACAAACTTTTACCCAAAAATCCAGTTTTGCCTCGCATTTATTGCCTTCCTAAAATCCACAAGGAGACCCATAGTTGACGACATCAACTCACCGACTTACTGTCCAAATTTGTTCTACAAAACTTTCTCATGAAACTTAATCAAGCTGGACGTGATTTCACTGTCAAGAACAGTGTGGAATTTTGTAGTGAACTTACGGACATCAGAATATCAAATGACGAGTATCATTTGATATCTAATTGTTATATCCTAGTATTCCTCTTAGAGAAGCTCTGGTAATATTAGAAGACACCTTACACGAAATGAATATCCTCTAGCTGTTGTAGCTGAAATCATGTCGATCATCAGACTTATATAGTATACAATAACATTTTTACCTTTAATAACAAATGGTATAAAATGGCAGATGGTACTCCCATGGGAAGCAGCATCAGCCCTTTTATAGCCAACTTGTATATCAGAAAACTAGAAAATCAAGCTATTAACGAATTTAAATATTTTCCAATAGTATGGCATAGGTATGTTGATGATTGCAATATTCAATACTAAGGAGCAAAAAATTAATAACTTTATCAATTAACTTAACAACCTGTGCCATAACATAAACTTTACCAATGAAATTGAGAGTAGCAACAGACTACCATTCCTTGATGTTATGCCGACCAGAAAAAATGGAAAACTATCTTGCGAAATTTTCCGTACTCCAGGTGCAAGGGCTAATTGTTAAGCCATCGAAATGCTGTTTCTGCATGTCCAGAGTCAAATATCTTGGGCATGTGATATCTGCCGATGGTTCACTCCCAGATCCTAATAACGTGGATGCATCCGGATGTTGAAGGCACCAGCAAATGTGAGGGAAGTTCGCGGTTTTATCGGGTCGATAAAATTTTATTGCACGTTTATCGCAAATTTATCAGCGATACTCTTGCCAATTACAAATTTGACCAAAAAAGGAACAAAATTTAGATGGGATGAGGCGTGCCAAAAGGCATTCGAAATGGTGAAGAATGCGTTGAGCATGGAGCCAGTACTGGTCGCACCTGACTATGCGAGGCCCTTCGTACTGTCCGCTGATGCGTCCGCCTATGCGTTAGGTGGGGTGCTCCAACAGGAGGTGAATGGGAAACTGCGGCCTATCGCGTATTATAGCATGAAGTTGTAGGGCACCCAACTAAATTACTCAGTCATTGAGAAAGAGGTGCTAGCGATAGTGCGGGCAGCGGAGCAGTTCTGCCATATCATCCTCGGGTACCCCACTACCGTGCGGACGGACCATAAACCCTTGGCGTTTTTACAGCGCATGCGGAACACTAACCAGCCGATATTACGATGGGCACTCGCATTGGAAGAGTTGGGTTCGACTACCAGTATACCGCCGGGAAAGACAACATAGTCCCTGACCTCTTGTCTCGACAATGCAGTGCAATTGTTGTAGACCTAACCTCCTTGGAATGGCTAAGTGAAATTCAGCAGAAACAAGCGGACAACGGGTGGTTGAGAACCTTAGAGGACTAAGTGCTGGATGGAAAAATATGCGTCCCGGAAACTCTTAGGGAACGCGTGATAGAGGATGCGCATAGGGGGCCATTTGGGGACCACAGGGGGATCAATACCACTCTGCATAGATTGCAGAAGTTGTATTTTTTGGCCCCATATGGGGCATGATGTGGCAAGGTGAGTGCGGCTGTTCACAGCCTGCCAGCGTTCGAAAAGGAATATGGTTCATGCTCCATGGCAAGAAGGGATCTCAGCATCATTTCCCTTCGAGGTAGCGGTCATGGATGCCGTGGGACCAGTGGAGCGATCATGTCATGGTAACAGGTTTATCCTGGTCATGACAGACTTATTTACCCGCTATTCTGAAGCGGATGCTCTACCGGACCAGATGGCTGAGACTGTTGCGAGGTCGTTCATTAAGAACGTTGTCAGCCATTATGGTATCCCGCGACAAGTGGTGAGCAACGGGCCCGAATTTTACTGCCGATATCTTTCAGGAAATGTGTGCGGAGCTGGGCTTTGCACATAAGCTCACCACTGCATATCGCCCGATGGAGCGCTGTAATAAGACGCTCTGCGAAACCATTTCGGCGTTGTGCGACAACCACCCCGAGCGTTGTGAGGATGTGCTGCAGCTCGCACTACTGTCTCTGCGGATGAGCTGGCACGAAGCACTTAGAGACAGTCCCGCTTTTTTACTATACAGAGTCGATCCTGAAATGCCGAAATCAGGATGTGAAAACAGTGGAGATTCCCAAAATCTTAGTGATAGTGTGCTCGAGTATCGTTCGCAGTTAGTAAAAACGTTGACGGCTGCAAGAGAAGCAGTAAGAGGATATGATCCGGCAAATAGAAGAGCCAGATTGTCTCGTATAAATAAGCGGGCAACTAGAGAATTTAAAATTGGAGACAAAGTATGGCTGTTGCGTAAGGGTGGTCGCAAAAGGAAATTCTCCTTCCAATATGTCAATCCGTTTAGGGTGGTCGACCAGGTTTCTACGGTCAGTTACCGTATATGTGGGGTCAAAAAACATGATGCCACAACAGTCCATGTCAACCGGCTAAAACTGTATGGAAAAGAGGACATTGTTCCAAGGAGGCCGAAACAGACGACTGCGAGGACCAGGGGAGAAGTAAACAAAGAGTATGAAAGTGAAAGTGAGGAGGAGGAATTTAGAATTACACGTCGCCCAGTCATGCGTTGTCCAACGCCTAGGGAATTGAACCAGACAGCGCCGGATGTGGCAGATAACGAACCTGAGGGTAATAGCAGCGATGTTGATGTAAGCGAACCGCCGCCTGAAGTACATAGGTACAACTTAAGGAGGGGTCCCGGGTGGATTACTCTTATATGAGCAAAGGAGGCAGGGTGCGTGCAAAGCGAGGTACCCCCCCTTAATTGCAGACCAAGCATGGACGGATGGGGTTCTGCAACCTAAGCTTATAGGTAATGAGCTCATAATCCAAGTGGATTATGTGGGGTCTTCTGTCGGGCGTATGTGACATTTAAATGCCAGTATAATGCGCTGCGCCCGGCAGAGACAAATTATGTTGTGTATATGTTTTGAGCAAGTGGTGTGTATGTTAAGTGAAACTGTTTTGTGAATGTGTATGGGAGTTGATAACGTTTTCTAACTTTATTTTGTGTTGCATTTTTGTGTTTGGTCATGGAATGAATGGGAGGGGGCGGTCGAGTGCTTTGTGTGTTCGTTGTGTGAGTTGTGCCCAGGTATTGGATGAGTAGCGTTGTTTTCAGTGCGTGGTTGTTGCGATGTTGTGGTTTGTCGTGTTTTACGCTGCAATAAATAATTGTCTTTATAATTTTTAGTTGCAATAAGTTAATTTTCTTATTGTTAAGGAATTTTTAACTTGCCTGGCCGCTGTCGCTCTTTTGCGACCTGACAGCGTTCATGCATTGTTGGTTGATATTGTTACCTTACATGTTCCGAAAAAACGGGCGAACTTTTGTTTTTATATTGTTGTGGACTTTTATTGTTTTTCTTTATATGAGTTGAATTTTAGCTCTCAAAGTGAACGGGCGTTCGCTGAATGAGCTGTCGTTTTGCGACGAAGTCGATGTTGTGGAATGGCCGTCTGCCATGTTTAGAGTTCGAAAACGGCGCGGCCGAGCATTTCAAGTAGTTGAAGGCAAGCAGGAATAATTGCGTTTACTTCCAAACTTTTTTCGGAATACATGCATTTGTGACTGCGAGTTTTACGGACATCGTGCAGATATTTTCCATGCGACCCGCAGAGTGTGCAATAAGAGGTCAACTTGGGTGAGTTAAGTTTTCTGTACTTTTATCGCCGCGCGTGGGTCCTCTCAAGGTGAAAACTTCGCATGTTTTACTATTACAAGTCTACCTTTAGGTGTGTGCATCATGTTTACGATCCTGAGAAAAACGGTTATCCGTAATGGCTGTTGATCGAGTAATAACGTTATAGTGCGTAATAACGTTCATGCCCTACGTAAAGCAAACTGAATGCCCTCCAACTATAACTTTTGCTGTGTAGAATAACTTTGTTGATGTATTTACATTCAGATAGGACTGGACATTTATGGAATTTAGTGAAAAGGTCTTTAAGATTAAGCATAAGCGTATCAATATGGTGAATCGTGAGAAGATCGCGTGCTGTGGGTAATTCCATTTCGAAAGGATTTGAGGGGTGTGAAGGGAACTTAGTAACGTGCTTCTCTCGCAGGGAACGGGAACTGGGGTTCCTGTGTTTCCCCCCAGCTGAATCAAAGGAACCACACTGCGCCTTCTGGCGCTCAATTTGTGGAATATTTGACTCCCGTGTCTTTGGCCAGAGGGTGCTGGTTGCTGGCTAAGCTCTCCTCCTTTTTATGTACCCTGAGCATAACAGGAAATTATGGAGTGGTGGACCCCGGCATCTGATCAATCACGTCATCTAGAGGTGTGGAGCTGAATTTAGTGCTGCCACCTGGTGTACTTAAATCTAGAGTAATAAGAAAATATCCTATTTAAGTATAGGGGGCCCCTTATAGAATTGTGTTACTGGTTAAAACGACTGAGATAATTGAATATCTCTATTATAAGTGTAAAAGTGTGCATGTATGCAGCGTAGTAGGAATAAAGCGTGGGTATTAAACTGTACTTGTATGTCAGTCAATTTTTGTGGTTAAGTTTACACACCTTTGACATGTTTGCCCTCTGCGGTGCTTCAACCCGTGACTAGTCCCGTCCAACCGCTATTCTAGTGCTTAGTGGGGTTTGATAATAGTAGCGGGCGGGCCACGTCACAATATAAACCCTGTGTTAACCTGCTTCAACATCAGAATATACTTAATAATTATAAAAGTATTACACAAACTGATCACCTACAGGAAATTAAATTTTTATTAAGTAAAAGTTACATAACAATACTTGTGTGTAAAAAATTA
This sequence comes from Rhysida immarginata, assembly GCA_023313115.1. Classification (NCBI taxonomy): domain Eukaryota; kingdom Metazoa; phylum Arthropoda; class Chilopoda; order Scolopendromorpha; family Scolopendridae; genus Rhysida; species Rhysida immarginata. The sequence goes on along the minus strand of JAHWFO010052523.1, from coordinate 311,897 downwards.
AATAACAACATAAATACTATGTGAAATACAACTATAAAAGAAATACAACAATCAGATTATCGTTTGTTGATTATTACATGAAAAAGCTGTATTTAAATACACATTTTAACAGTAACGTCATTTGTTGATTTTCGTTAATAAATGTTCTTAAAAGGTTTTTTTCGACCATTTATTTATTATGTTATGAATATGTGCATATGCCAGTCTGCGAACAGGTGACGTTAAATTTTGTGTTAAACAGAGGAAATCGACCACAGGATATTAAATGTTTCGGCAAGCTTATTAGTTATGTTATTATTTAATTTTTACTTAATAAAAAGATAATTTCCTGTATGTGCTCAATTTGTCCGATAATTAATTTTATACAGTTATCAATTTCATTCTGAAAATGAAAGCTACTGAAGCCGTATATGTTGGGGCATATGTCGTCAACAAGATTAGATGTATTGTGGCTGCTATGTCACATTGCTTACAAAAGCTGTATATAGATACGGAGTTTTAACAGTAACGGTATTTATTGTTTGCCTTTCAAGTAAATAAATTAGTAACAAAAATTTTTTTCGTTAATGAATTTTATGAAAGTTTTTTTCGACCATTTATTTATTATCTCGACCAACTGAAACACCCGACGAATTCGTCTCTGACAAATTGACCGCCCGACCAACTGACACGGTCGACGAATTGACATTCGACAAATTGACTGCCCGACCAACTGACACTCTCAACGAAATGACGCTCGACGTTGACCTCCGACGAACTAACCGCGCGACCAACTGACACTCTCAACGAAATGACGCTCAACGAATTGACGCCGACGAACTGACGTTCTACGAATTGACACGTAACCATAGGCGTCACCTTGAAAACTCCAAAGAGTGACTCCATCAAACGACCTGTACACAAACTGTGCAAACTTTGGTTACATTAAGTTTTTATTATAAGGTGGGCATAATGGTCGAGCTGTCGAGAAATTCAGGAGTGCTCGTGGCAACAAGGAGCTTTCATATTTCCGATGTCTTGACCTTTACTTTTTATTCATTGTTTAAATCAGCACAGGTCTCTTTGTTATGCCTCCGTGCGTTTGTTCTTTTTTTCTTGTAGAATTCAGCTTTTGTGTTCGAGCGAATAAAGTTGTGTTGTACACGTTGTGCAGATTCATATCATTTCGATTCTTCATTTATCCATCACAGATAAACTAGTTATAATTCCATAACGTCCATTTTACAATATAAGGTTTATTAATATATTTATATACGATCGATTTTCGTCCTTTCGGACATCATCAATATATGCATTTGAAATGTTTAAATTTCTTACAATATGATTCTTTTTAAATTTTGAACAATACCTTTTTCAATTTATTGTTTTTTGGTTACATTGTTGTAATTCTTTGGTTATAGTATTATTAGTATTTATCTTTTTTTTTTTTTTTTTAATATTGTAATTTTATTAATATAAAATACAGTATTATCTTATCTTATAAATACATTTTTAATTACATAGTTCTTGTATTCTTTTGTTTTGGCTTAATATTTCTTTTATTTTCTCTTCTTTTAGTATCTGGTTGAATAATAAATTACTATCTATTAATTCGGCATTATTTAAAATTTCTTGTGGATAAAATTTATTTAGCATAAAAATAATAAAAATTTCGATGACTATTAGGTATTTCTCTCTTATCATTAATTTTGTAGACTAGTTTGCATGTTTCTTCATAATTCCCGGTTTTATGTATGCTTAATAAAATATGTTCTGCATATTTGGAGTTTTTTAGCGCATTTTTGATATAATATATTGTGACAGAGGCGTTAGAGTACTCACTCAAGAGAAAAGGAGCTTACACTCGTTTAATGATAAGACAAATGCAAGATCTACCACTGTCAGTATATCAGATAAGAGCATAAAACGCTTACCTTAAATTCCGGATCGTATAGTGTAAAATCATCAATAAATTCGCGTTGTGTTTGCAATACCCCGTTTGTTCTTTAAGAAATTAAGTAATTAAAGTTGATACCCCGCTAGAGCACTCTTATGCAACAATCCAATACAAAGTTTACCAGCACGGATGTACAATTCGGCGGAAAAAACAACAGTTCAATTTGTTCTGTGACAGGCGGCGCGTTATGCGCAGGACAATTATCAATTAACAACAAAATTTTCCTGTTTTGTCGTGCCATCATCCCGTCGAGTTTTAGTAGCCAGTCGTTGAAGATATCTTGTGTCATCCATGCAGCTTTATTATTTCCATAATTAGCTGGCAAACAATGAACATTTTTAAAGCATCGCGGATTTTTGTATTTTTCGATGATAAGCGGTTTCAGCTTTTTAGTTCCGGTTGCATTGCAGCATAACAGCACTGTGATTCGCTCTTTTGACTGTTTCCCTCCTTTGCAATTATCATCTTTACAAGCTAAGGTTCGGTTCAGTAAAATATGGTAGAATAGTCCAGTTTCATCTGCATTAAACACGTCTTTTAACTTATAATTTGAAATAGTTTTCCTGAATTCTACCTCCTTCCACGCATTCACTGCATGGAGATCGACAGATCGCTCCTCCCCTGAAATGACTTTCTGGGAAATGCCGTAACGTTCTTTAAAACGATTCAGCCACCCAGCACTTCCTAAAAAGTCATTGTGGCCAAACAGTGTGGCAAAATTTAATGCCTTCTGGCAAATCATTGGACCACTTACAGGAATATTTTTGGATCTCGTGTCTTGGAACCACACAAATGTCGCTTTGCTTTATCAATGTCTTCGTATTGTGCAGTTCTTAATTTCTTCTTCTGTGGTCCAACATCTTTCTTTTCATTTGCTCAAGAATCTTTTCCCGATTTTTTAAAATGGTGGATAACGTTGACAAGGGAATTGCATACTTTTTTGCCACAACTGTTTTTTTGTTCCAGCATCAACGTCTTTGATTATCTCGACTTTTTCACCTAAAGTGAATTGTCGTCGTTTCTTGTTGCTTTCGCCAGACATTTATTGTACACCTTAAAAGAAATTTTAAGTTTCAAGTTGATGTACAATTCTTCCCTACCGTTTTTAAAATACATGTACGATGCTAGCCAAAATGGCAATTAATGAAATACGAAATGGGTCACCGTACTTACAACGTTAGCAGTCGAGAGTCTTATGTCGAAATTGAAACCAATATCGGTACAAGTTTTCGTTACTGTTAAAAAAGATACCGATTTATATTAAGTACTGTACATATCATGTGTAATTATAAAAAGAAAATTAAGAATTATCAAATGCTATTAAAAAAAAAAAAATGGCCGAAATGGCAGTTGGTGATGCAAAATGGGTACTTACGGAATGTATTTGTCTTAGCAGTCGTCGATTGCCACGGAGTGTAGAGATGTAGAGATTCGTCGATTGATTGTCACAGAGTGTAGAGATATAGAAATTCGAAATTGAAACTGACTGCCATGCGAAAGCGGCCCTTTTATATCCCCCATCACTGCGATGCTGCACCAACGGGCGACGAGTATTCTGATTGGAGGAGACCAATAGCGACCGCAGCGCCCTCTCTTGGTGAAGACGGAAACTATTCCAGTTGATCAGCGATCACAACGACGATAACACAAGAAGCCAAGTGGCCTCTCTCTGGTGTAGGACAAAATGCAAGTTCGAAATAAAATTTCGTTATAATTAAAACGCTGTGGGGACCAAAAATTTGCTTCGTTACAGTGAAAACTTCGTTATAGCGGGATCATAATAGTAGTAAATAAATAGGATTTTTGCCGGGACCACAGAAAAACTTCGTTATAGTGAAAACTTCATTACAATGGTATTCGTTATAACGGGATTTGACTGTATCGATTTTTAAGTAAGAGAAATGCTTATAAAGCTTTAGCCATGGGATTTTCTTCTTAATATAAAATTATCCATGCCATTAAGGAATGGTATAAGATTTCTCACAGTACATAATGTTTATTTATTTTATTGAATTTAAAATTTTTGCAATTTCTGAAGTATTATTTATTATGATGGATGTATATTTTATAACTGATCTCCCAAAAAGAAGGAATAAAATTACTGTAAATCAAGTAGCTTTAGGCAAACATGCAGTGCAAAATGCTATGTAAATTAAATTCGTTTGCTTGTAATTACTTATTTTAATAAATTTTTTTTATTTTTTTATTGATTGTAATCCAATACGTCCAATAAATTCTTTTATTGATTGTAATCCAAATGAATAATATATTAAATTAAATCAATTTTTCTTTTGTTTTATTTAATATAATTTTTAAGGCAACTTGTATTCCTGCCCAGAAATTAAATTTTAAACCCTATGATTTATGGATTTTAGCGGAAAAAAACGAACTATTCATTCTGGATTATGCTCTTGTTCAATTTTAATATAATACATAATAATTTAAAACACTTGCATTCAGTAACTGGCTTTCAAATGCTTAGCACAACATAGCAACCCTTTATGCTGACCTCCATTTGCAAAATCTGCCCTCGTCCCACAACAAACGAGTCAAGTGCGCATGTGGTGCTGCACATGCACAATAAATGCCCACACCCATTTTAGGCAGTGAAGCCCGATATCGTGAAAGCTCCTATTGTACCTAGTTTATCTTATATCGTGCCGCTTTGGTCCTCCACTTCCGTGGCGAATATCAAGCGCTTAACCACGGCCTATAACTGTAATATCTGGACAGTCGTTAAGCTCGATAGAATCGAATCAGTTACTCAGACTTGTTGTTGTTATAATCTTCCAACTGTCACTGCTATTTATTGTGTAGTTTTAACCTCAGAACGTGCCAGTGTGATTCGCGATGGCAACCACTCAGCCTGTTTTGTAAGAGTGTGGTTTAGGGCTAGTAATAAATACCGTCAAATTTGATTGCATTTATTTGAGGTCCCTCATGGGACGTCAGTGTGTGCTTCCAAACATTTTCTATTCAGTGCTATTTTACTTTGCAACAAACTCCCATTCAATTTGCGAAATAAGGTTTTGCTGTGTACTTCTACCTCCTGCATTAATTCTTGCATCCATTTTTATCGACTTTTAAATGAACATTATATAACGACGCAGAAATAAGTCATTTTTCACTTTAAAGTGATATCTTTTGTAAATATTTTCTGACCTAAGCTTACCTGTTATTGCTTGGTTGTTTCTTTTTTTAAGTTTTCTATTTAATTTTGTGTTTGTGTAGTTTTTTTTTATTGTGGCTCTTTGACGACTATGTTGCCTTATGTGGCACTATCATTTACGTTATTGCTGATATCTTTTTATTTTTTTTTCCCCCCTCGTATTAGAAATGTTTGACATTTGCTCCCTTTGGAGTGCTTTCACAAATAATAATAACAATATATATATATTCTGGTTTTACAATGATTCATACATTTTTCTGGTTCCCATGAAATTAGCCTTCAGCCTCCCCCCACATTCCTCCTCCATTCTTCTCTGTTACCCCATAAATCTTCCTTGATTCCCTGCTCCATCATTGCCTTTAAAATACCCTGTATCCATGTGAGCGGTGATCTACCTCTCTTCCTTCTTTTTGGTGGTGTCCAATCCATTATTCTTTTAGGTAATCTTTCATTTGTCATTCTTTTAGTGTGTCCGTACCATCGCAATTGTTTTTGCTGAATGAAATCAAAAATTGAATTTTGTACACTCATTTCTTCTCTTACAATCGCATTTCTAATTTTGTCTCTCCTAGATATCCTAGCCGAACTCCTCCAATTATCCATTTCTGCCGTCAATAATTTCCTTTTTAATTGACAATTTAAGGCCCAAACATCGGAGCCATACGTCATAATACTCCTAATTATTGTTTTAAAAATATGAGTTTTAGTTTCTTTTGATACGTGTTTATCCCACAAGATACCATTCATGGTAGATACAGCATACTTTCCTGAGTTTATTTTTGTTCTTATTTCCTTTTCTTGCTTCCCATTCTGTGTAATTTTTATGCCTAGATACTTATATTCCTCTGCATGAGTAATTACACCCACTTCCTCTTCCAATACTAAATCTTGCTTAATACTTCCTATGGCCATATACTTAGTTTTATCCAACGATATGAAATGAGTAGATCGCTCATGAGCTGCTTTCAGCGCCACCAACGCGTCCCCATTTGAAAGCCTGTCGGCCATTGCTTTGGTTGGCAAAAAAATGGCCTTCATCATATGTTTACGTTTGAAGTTTGCGTAGACAGACACAGTAAAACTGAATGCCGATTTCTTGTCTAGCTTTAAATTGTAGTAATAGATATATTAAAGGTTCACCACTGACCATTCACAGGTGTTTTTATCTTTCTGCGTCTTAAAATGCTTTTCTCATGTAAAAATCCTGGTCATCTTCTATATCGTAGTTGGTGGATACATAAAAGATGTCTATATTCAACCATGTTACCTTCGTTTCAGTGATACCAGAATGATCGTTTGGTTAATGTTAACTATCTGCACAATCGCACGATGACTGAATCCGCAAACTGAATTGTCGCGATTCCTGTAACTGGCCTAGGGGAAACCAACTGCCCCCTGTAACCAAATAGGTTGGGGTATATATCAGTTATTTGCCCCCGGAGGGGGACGTCGTAGACAGAACGCCAAACAGTGACCAGCGAGGCCCATAGGGCCGAGAGTGGGACTGGCGTTCGAGTAACGGAAAACAGCGACCAGCGAGGCCCATAGGGCCGAGAGTGGGGCTGGCGTTCGAGTAATGGAAAACCGCGACCAGTGAAGCCCGCAGGGCCGAGAGTGGGACTTGCGTTTGTGATTGTGCAGATAGTTAGCATTAACCGATTGTTTATATGTATTTATGAAATTATATACTGCATTTATTAAAAAGCTTCTAAATTTGGGAGAGATCGCTTAAGAAATTTCAGATACAAGCACGAAGTTGGTGGGGGGGGGTTGGGGGGGCTGCTTTCTCAGCTGGCGACAAAGCGGATATATAGTAATGGCGCTTTGGCTAGCGATGTTGTTCTGCTAACCACAGAAATGGCGCCTACACTAATAATAGAGATTAGTTCCACTTTTCGCCGCCTTCAAATTGTCCCAAAGATGGCAGCCACATAAGCGATCTACTCGTTTCATATCGTTGGTTTTATCCATATTTACTTTTAGACCCCACTTATTATATTCCTGAATTAACTTTCTTGTGAGATACTCTTGTGTCTTCATAATCTTGAGCCAAAATTAATTGATCATCTGCAAATTGTAAGGAAAATACTTTTGATTCTTCATCTACTGGAATTCCCATACTTTTACATTTTTTTCTATCCATCTATAGCTTTCTCTGTATAAATTTTATATAGTATAGGGGGAGGCCATGGCCTGGTGGGCTTTCACTGAACACAACTTGTGTGAAGTTAAGCTACATCAGGCACGGCTAGTCACTGGATGGGCGACCATCCGGCTGGTGCGACCATCATACAGCAGTCGTGATTCCAGGTCCATCCAGGGATCCAACTCGTCGGCCTTTGGCCATAGAGGCCCTGGATGGACGTATTGGATTCAAATCATATAAAAATAAATAAATAAATAAATAAATAAATAAATAAATAAATATACACTGAGTGAGCATATTATTATGACCACCTGACATGTTATGCAGATGCGCGAACGGACGTCGCCACAATGTTGCTTGCTAGCGGGCCGGACCAATATAAAAAGGGAAGCTGAGTGTCGTCCACAACAGTAGACGTGTTCCATTCTTCAACTATGAGTAAACGACGCGATTTAACAGCCTTCGAACGCAGGAAGATTGTAGGTGCTCAAAGCTATGGAGCGAGTATCAGCGAAACCGCAGCATTCGTGGGGTGCTCAAGAGCAGCCGTCGTTAAAGTATTTAAAAACTGGACGGTTAGCCGGAAGACGGGGTCTGAACGTTCGCGTTGTGGCCGCCCGCGGAGACTGCCACAACTGGTAAAGGATAACAGAAGGGCAACTGTGCATCAAATCACTGCTGACCTTAATCAGGGGTCCTCCAAAACGATCTCTGAATGCACTGTCCGCCACACACTGAATTGCATGGGATACAGAAGCCGAACACCTGTCCGCACACCTTTGCTGTCTGCAGCCAACAAGCAGAAACGACTCCAATTCGCTCAGGAGCACAAGGACTGGACTATCGAGCAGTGGAAACAAATCATGTGGTCTGACGAGTCACGATTCCAGTTACATCATGCAGACGGCCGCGTGAGAATCTGGCGGAAACAGCACGAAAGCATGGACCCCGCATGCATGGGTACAACCTTTCAGGCCGGTGTGGGCAGTATTATGGTCTGGGAAGTGTTTTCCTTGCATGCGTTGGGTCCGTTAATACATGTTGAACAACATCTGGATGGCACAGCATCAGGTTTGCCAACTTGGGGGATTCCCCCTAGATTTAGGGGGGGGGGGGGG
>JAHWFO010052523.1:272206-288528 GCA_023313115.1 Rhysida immarginata | reverse complement strand
GTAATGTGCATCTGAAAAAAAAAAAAAAAAATTAGCAATTTATCTGTAATAGAATTTCAGTTATATGTATTTAAATTTTGTAATGTGTTATATGGAATTGACATAGCTACAAGTGGCCTGATTAGGCCACCTCCGCTGGGAAAAGGTTAACCAAATAAGTTTATAAAGTTTCATACCAGTGGAAATCCGCACATTTCGGTGATTTTTGGGTGGAAAAATGGCAAAATATGGCAAAAAGTGTGTATGCCCGAGGAAATCCGCACATTTCAGTGATTTTTGGGTGGTTTATTTAGGATTTTAAAAATAGCGGTAGTTTTCAGATGTCTGTGTTGGAAGTTGCAAACTAACTTTCTTTATGCTTGTAACTTAAAAAATTTATTTTGAAATATTAGAGACATTTTTCATCACAAACAATATATGTAAATGGTGTTCACGTTATTTTTTTGTATTGTAGTGATGGTATAATGTTATAGGGTTATGGAATTTGAGGTAGTGAATAAAGACTGCAGCCAATTAAAGATAATGAAAATTTACATAGTACTTGGAAAGTAAACATAAGGGTCGTATAAATGAAAACGAAAATTTATGTGGGGGAAAAAAAAGACAACTTGTAGGATCGTAAGAGTTTGTTTTCTACAATTGCAAAACCCCACGTGCAAATTGAACAATAGGTTGCAAGTGTTGCATCATGTGAAAAAGAACGATAGCTCGCGCTTCGAAGCTTTGCAAGTGATCACTTCGTCCAAACAACAAAATGGAGTCAACGAAACAATAACAGAGAGCAGTAATTCATTTTTTGACATGTGAAGGAGTTTCAGTTTCTGAAATTCGTCGTCGTATGCAGAACGTCTATGGAAATGACTGCCTAACCTTCACTCGTGTTTGGGCATGGAGCAAGAGGTTTTTGGAGGGATGGTCATCATTGCAAGATGATCAACAACCTGGACAAGCAAACCGCACCATCACGGATGATTCCAAAGCCAAAATTGACGCTGTCTTAAAGGAAAACAGAAGAGTGACAATCGATGTCGTGGTTGCTAAAACTGACCTTAGTCGTGGAACTGTTCACTCCATTATCAGGAACCATCTGCACTATAGAAAAATCTGTGCACAATGGGTCCCGCATCATTTGACATCAGAACAACTTGGAGTTCGAATGGCCATGTCCCTGCAACATTTGACTCGCTATGAACAGGAAGGAGAGAGTTTTCTTGACAGAATCGTTACAGGGGATGGAACTTGGAGCTTTCATTTCCAGCCCGAAAGCAAACGTCAAAGTCGTCAATGGAAGCATTATGGGCCACTACCCCCGAAAAAATCAAAATCAATTGCAAACAGCACAGGGAAGGTGATGTTGACCGTGTTTTTTGATCGCAAAGGCCCGATTTTACTGGACTTTCTTGAAAAAGGCACCACAGTTAATGCAGCACGATATGGGGAAACATTGAAGACACTGCGCGCGGCCATCAAATGCAATCATCCTGGCCTTCTTACAGAAGGAGTGCTTCTTCTCCACGACAATGTGCATCCTCACACCTCGAAAGCAATAGTAGACCTCATCAAAAAGTTCACCTGGGAAGGAATGCAGCATCCACCTTACAGCCCTGACTTATCCCCATGTGACTTTCACGTGTTTGGGGATCTCAAGAAACATCTGAAAGGCCACAGGTTTCAGTCGGACGATGAAGTGAAGGAAGAGGTTTTGGAATGGTTCCACACGCAACCGAAGGACTTCTTCCATAAAGGAATTACACAGTGGGATAAATGCCTTAACACATTTGGAGAGTATTTTTAAATTCCTTGTATACACTTTGGATAAAATAAATAATTTTCGTTTTCATTTGTACGACTCTTATACATAGCATAGAACTTAGACAAAAATTTTGCAGTAATCTATACATTAGTTTAAATTTCCCTTTTCTAACTCTACATATATTTTATGATCTAACAAATCTATACATATAGTTTTATGAGGGTTGGAAATTAAATAGCAATCACAGCATTGTTGAAGAGGAATGATATGTGCCATCCTAACTTCATTGGTACATGCAGGGTCATACTTTCCCTTCCCCACAATGTAATGGCCATTGACCTTCCACAGCCTATTTGTGCACACAGGAGGAACAAAAAGTCAGTGGAGAAATATGTTTTCCAAATTGGTTCAGCATTCCTGGCTTAAATTGAACTTCAAGGTGCCATACTGCAAAGGAGTGCTACCAGAGATTTGTAGAGGCCTAAGGCGTGTTGAGCTAATGCATTTCCGTGCAGCCTAGTAAGAAAATTGATAACGCATACAAGCTGTATAACGCCTCTTTTTGCGTTAAGATGTTTGTTCTACCTTTCGATCTGTTTTACATTAATTAAATAAAAAAAGAAGATGAAAAAAGAAAAAGGTATGGGAATATTTTGTCAGAAAAACAAAGAAAGAGGTTAAAAAAAACTTTTTGAAATAAGCAGAGATAGCAAAGTGAATTTGTTAAAAGAGTCTATTATGGATCTTTGAAAGGAAATAAAATACAGGGTGAACACAAACGATTACACCAGTTTCATGATTTAATTGTAGGCTGAATATTTAACATACAGGATGTACAGTCATGATTTTATTGTAGGTGTAATATTCAACTTTACGAATCGTTACAAAAGCAACTCTCCAAATTTTTTTTTCCAAGTTACAGGTGTTCGATATGTGCCCCTTTAGTGATTCTACAGATATGAAATCTGTAATCGAGTTTCTCCCATACACAGTGAAGCATGTCCCTTTCAATTAAAGCAAAAGATCAATGATATGAGCCAGGTAATGGCAGATCAGCTGCTAATAGCAGTACAAACACTAAATTCTTCAAAATACCCCCATAAAATAAAGTCACAAGGGGTTAAGTCAGGGAAACATGGAGGTCATGGCAATTTCCTTTGATGATCATTTTCGACACGACCTATCCATCAATTTTGTGACTGTAGCTGTCTAGCGAAAAGATAGGTCTGCCGAGCATTTTTCAAAAAATCTTGGCGAGTTACTGTGTGTTTGCAAAGTTTTATGATGGTATGTTTAATAATACACCTACAATAAAACCATGATACCACTTCTATCATTTGTGTACATCCTGTATTATAATGAAACTTTACAAATATATAGAGCAACTCGCAAAGTTTTTTTCCAGATTAAAGGTGCTCGATATGTGTCTCTTTAGTGACTCTACAGATATAAAAGCTGTAATCAAGTTCATCCCATACTCAATGAAGTATCATCCCTGTCAATGTGAGCAAAAGATCGGTGATACGAGCCTGGCAGTAGCAGATCAGCCTGTAATAGCAGCACAAATACTAAGTCCTTCAAATACTACCATAAAAAGAAGTCAGGGAAGCGTGGAGGCCATGACAACTTCTTTGATCATCATTTCCAACATGACAGAATCGTCACTTTTTCGATTATAGCAGTCTAGCGGGTGCAAGCGGAAACATTGGCCTGCTGGGCATTTACCAAAAAACTTGGTGATTTGCTCTATGTATTTTTCAAAGTTTCGTGATGATATGTTAAATAATACACCTACAATAAAATTATGAAACCGGTGCAATCTTTTGTGTTCACCCTGTATTCGTTTCATTCATTACAGACGGGGGGGGGGGGACAAATAAAGAAATAAAGGTTTCTTAAAATTGAAGTTCGTTGTTAAGGAAAGGAATTTTAACATTGTGTTAGTCAATAGAAGCAGGTTTTGTTGGAAGAAAAGGTTAACAGATTTGCAGTCAAGCAGTGTTGGGGAGAGGGGGTGGGAGAAAGGAAGGGGAATAAAAAGAATAAACACAGTTAACTTGGAGAAGGACAATATTTTCCGAGTGCTGAGGAAAGCAGATGCACTGATAAGTGTGATGGCACGCTGATCAGTGGAAAAGTGAAAATGTTCCTGTTTTTATTTTTGATGTTTATGTCAAAACCAGTTATGAGCAATGTATTTTAGAAAACAGAAGCAGTTCTGTAGATTGTCGGTATTTGATAATGTAAAAAGGGTTTGTTTAAAACTATGCAAACATTGTACAGGGTATTCCAAAATATTTTAGACGACTTTTAATCGTTATATAAAAAAAACTATTACAGATAGAGGCAAATGGTTTTCAACAATTTGTTTATCAACTCAAAAAGTTTTTTTCATATATTAGTAAAGTTCAATATGGGCACCATTTATTGCACGGACAACATCCAAATGATATTCAACATCCGCCCATGTTCTTGCCAACTAACTGCAGTAACAATGCGGGACTTCAATTCCGCCACACTTTTGACTTTTGTCCTTTACACTTTGTCCTTAAGAAAACTCCACAGGAAAAAGTCCAGAGGTGTCAGGTCAGGTGAACGAGGTGGCCACAACAAAGTCCCATCTTGCCCAATCTACCGCTGAGGAATTCAAGATTAAGCGCATCTCACGCCCAGTGATGAGGGGCTCCATCTTGTTGGAAAAAAACATTTTGTTTGTCCTGAAGTTGTGGAAATGCGTATTGTTCAAGCATGTCAAGGTAGTTGGCAGAGTTAACGGTTGGCTCGAAGAAAAATAATGGGCCAATAACTATCATGTAAAAGCCTGCACCACACGTTGACCTTTGGGCTGCCACGCTTGACTTTAAGAACTTCATGGGGATTTGTGATCCCCAAATCCGCATATTATGACGTTTGACCTTACCAGACACGTGAAAAGTTGCCTTATCTGAAAACACAACAGACTTCAAAAAATCTTCGTCATTGTCAATTCATCGTAACATTTCTTCAGCATATGCTCGTCGTTGTGGTTTATCACTTGGTTTCAAAGCTTTCACAAGTGAACTTTATAGGCATAAAGCTTAAGACGTTTGTGTAAAACACGGTGAACAGTTGTTCCAGGATTCTGGAGCTGTCTGGCTGCTGATCTGATCGACTTACGAGGGCTACATTGAAAAGCCTGCTGAACACTATTCACCGCCTCGTTGCTAGGGCTTGGTCGACCTGTTGATTTCCTTGGTTGAACACTTCCAGTGGTCATGAACTGTTCATGCCATTTTGCAATTTCGTCTCAAGTTGGTGGGGTCTTTCCATATGCTGTCCTAAAATTCCTTTGAGTTTGTGTTCCAGATTCACTCTTAATAAACCATGCCATACACTGTGCTTTCTTTATGCTAGTCGCCATTTTCCAGAAACTGTCACAGGAAGGAAGGTGCGGTGACACCTAGCGTTATAATTCTGCATCAAAAAAACTTTTTGAGTTGATAAACAATCTGTTGAAAACCATTTGTCTCTATCTGAAATAGTTTTTTTTATACAGGGTGTCCAAAAAGTCTGGTAATATGGCAGATATCTCAGAGCTGCCAGGTAGGCGAGATCTTATGTGTGTGGTTTATAGGTAATGGGGGGGAGGGGAATTCATTGCTGCACTCAAATTTGATTTTGACCCCCAAATTTAGGGTCATCCATTTGCTAACTCGACAACTATTAAAGATAGAGAAAAATTCCAATTGCTATCCCGTAGAGTAACACCACATAAGTCTAAAAACAATTTTTAATCACCCTTCCCCTTGAAAGATTTTGAGAAAATGGGCGAGAAAGAGTCTGTTTGGGCTGGCTAGGTTGGCTGAGGTTTTTAACACATTTGAATTGCAGTGAAGCACACCGTTGGAAATTTTCTTTCATTTAGTGACTCTTTCTCTGTCAATTGGAGCCTTCTTCCAACCAGATGAGAATCTCACCTCGCCAATATCGAAAGTCAGCGTTCAGTAACCTATTTTTAACGATTAAGCAGTAGTCTTGTACTAAATATCACTCTTAGCTTTTCCGTTTGCTGTCCACCTTTCCCGTTCCCACCCGTCTTTACGTAACAGAAAACGGATGATTCCTACCATCAGGGTGTTTGCTGCATTTTCTGGAAAAAGAATAGTTTCCCCTGACCTGATGGATTGGGGGGGGGGGGGGCAGCACATAGATAATCTTTAAGTTTTAGATTGTAAAAAAGAGAAAAAACTTTCAAAAGTGGATATTGTTTGAGATTAACCAACTGACTTTTGAATGAACTGATTAAGAATCTTGCTTTGTTGGAATGGGACGAAGACCTGTTGCTAAAGTTGATTATGAGCGATTTTAATGCTTTAATGACGAGAGAATTCCTTTTTTGGAAAATCCATTTAGTGCAGCAAAATGGGTCGGATTGCTCAATGTAATGATAACTCAACGTAGACAAAACTTTGGCTGGGTTTTCTTTGTTCTTTTGAAAGGAGAAACAAAATAAGAGAAAAGAGACATTTGCCAAATCATATAAAATAAATAAAATTATAAAATCCTAAAATAAATAAATTATATGTCAAATACATATAAATTAAATAAAATTATTACAAAAAAAATATTTTGTTTTATTTTATTGATTTTGTTATTTGTATTTCATTCTCCTTCTTCCCACTTTTTTTTCTGCTTATCTTAATTATAATTTAATTATTTGTATCCATTGTTAATTTTTGTATCCAATAACCATCCAATTATAATCATCAAATTCAAATACAGTAGAACCCGCCCAATACAATCCTGTAGGGACTGTACGAAAATAACATTAAGCGGGAAGATCTAATATATACAAAACACTTATTACTCTTTCATTTTTTTATTATTCTGTATCATAGAATCATTATTATCCATAGTAAAAATTAAAATTATAATTTAAACATGGACCTTGTCATTATAAACTGTTACGTGGTTGAGTGAATCAAGGTAGGGGCCGGCAAGGTACACCTGAACCACTGGACCACGTGATCTCGTAAAGTCGACTATTTACAGAAGGTACCCCCTTTCCACAATCACCTTTCCTGCAGAAAGTATAAGCAGGGTAAAACATAATTCCACACTAAATTTTTAATAACACTAATGCGCATTTCAGTGGCCAAGCTGCCTTCATCAGCATGATACAAGTTCTATCAGAGGAGAAACCTGTTCTGATTTTGGAGCAGGCTAACAACTGGTTATATAATACAGAATTCCAATAACAGTCAAATCAGAAAAATAAACAAAACTCATGTCCAATCAGGTAAAGTTTTACGAAGATTCCAACCACACTTCTACTGAGCGTCATTTGGAGTACCCAATAGGTTATGTTTTTTTACTTGTCAGGTGTTTTTCTAAGTCCATCCAACCAGTTATGTCTAGGGGGGGCCTGCGTCTGAGGATAGGCAAAGATAGCTTTTGAAGATAGACCCGGAGCCTACAGGTACCGTGTAGCTTGTGTGATGAGGTCTACTACAGCCAGACGAGGAGAGATATCAAGACGAGAATTGGAGAACATTGGCCTGTGTTGGATTATTCGCACTATCCAGATTTGCAGACCACATATTGGATTTGAGACATGACTTTGACAGGAAGGTCTTCCAGGTACTTCACAACACTAAGAACCCAAGACAACTGAATTTCCTTGAATCGTTTAAGATAGCCAAAGAAGAACAATCCAGGTTGCTGAACAGTGACGCAGACCCCCTAAACGTAACTGGTTGGACGAACTTAGAAAAACACCTGACAAGTAAAAAACGTCTCCCATTGGCTACTCCAAATGACACTCAGTAGAAGTGTTGTTGGATCTTCGTAAAACTTTACCTGATTGGACATGAGTTTTTGTTTATTTCTCTGATTTGACTGTTATTAGGATTCTGTATTATATAAACCAGTTGTTAGCCTGCTTCTACATCAGAACAGGTTTCTCTTCTGATCAAACTTGTATCATGCTGACAAACACGAAATGCGCATTCGTGTTATTAAATATTTTGTGTGGAATTGTGTTTTCATTTGGCGTGTTGTTTCAATCATAGTCCACGGTTTCTGGCAAGTCTGTTGTTTGTATAAGCAGGCTATTAAAGATAGGTAATACCGTTTATACTCGTACAGTTTCCAGGGTAGGCCGTGGCCTGGTGGGCTTTCACTGACATTACAACCTCAGAAGTTAAGCAAGATCAGGCACGGCTAGTCATTGGATGGGTGGCCATCCGTGATTCACAATCTCCCCCCCCCCCCTTCCTGATGGACGTATTGGATTACAATAAATAAAGAAATAAAATAAATAAGCCGATCTCCGAATTTTTAACCCCAAAAAGTGGAAAAACGCCATGACTTGTGCATAACCCAAGGCAAAAAAGGAACAAAGGCAGGAAAATAATTTATTATAGAACAAAACGATTATAAGCAGTTTTTATGTAATTACAAGAAGATTAAATTTATAGTAACATATTCCTGGTGTGGGAAAAACCATCAAACATAGCTTCTTCTTCATCTGACTCTACAAAAAGTTGATGCAAATGTTCGTTCTCGTGCTTGTCATCCATATCGTCTTCAGTCTTGTTTTCTTCGGCCTCACTTTCATTATTTTTATTTTTCGAAGCAATACAGTATTTACTTACTCTATGTAATAATAGATATTTATTGTAACCGTATTAGCTTTCGTTATAAAACATTCTTAGACGATTTTAAAGACGCACTTGGCATGAACACGGTAATAGTTTACAAGGTCGGTGCCATCTTGTTTTCGGGATTTGACTTATGCATTTGCTTTTTACAGTGGAAAAGTGGATGGAAAATTGAGGAAAAAGACTTAAATAATGCACTGATTAATGCACTGTATATTGTATATCTTATCAGAAATTTATTTAAGCAGTGGAAAGGTTAATAAATGAATTCTAAATGTATTAATAAATTATTATTTAGTCTTTTGTTAACTCCACTTATAAGAGCGCTTTCACCAACTCTGACTCGTTCATAAGCTGAATGTGGTTTTTAGGGGTCATTTTTTGGGGAAATAAACTTGGCTCTTAGACGAATATACACAGTAGGGTTAATGAAATCGCCCTTACACCATCTCCAAAAAAAATCTCCTTCTTTATTTCAACTGTAAGATAAACACTTATAGTAACAGTTGAAAGTGGATTGGAACCTTTTGGAAATAAAAAAGATAGTAAGCAAAGAGGCAGGAAAAATTTTAAATTACAGCTTAAAATCACACAGGTAAGCAAATTTCAGATTTTTTACAAGAATTATTCACTGCAGATTATAAGGGTCCACGGAAAATATAAGACTTCAGAGGGTAAGAAACCACGAAAGGGGTCGATGAGACACGGTAGTTCTCGGTGGGTGGGTTAAAGAAGCGGGACCAGAAGAATCGCTCGAGATGAATCAATCTTGCTTCCTTTGACTGTGTACAACGTATTCACGGGGAGAATGAAGTCTAGTAGAGGTGGAAAGATCTACCAAGAACTAGAAGAAAAAAGAGAATACCCCGAGGAAGATGAAGGAGCAACCCTGAAAATAGATGAGCCGCAACGACCTGAAAACTATCATTGGCTGGAAGGCAACGGAGTTAAGTCTCTCGATAAAATCAGTACCCGGATCCTACGATGTTGCCCAGAACTGTGCGAAAACAGATCAGCAATGGTGACGGTAGGCGAGTTCTAGAAAAGAAAAGATCAGCAAAATCCGCACTAATAGGGAGCATAGCATAGTATTAATCCAGGATAGGCAATAAAATTAGAAAACTTACTTATGATAACACTAGTATAAAAAAGAAAAGGAGAAAGGAAAATAATTTAGTACGGAAAAGTTAATACTACACTGAAAGTACAGGAAGTCCCCGACGGGACAACTCTTCTACAGAAACAATCACTCAGATTTTGTTCGGGCACCATTTACTTTCGGAAGACTCTTGACTTTGTGCCTGAAGCCCCAAAAACAGCGACGATCTCATTGGAAGCTAGAAAATTACAGGTAACACAACTCCTTGGAAGAGATTCAGGACACACAAAGAAAAGGTTAAAGCTAAAAGTTCAGAAAAAGCCGACATGCCAGAAAAGCAACGTATCGATAGGGAAAAGGTCCATCGTGGTTTCAGACAAAGTGTTCGATTAAGGTTGGCAGCAAGTAACGACGAGAAGAGACATGAAGCATCTGCAATACCAAACGCACCAGGCATCGTCCAAGTACATGGCAAAGGAAACTCAAACACACTCTGAAGCGGTGGCCTTATTACTGTTGGAAGAGCCGAGAACTAATCCAACTCACAAGGACCTAGAAATCATTCTAGAAACGAAATTCTAGTGAACGAGATTAGAAGAAATTCCAATGATCAGACAATGCCGTTTTCTACTAGGGGATTGAAAATATTGCAACTAAACAGATGGACTCATGCTTTCGGAACTCTCGTTGGTCTACTTGCCAACCAAGACTGAACTAACTCTAAAAAAAATATATTTTGCAAAAAAATAAATTAGTTTTATATTGCATGCATAACAAAGCAGGACCCTCTCGAGGCGCTCGAGGTAGGCACACAATGAATGATGAGGCTTAAATCTTTAATAATCAAGACACATAACAAGGGGAAAAACGAAACAAAGCTGTTGTTTGATCCATTCAACATGCAATGACTTTAGCAATATTCTTGTACAAACCAATTCAACCAAACATTTAAGTCTGCTATAATTCTTACCACAAAATACACAAAAAAAAGTTTGGAACTAAATATAAATAAGTCATCAGTAATAAATATCCTTAACAACTAAAATCAGAGATTTCTTTCTTTAATCTTTCTCTTTTTTTCTTACTTTGCAAAGCTATTATATTCAGGGGGAATATATTCATATTTTATTTTCACGAGTACTTATATGGATAATAATCTGGAATAATTACACATGAACATAGGATTAAATCCAGACTGATTTATTAATAGTGCCTCTAAAGAATTCACAACCAGAACGAGGACATTGGATCTAGGTTGTATATTAAGAACAAAATTCCTTTGTCATTCATAAGACACGCATTTTTGTCAAAAAAACATCGAAATTAGGCTAAAGCTAGCGCCCAGACCAGGCAATTACTTGTCGGTAAGGTCCAAATAATTCGTCAAAGAAAATTAAACACTTCACAAAATGTAAATGCAAGGTGAGATCGGAAAGTTCGGTGATCAGCCCTTAATGTGATATGGGAAATGTCTGAATCGCAGCGATGTGCGCAAGGCGTTCTTCTGTACCTCAGCTAACATATACAAACATGCCTTCTTCATTGTTGAGAGGCGTACATTCATGCAGCAGTGTTTAGAGCTTACTTTCATACAGCAATGTTCAGATTGCAGTGCATTTATCACTGATAATGGAGCAGGGTCAATAAAAATTTTGATTTTAAATTGGGTAAAACCGCAAAAGAAACCCACAAAATGGTAAAGACAATGTACGGAGAAGACTCTCCGACTTGAAAATGTTTGTATGAGTGATTTATGTGTTTTGGTGAAGGATGAGAAACCCTCGAAGATGAACCACGATGTGGATGGCCAACCTCCAGCACTACACGGCACAATATCGAATATGTTCATGATACTCTTCGTCTATGTGAATGATGGAAGAGGAACTGTGTGAAATCAAACGACTGTGGCGAAAGAACTTCAAATAGTACTGCAACAGTTGTATGAACGATGTCAAAAGTGTATTGTGGCCATGGGGGCTTTGAAGGTCAGTAAATACCTGTCCCTGTTTGTTTTTCCAAATCATTCACCGAACTTTCCGGTCTCATCTTGTGTATATAACCTACTGAAATAAGCATCTAGTGAGTGCGCTTTATATTTAATTTTGGACGATTTTGACGAGCAATGGCAGATCAAGTGAATTAAAACAAAGAACTGAAGATTGCACATTAAAAAAATGAGGACATGGGGACGTGTAGGATTGGATACGCATGCGTTCTGCCTGTGTCACTGACAATCGTCATGCTGGAAGTGAGCTCAATCTCGTACGCACAGCAGCGCGAAGGAGCGTAATATGCAGGAAAACGATTGTGCGAAGGGCATTCAAATTTGACCTGGGCTTTATTTTTTGTAAATTTCATTGTTGTAAAAATCTAAACTTTCATTGTGGGAATCACTACTATTGCCTGTCATGCAAATGCAGAACCGCTCATCCGGTTGCCATGACAACCGATTGTGTGTTTAAACAAAATGGTGAACTGCGATGTGTTGACCAAAGTGGAACAACCAATAATCATCAAGTTTCTCCACAAAGAAGGTGTGAAAACATCTGAAATTCATCAGAGATTTCAAAAACAGTTCAGCGGGTCATGTTTGTCTCGATCATCCGTCTTTGTTTGGTGCCAAAAGTTTGAAGGAGAGTGAGAATCCACCGGCAATGAACCTCATAAGGCAAGGGACAACAGGCGGATTCATGTCCAAAAAATGGCTTCATTACTGAAGATCAGCACTGGCAGTGTGAAGATTGCCATCCACGATAAGCTGAAATTTAACAAGATCTGTGCCATATGGGTCCCTAAGCAACTCTCCGAGGATCACAAAACCACCTGGGTGGAAATCAGTTCCATGCTGCTGCAGCAATATGACAGGGAAGGTGACAACTTCCTAAGGCGTGTTGTGACCACTGACGAGACATGGATTCATCACCATACTCCTGAAAGCAAGAGTGCGAGCATGGAGTGGCGACTCACAGACACCACGACCCAAGAAATTCAAGATGACTCCGTTGGCAACGAAAGTGATGGCGACTGCATTCATGTCAATTTTCTAGAAGAACATCGAACCATAAATGCCTCACTACTACTGTGATATTTTGAGGATGTCCCTGAAGCTGGCACTAAGCAAAATGCGACTAGGACTCCTTACCCGTGGTGTTTGTTTTCTGCAAGACAATACCAGACCACACACAGCCAAACTGATTATGGACTCACTGACGGAACTCAAATGGGACATCTTACCACACCCTACATTCAGCCCTGATCTCTCCTTTTGCGGCTATCACCTTTTTGGACCATTGAAAGAGTTATTGAGAGGGCAGACGTTCGGCTCCAATGAGGAAGTTAAAAGGCTGTCCTTACATGGTTTCGAAATCATCCTGAAGATTTCTACAGAACTGGTATTCACATGCTCCCATAACGCTGGAAAAAATGTGTAGAGAAGCAACGAGAGTTCTTTGAGAAACAAGGGGTCTGTGTGTGTGTGTGTGTGTGTGTGTGTGTGTGTAATTTCTTGATTTTATAAAAAATAAAGTCCAGGTCAAATTTGAACACCCCTCTTATTAAACGATATATATTGTGTGTAAAAGGTACTTAAAGTTAAGGGATTGACAAAAAAGCGCTTATTATGCGGAAAATCGCCGTAACTGTGAGCGCATTAAGTGGGTACTACTGTATAATGATGTTTTATTTTGATTTATTTTTAATTTCTGTCCTATTTGTAATCATTATCACAACTTCCATTGCACAAATTTGATTGGCACATATGACCATCCAATCACAGCCAACGATGACGAGTATTCATGACTGTACCTACTGTATCCTTTAAAATTAAGTACCGTATTTTACGGTAGTTTGACTGCGGCCTAACTATTAAAAAGGTGAACATTTTAGTGTGTGTGGCGTAACCAACGCTGTGGCCAGTCTATTAAATTTTACGCTGTAGATACGGTCACGGCGCCGTGACTTGTCAGCGTTCACGATGGTCGAAAAAGCGAAGTGACGCGATCAAGGACAGAGCATGCGCTTCGCACAGCAGATGATTAGTGATGAGCTTAATGGCACTTTGGCAAGCGAGAATCGTTCAAAGGAGTAGGTTGGAATGATTTTGCGTATGTAAAAGATTTACGGGCAGATAGTGAAATCAGATAATTCACGAAATATGCAGTTCATTCCATGAATTGTACAAAGTCTTTTTACCGCCCATGTGCGAACACTGAAACGAGTAGGGGTGGTGATACTGCCAGCCTTTTGATCACCACTATGCGTCTACAGCCGCCTGTTTTAGATCGGGGACATAGATTCTTTTCGTTTGACGAGCTAGCGAAACTTTTGAGTGAATATGAAGAAAGCAATTTCATTCAATTTTGGACATGCCATTCCAGAATTATTGACGGCGCTCGAAAGCATGGGAATACACGTTTTGTGAAAGAAGAGCTATGTTACACAGAAATAATGTATAAGCCGAGCCCGTCTACTGGACAGAGGCCAAATCAGAGGTTAGATTTCATCATCTAAAATGAATTACATTATACACAGATTTATCCAGGGCCACCGCCAGTAAGAGTGCCATGTGTGAATCATGCACCGGCGGCCGTGTTTAGGGATGCACAGCGGCGATCAAAAAGTAAACCCCACCCCTCCTCGTATCAATTTTCCCACTCAGGCAGCCAAAAGGCATTGCACAATTAATGGAATGAGCAACAGGAACTTGCATATTTCATGAATTGTGTGATTTCACTATTTGCACATGGACGCGAACGACTCTTTTGAACAATTCTTGCTTGCCAAAGTACTGTTTCACTGATCATTAATCAACCATTGCGCAAAGCGCCTGCTCTAGCCTATCTTACATTGTGTCACTTCCCTTTTTAGACCATCGTGAACGCTGACAAGTCACGGCGCCGTGACCATATCCACAGCGTAAATTTTAGGAGTTGTTAATATTCGAAAACCTTTTTTATAACTGCCTTTCTCAATATATTTATAGCCACAAGCTCAAAAACCCCTGTCAGCACGGGTTTGTCCCTTCCAGAAACGTCGATACGGCCAGTTATGAATTATTCGAATTTCAAACATCCGAAATGGCGCAGAATAAATTTGTAGCCTCTATTTCCATAGACATACAAAGGCTCAATTAGTAGACTATTGAGAAAGAGTGGAAAGGCGACAGAAAAAGCAGTCTCTTCGCTCTGTGCTCTATTGATTTTGCGAGCACACTGCTGTGGTGAGCAAGTCGTGAGCGAGTGGTGATCGTGTCAACCGAAGAAACGAAGACTGTTTTACCACATGTAGTGATGAATGGCCAAGGTTTGCTTCAGGCAACGAGAGCAGAGTTTTATTGCAACAACAGATTACCAAGTAATGAATTGTTGGGATTGCAGAGCACACAGACACAAATGATCATGTACGTCCACTGCCACCCAAGAGTCGATGTATTTTGATTTGAAGAGTCGAGTTGATGCTAATTACAACATTTAATTAATATGCTAATTACAACAACTTAATATTGTAAAGAGACGCGAGAAAAAAAGAAAACTTCAGAAAAAAGACGCGAGGAAAACAAGAAAACTACTTGCATTATTTGAGATATGTTGAAATAAAAAGATATCAATATTAAAATGTAAACACACTTCAACCATTAAAAGATACAAAATAAAATTAATCAGAAAAGATAGATTTATTTACAAAATACTACTGATAAATTTAGAATTTTGAATCTAAACTAATGTTTTTTTATAATTTTAAAAATTTTCAAATTAAAGCCTAAATATAACATTTAAAACTGCACATTATCTTGCTAGAGAATCAACTGTTTTAAATGTTATATTTAGGGCTTAATTTGAAATTTTTTTTAAAATTATAAAAAGAATATTAGTTTAAATTCAGACTTCTAAATTTATCTTTAATATTCTTTAAATAAAACTCTCTTTTCTGATTAATTTTATTTTGAATATTTTAATGGTTGAAGTGTGTTTACATTTTAATATAATTGCATTATTACTGGAAGAAGAATGTAAAAGCAGTAACAGTAGCTGCTGTTGTATTACATTATTATCAGATTCATCTGAACAGTCCTCGAACTTTTATTTTGTTTATAACACGAATATATTAAAAATTATGATCAAGAGGAATGTCATAGCCATTGTATTGGAGTGATAAATAAATAGGACTGACATTTCGAGGGTGTTATGGCACTGTGCCCCTTTACCCATACCTCAGCAGTATTGCGAGAAAACAGCATTTTCTCGGCATGGAGCAGTTTGTGACGTCAAAATTTGTTTTGCCAATAAGATTGTTTCTTCTAAGTGAAAAAACTTAAACTTTCATTTTCACAATAAGGGTAGTAAAAATGCTTCATTTATACTTATTTTCTATACTTTCTTTATTGATATGACTTTCATGACGTTCCGTTGCTTCTAATTCATCCGTAAAAAATTTTGTCGCATAACGGAGACCGAAAAATTCCCCATGTGGCGACTTGAAAATTTTCTGTCGAGAGATCAGCAGCCATGATTTTTACTAGCGTCGAAGAGCAAGCTCAGGAAACAACCGCCGCAACTGGCGAATGACCAGGGTATGGAGTGGTTACTCACAGTGGAGAAAAAGGAACTTTTGAGACTACTTTCTGTCTACCATGCGCACCTCGTAGTGACTTTTGAGACGGGCTGGGGTTCAAGTAGGCACGAGTGGTGGCGAATATTCGCCTGGCGGTTACTTTCTAGATGCAGCCTAAGTGTAGTGAAATAAGCTATCTAAAATGAACGATTCATGGGACCCAACTTTGCTAATATTCGGAAAATAGAACAGTTAAAATTTTGTCTTTAAAATTTTTTTT
>JAHWFO010052523.1:230876-247152 GCA_023313115.1 Rhysida immarginata | reverse complement strand
AAGCAGATATGTCAATTTTGATGAATCAAATGAATAGGAAGTGGTGGGTGGCCTATCCCATGGTGCACTTTTCATCATCCCAAATATGCAAATTAGAACACATTCAAATCCTATCTTAAAAACTGTAACAGAGAAACAAAAAATTCCATTTAAAGACTTGTTCAGCATGGAATTCAGAACAAGAAAAAATTTCCAAAATCCGATTACACTTCTAGTTCAACCTATTCTTGCTTTCCATCTCTCACGTCATTCATGTAAAAAATATTTTGGAAACCCTGCACTCCCCTCCGTGAATGTAAAAAAAATGCATAACCCACAGGGTATATTTGTGAAAAAACGATAAATCCCTGAAGACAGGCAAAACGCAGGTAAGGATGAAATGCAGTCTGAGATGTTAAAGGCCTTAGTCTGATAGAGAGGGTAGATTATCGCTATATTGGCCACCAAAGATAATCTGGGTGTGTATTCCTACGAAGGAATTTTGGACCATCCCAGTAATGTAACGACGGCTACGAGATCACTGTAGCAGCCAGGACCAACGGCTTAACGTTCCATCCAACGCAAGGTGGGTTCAAGATGAATGAACTGCTGGTGGATGCACTACCAGTAGCTATCATTCCCCAGGTGCTGGATATCCAGCACTGGTCCCTCAGCAAATGGGTCCGACCAAGTAGCCTGCTTCAGTAGCTGTGCCCTAGTTGCCATCTCACCCAGCAACAGGTCCATAAATCCACTGGCTGTTGCCCATCCAGTAGCTGGCCGCGCTCGAGTTGCTTAACTCTACTAATCAGATGGAATTAGCAAGACAGCCGAGCCACGACTGCCCCCTGTTAAAGGCTTTAAATCAAGATGGTATCCTGTGGCTGACTCTGGTGTATCTAACAAGGACTCAGGGAAACTACTAATCCACAACAAAAGTTTATTCATACGAATGCGCATTTCGGCAGCTAAGCTGCCTTCGTCAACGTATCCAAGACTTGATCAGGACAGAGAGTTCTGTTCAGATGAAGTATGGGAATTACATAGACGTATATATAGTAAAAAATGAACTAGTTACAATCCAATCAAAAGGCAAAAAATAGATACAACGAAAAACAATAAATCTATAGGCTAGCTGAGATTAACCAATCAAGTGTCATCATTGTTTCTTGTACGGTTATTTTTCCTATTATTCAATGTGGGTAGATGTAGAAGTTTTGCCGCATCTCTTAGTTGTGTTACGTCCAGGGGGCCTGCATCACTGTTTAGTAAATTAGTTGAATCTTCATTGGTGATTGCGTAGGATTCCAGAAAGTTTAACAACCTGGGGTCATTCGTGCTGTATATAATCTTGATGTCTTCGCGTTTATAGTCGTGTTGGAGGTCTAGAATATGGTCAGCGAACCTAGATATTGCAAAGTTTCCGTTTCTGATATACCGTAAATCTTCTACTATAACGCCACCTCTTGTATAACGCGACTCCACTTTTTCGACCCAAAAAATCGGCAAAAATCCTATCCTCTTGTATAACGCGACCCCCATTTTTGACTCCTCGGCAGCATAAGAAAAACGTTTTTTTGTTCTTGAAGCCATTTCTAATCAAACCTTTTTCAGAATAAAAATTCATCATATTAATACTAATTTATAAACCGGTAGAAGCACAGAAATCAGAAAGCCAAGTCATTTACAAAAAAAGAATAAAAAAAACAGAAAAAAAAGAAAAAGTACCTTAGTTTTGCTGAGTGAAGAATCTCTAAGTCCTGAATCACTAAATGCAGGTTGAAGAATCACTAAATAAATATGCTGGAGATCGAATCTAAAAGTATTGATGAACTGGATGAATAGGTTGTACTGATTTACACTCACATTGCCAGAGTTTATATAGTGCTTGCAGTGCTATTGTCAATCAAAACTAACCAATCAAGTCAAAGTGGTATATTGGGTGGCAATGTCCATTGGCTGAAGAGTTCTTTTTTTACATGTTTTTATGGAATGAATCAGCATATCGTGCCTGTTTGTAACCCAAATGATTTTAATGGGGGAAATTAAAAGTTCAGTTACATGCATTTTTACACCAAAATTCAATTTAATTTTGGAACATTTGAATTTAATTCGTCTGAATGTCATCAGCACAGAAAGCGACTTCGACAAAAGCAACTGCCTCAACTTCGAGGCAGTTTGGAAGTTTATAGCCCTACATTGATATGGAAAGCTTTCTCACTTGCACATCGACAAAAAAACACAACAGTACATCAATTTTCTTAATAAAAAGACAAGTAATCTTTATTCAGTTTAATATTTTCACTACATAAGCTTTCTTTGTAGGCTTTGGTTCGAGGCAGTTTTGAAGTAGGCCTAATTAGAAGTTTCGATGTTTGGGAGAAGTTATTTTCAATGTTGTTAGATGTTGGCGACGAGTAATTCGAATAAAAAGTGAATTAATATATTGTATAATGAACTGGACATTATATGCAATGTAATTAATGTATAATACACGGCAAATTCGTCTGAATGTCATCAGCACAGAAAGCGACTTCGACAAAAGCAACTGCCTCAACTTCGAGGCAGTCTGGAAGTTTATAGCCCTACATTGATAGGGAAAGCTTTCTCACTCGCACATCGACAAAAAAACACAACAGTACATCAATTTTCTTAATAAAAAGACAAGTAGCCTTTATTCAGTTTAATATTTTCACTACATAAGCTTTCTTGTAGGCTTTGGTTCGAGGCAGTTTGGAAGTAGGCCTATTTAGAAGTATCAGTGTTTGGGAGAAGTTATTATCGATGTTATTAACGATGTTGTTATTATCGACGATCGGCCGCAGTCGTCGGAGGGCTGATTTTTATCATCTAGTATAACGCGACCCAGCAAATTTAGATGCTTTTTTAGGCCAAAAAAATTCGCGTTATAGTAGAAGATTTACGGTACCTCAAATGTTCGCCTCCTCTCGTCTTACCTGCTCTCCGCGATTGACCGTAGTAGACTGCGTCACATTTGGCGCATGGCAACCTATAGACCCCAGGTCTATCTTCTTGTGGAACTATATCCTTTGGGCTCTTTATCAATTTTCGGATTGTGTTGGGACTCTGGTAGACTATAGAGAGGCCAAAGTCTCTAGTGATTCTCTTCATGCCCCTATTCACTTGTAGATTGTAGGGTAAGACTAAAATACTTCCCGGTGTTTTTTCTTTTTGCAGCGTGGTAAAATTCTTCAGAAATAGCTTTTGTTTTACCTTCTTGGAGATGCTGCTAATAATTTCTTTCTGGTATCCATTCTGAGTAGCAAATTCTTCAATCATTCTGAGTTCTTTATTCCTGCTTTCAGCATTCAGGGGGATGACGTGCGCCCTATAAACCATATGACGAAAGGCTGCCAATTTGTGATGTTGGCTGTGGTTTGAGTCCTGTTTAATGAAGTTAGGGACAAAGTTTGCTTTCCGGTGGATGTCATAACTCAGTTCCTGGTTGTACCTATTTAATCTAATGTCCAGGAAGGAAAGGGTTCCATTGCTCTCTATTTCCTTAGTAAAGTTTATTTTAGGACACAAGCCATTAAGGTTGGACAAGAATGTCTCAACGTCTTCCTCTTTCTTAACAATTGAGAAAATATCGTCGACGTATCTTAGCCACACTCTCGGAAAGTATTTAAACTCATTCATTGCTTGGTTTTCTAATTTCCGGATATGGATATTAGCAACAAAGGGACTGATGCTACTCCCCATGGGAGTACCATCTGTCATTTGGTAATATCTGTTGTTAAAGGAAAAAATATTGTTGAATAGAATAAGCCTCATGATACTTACAACCTCAACAACAACTCCTAAGGGCCACTCATTCTCATCCATAGTGTCTTCCAGAACTTCTATGGCTCTTACAAGCGGGATGCTCGGATATAGTGCTTCTATGTCAAAAGAAGTTAATACGTCATCATTTGATACCCGTATGTTTTTCAACTTTTGGCATAGTTCTGCTGAATTTTTTATGGAGAAATCTTGTCCATCTACATTCAATTTAGTAAGGAAGTTTTTTAACATAAATTTGGCCAATAGGTCAGTAGGAGAGTTGATACTGTTTACAATCGGTCTCCACTTATTACCTTCCTTATGAGTTTTAGGAAGGCAATATAACCGAGGTAGGACAGGATTAGTAGGTAGTAATTCATGCGGTTTTGTGTCTCTAAAAATTATCTTACATTTTTTGATGGCTTCCTTAACTTTGGTGACTAAGCTATTTAAAGGATTTTTATTGAGTTCAACATAAGGCCCTTCATCCAGCATTTCCTGGATATTACTAAAATAGTCTACCTTATCTACAACCACAATGTGGTTCGACTTGTCGTCTTTAAGGCAGAAAATATCTCTTTCATTAAGTTGTTTGATGATTGATTGATAATTGTTATTATTTCTTTTAGACTTGTAGTTTAACGCGTTTTTTGACAATTGTTTTTGGAGTAAGCTTTTTAGTTCTAGGTTCTTATTGGAGTCTAATTCAGGGTGATAACAAAGGGTAGCTGAAATGGAAGCCAACAAGTCAGGTTTAAAATCCTCAAGCGCGAATTTAAATCCTTTTTCCAACGTGCGCGTCTCGTTAGGAGTGAGGGCAATACTAGATTTGTTAATGATTACATTTTGTACAGGCTAGCCAATTGTCAATTCACACTTGCGTTGATAGACAGAACTATTCATAGGACCGCGAAATCGGTTCTGCAAATTATTAAGTTTGTAATTTACTAAACAGTGACGCAGGCCCCCTGGACGTAACACAACTAAGAGATGCGGCAAAACTTCTACATCTACGCACATTGAACAATGAAAAATAACCGTACAAGAAACAATGAT
Source organism: Rhysida immarginata (assembly GCA_023313115.1). NCBI lineage: Eukaryota > Metazoa > Arthropoda > Chilopoda > Scolopendromorpha > Scolopendridae > Rhysida > Rhysida immarginata. The sequence continues at coordinate 242,334 of JAHWFO010052523.1, read as the reverse complement.
GACACTTGATTGGTTAATCTCAGCTAGCCTATAGATTTTTTTGTTTTTCGTTGTATCTATTTTTTGCCTTTTGATTGGATTGTAACAAGTTCATTTTTTACTATATATACGTCTTATGTAATTCCTGTACTTTATCTGAACAGAACTCTCTGTCCTGACCAAGTCTTGGATACGCTGACGAAGGCAGCTTGGCTGCCAAAATGCACATTCGTATGAATAAACTTTTGTTGTGGAGTAGTAGTTTCCTTGAGTCCTTGTTAGTCTTTGTCCACAGTTTCTGGCTCCAATTCTCTCTGGTGTATCTAGTTCCTTGGATATTTGGCCAGGCCTCTGGGCAATGGCAGACAAGAATTGTGGTCCCCATCTTCAAAAAGGGAAATTGGACAGATTGCAACAAATTTTGAGGCATCTCTTTGCCCAGCATTCCTGGGAAAGTGTACGCTAAGGGTCTGGAGAAGAGAAGTCAGGAAATAGTTGACTTCAAACTTTTGGGAAAGCAGTGTGTTTTCCGACCTGGCAATAGCACAAAGGATCACATCTGAAATCCTGGGAGTATGTCTACGCTTGCTTTGTGGACCTAAAAGGATATGACAAAGTTCCTCAGGAGAAGCTCTGATGAGTGTTGCAAGAGTACGGAGTGGATGGGTAATTACTGGTTGCTATCATGTCTCTGACGAAAGCTCTGAGATGTGCTTCCAGATAAATGATATTAAGTCAAAACCATTTGCCGTACTTGTTGAACTCCACCAAGGGTGTGTACCGTTGCCTCGCCTTGTTCATTATCTTTATGGTTCGGATAGATGGGTGCAGCCGAGGTGATGAGTGTGTTTGTGTGGACGACTGCTTGGTGGAGAGGTTGCTTTTTGCTGATGACCTTGTTCTCCTTGGGCCTTCTTGTACCAACCTTCATAATGCACTAGATCGGTTTGCAGCCAAGTGTGAACAGGCTTGGAGGCAGTTGAAGATGTTCAAGTATCTCGGGACTGCATTCAAGAGTGATGGGTGCCAGGCTCGAGAATTGGATCCTTGGATCAGTGCAGCAAGCTGTGTCAGACGAGAACTGTGGTGATCCATAGTAATGTAATGTGAGCTGAAAAACAAAGCCAAGCTCTGTTTTCAAATCTTTGTCCCCATTCTCACCTGTGGTCATGAGCTTCGTGTAATGACCGAAAGAGTGCGATCATGGGTACAAGCAGCCAAAATGAGATTTCTGATATGTGTTGCATGTGTTAGCCTACTAGATAGAGTGCACAGCAGCACAATAAGGGGAGTCTTTAGGTGTTGAGCCGTTACTTCTCCGCATTTAGAGATCCCAGTTGTGTTCATATGGCAATATGATACAGATGCAACAAACTGGACTTCCTCAGCAGTTGCATTATTTTAAGCTGGTGGGAAAGAGTCCAAGGGGTCGGCCTAGAACCAGATGGCTAGACTGCATGGAGAATTTGGGTTCTAGTCGCTTGAGTAGTACCATTGAGGACAAGCGCCTGATGGCAGAAGATCGCGAGCACTGGAGATCCTCCATAGGGCTGCTGCCCCCACAGATAAGTGGGTTTGAAAAGTATAGTAAAATATATTAGTAAATTTCTACCGCCTTCCTAGCAGTAGCTGTAAGAGAATGAATTTCCTCAGATGCACAAGTTTTCGTAAAACTTATAGCTCAAACTTCTTCTCTCCCATAACTGCTTAGAACAAGGGGTAGCAAAAAGTACCAATTTTTTGGGCAGCCACTCAGGACACCATGTTCTAGGAAAAGTGCAATAATTTAAAAAAAAATTACTTATGAGGGTGCTGAAGTTGCATATGCTAGTGGAAGGCAAAAATGTGAAAAATTTTATAAAATTTATATTTTTAAGAATTGAAGTTTCACTAGCCTGAAACACCAGCAACCCTAGTGCCGTCACACATGAGAAGTTAATACTGTTATATGATTTCAACTTCATTTAATGTTTGTTTTTCTTTTACATTTGATAAAAGTGTTATTTACTTGATTATTGTATTTATTTCTCATTTATAGCATTTGCTGAACTCCAAACAGAAATGACAGACTTAACGAGTGATCTGACTTCAGGCGGAATCCCATTTTTAGAATATCGAACATATGCTATGAAAATACTCTTCCCAACAGCAGATGATCATCCAGTTCTCAGAGAATTAGATGTAAAGATTTTAAAAATCAAATGTTAATTTTGATATTTTGTAGCTTTAAATTATGAATAATTTTGTAATACTTCCTTTCTTTAGTATGACCATCACCGCCGGCAGCTCATGGAAAAAGGTTTGAAACTATTTGGACAACTGATAATGAATAAAACCTTTCTTCTGCTCTTCATAAGAACACTGGAGTCAAATGTATATTTCTCCATGCGTGATAGGTAAAAACAACATCTAACAATTTAAATGTTATATGCTTTATAAAGATGAACTTTAATTTTTTAATGAAGATTTTTATCAAACCTTTCCCTTTGTTATCTTTCTCCCTTCAGGGTTAATGTAGCCTCTTTGACAATGGTTACACTTCAGAGCAAAATGGAATATTGTACAGAGTAAGTATTCATTTGTTACTGAAACATATATGTTGAAGTAGCAATTTTAAAGCAGTGTGATTTTTTTTTTTATACTTGATAATATTTAATTATAGAAAACAATTTGCAATTTGAATTTAAGGAATTGTTTTAAATTGAAAAAAATTAACTTTTTAGAGAGGTGACGCAGTTAACAATGAACGATTCTGTACTTCTTGCACAATTCCTTGTAACTACATCATGACAGTTGCTCATCCAATATAGAATACGTCTACCTGTTTAGCTGACAAGGTTAAGCCTAAAATCGTGGCAAATTTGAAGAAGTTTTAGGAAGAGTACATACACCATATTGCCATTAATGACCGGGCACTTTGGATTTGAGACGCTTTGTCGAATATCTAGAAAAATACTTGACGAATTATCCTGAAATTTCAGGGGTGTAAAATGGATGTTACACCTCATATATTTCAGCGAAGGTTTTCTCCCGAAGGCAAATAGGGGACCAGCAAAGAAGTGAACCGAAAAAATAATGTTTGGAATCACCCTGTAAAAAATAATGCTTGAAATGCATTGTAGCTGTAGCATATGCTTAAGAGGCTTGTTTTACTTTTCTGTGTTCATTTGTATGAGAATAGCACGTATATTCATGGAGATATAAAGGTTTCTTTAAAAAGGTCGAATGTTTTCGTAAGTTTTTTGTTTATAACATGCAAGATTTTCAACCCAATGCAATGCCATTTACAGAAAACTTGACAAACTACAGTACAGACAACACCCTGCAATCAGAATAGAAAAATATTAAATATTTGATGAAATATGAGCATTTTTACTAAATAATGTTTAACTGCGCATGCGTTACCAAATTGTCTTTTGCATAATTTATTAGCCAAATGTATAGAGCTACTCTTATAAAAAGCCCAAGCAAATATCGTGAAAATTGAGAAAGATATCGCCGGTAGAATGAGTTGAATTTCAGTTGCTCTCAAAAATAAACAAAACGATAAGGGGGCTTTCTCCAAACTTTTATTTTTGGATCGGACACCAGTATCAATTTCTTCTTCTTACGCTGATATGAAGGTTGGATATAATTTGATGACACCAATAAAGCACACGAGCTAATCATTATCATCACAAAGGATGGGTCACTTTCATCATCCAATGCAAAGAGAATTTTTCCAAAGGGTTTAAGGTTGTTTTTTTTAAAGTTTCCCGATTTTATAAAAAATAAAGTCCAGATCAAATTTGAACGCCCCTCGTAATTACGGATTTCACATGGAATAATAGTCGCTAATGTGCTAATTGACATCACATTTAGGCATTCATTTTGAGTCACAACTGAGAAAACCTGAAATGTTTCTGCTAAATGAAACCAGAGACTACACTTTATTTCACTCTTTTCATAATGGAATTCTTAATCACGTTTATGGAAACCAAAGGATTATTACTAATAAATATCATTTTTGGCTCCTAGAATATACTGGTATATTAAATTTCTTGTTGAAATTAAAAGAAATTCCTAATACCTAATACTTTGCATTTAAAAAATTGGATTAATTCTATGTGTGATCATTTTTGTTCTATTGCATTTGTGTTTTAAAATTTATATTTGTATGCTTTTGCTCCACTTTGGTGCATTTTATCTCAGTTGTGTGGCTTTTCTGGTCCATATTTATTTTTTTAATAGTATTTCTTTGAATATTTTTTAACTTTTTAAAATAAATTTTATATGTACATAAATTTTTAAATTTTGTGTAAATGCTAAAAAATGTAATTTTGTATCAATTTATGAATCACTTATTATAATTGTAATTAATTTCAAATTATAGTATGTTTAGGAGGTGTTTATTTATCGCACCATTTTTCCAATGTTTTATTTGTTTTTTAGAAAATGCATGTGGCTAATCAAATGATTGAAAAAGTTTCTGATCGACTTTTCAGATATGTACTTTAGAATAGTGGATTTTCAAGCCTCGCCTTTGCTGTAAGGCAAAGGGTTATTCAGCAAAAATGTTTTTACAGTGTGCGCGCTGTTTAATGTTATCAATTGGTTATTTTTATCATTTTTGCTTGGTACGGAACACTTGTATCAAAATACATACTAAATATGATGTTTATTGTGATCAATTTTTCACCTAAATGTAGTAAAAAATTTGGATTGGCTCCCGAATTCCGCTTGAAATAGCCACTTTTCATTTCCCTGTAAGCCAATGGGCACTGCTTCTCAAAATTATGGATGGGTATTAGTGTATTCTTATTTATTGTAGAGTTTTACAATTACGGTAGTATAAAGAGTGTACGGTGTAATATAAAGTTGTACAATGTCTCTTTTTTTCAACTTCAGTTATTGTTATCAGTTGGTTATTATTAAGTAGCAGAAGAACTTAATAATAAGAGCTACTTATTGTTTTCACAATGTCCGTCTGTCTGTCTGTCCATCCGTCTCCTTCATAATTTCTGCATTTTTTGAGGTAGAAGGTTGAATTCGGAATGTTGCTTACTTTGGGTATGTGCACCTTCTCTATTTAGTTTGGTTTTAATTGGCCCACTGGGGTCGAAGTTTCGGGGGCGGAAATTAGAGGGAACCAAAAGGTCTACATATAAATGAGTGAAATTCGGTATGCAGGTTCCTCTAAGCAAGATCAACATTACTATGAAGTTTGAGCCAAATTGTCCCAATGGGGTCGGAATTGTCGGGGTGGCAGTTAATGGTCTTTAGAACTATGGCAACATATGGCATGTCATATATCATTCGATCGGAAATGATGAGAAACGAAAGACGATAGAGCTCTTTTACACTTTCTAAATTCTACGTCCGAGAAAATCACTTTTTTAATTTAAAAAATTGGGGAGAGGGGTTAAAAAGTGAGATAAAAGGGTAAAAATAGATGATCTCAGGGCTTTCGCTACTTTCCTGTACTTTCCTTGAGAGGATTAACTTCTTGTTATCCATTTGGCTTGGCCCCATAGTGATCACATTAAGTGGTGCCCACTTTATATACAGTAGTTTTCACAATTATACAGTTAAAATCATTATTGTAATATCTTATTTATTAATGTAATTGTATTATTATTTTGTCCCGATCACCTTTTTTTTTTTTTTTTTAAAACCAAATATTTCATAACTTCACGATTGTTCTTCACGTTAGGTTAGCTATTGTCAAAATTAATTTTCTTTCTGATGTTTCCAAGAATTGTCACATAAATTCATTTATAACTGTGTATTATTTTCACTTCAGCAGAAGAGTGTTAGAAATTGCAGAAAAATTCAATTAGGATCTGTGTTAAAACAACATTTCAAACGTGCAGAAAATTTGTTGGCGAATTAGGCCTGTCGGAATGTACACATTGTCGGCGATCAGGCCTAACAGTCCAGTCTGAAAATGCACTAAATCATGGTGGTGTGAATAGAAAGGTGTGCTCTTAACATTTGCCTTATTTATTCGTTCTGCGCATGACGTCAGCTGGGGAGCACATGGCAGCACATGGCAGATGGGGTTCGGGACAGATGTCGACGGAAATGATGTACCCGGAACAGATGTCGAACGGAATAAATGTCGACGCAAAAACCAGTGGTGCCGATTGGTTCTTTTTTTTTTTATTGGTTACTTAAGATAATTTTTTTATTGGTTATTTAAGGAGAATTTGTACCTTTTTTTTTCTTTTTCTTTTTCTTCGATCATTACACCACCTTTTCTGCTTTGGTAAGTCACGTAATATAATATTTAATGTAGGTTAGGTTGTCATTATTTTATTAGACATTATTTTAAGTTGGTTGATTTTAACATGTTCAATACTTTGTTTCTTCATTATAGACCATGGAATTTATTATAAACATTAAAGGTGGCAGACAATTGATTTTGGATGACTATGCATACAACGTTAATAAACCATACAATGGCAAGGTTCGCTGGCATGAGCACTCACATCAGACACCATGGAGCTGTTGCAAGTGAATGGTGAACACACACATTTTCCGGACACTGTGGCCATTGAACAAGCCAAGTGTAGGATGAGAATGAAGGAGAGGGCGCAATAGTCGAATGATCTCCCCTCAGTTGTATATGCAGAAGCGGTCCACGAAATGTCTGCAGAGGCAAGAGCTACACTAACGGCTGCTGATTCAGTCAAGAGAAGCATTCGAAAGTATCGAAGTGGTCGATTTCCTTCTCAACCCAGCTCTTTAGCAGATCTGCAAATTGAGGGAGCTTGGTCGACGAATGGCAGTTTGATGAGGAGCGATTTTTGTTTTACGACAATGGACCTGATATAGACGCAAGAGTTGTAGTGTTCGGAACGACAGTGTGCCTTCGCTACCTTGCAAATTCTCCCATATGGTTCATGAATGGAACCTTTAGGATGGCTCCACAAGGTTTCTTACCGACCTAAGTGATCCACGTGCTATTGGGAGAATGCGCAGTAGACGTTGTGTATGCTTTTTTGCAGAAGAAAACTCGTAAGGTTTACATAGAGTTGTTCAGAGCTGTGCTCGCAGAATGCGAAAGAATAGGAAATTTACCAGACTCGGATATAATAATCGTTGACTTTGAACTTGTTCGTGGATGCTATTTTCATTTGACTCTGTGCACATGGAGAAAGATACTGGTGGGACTGGTTACGCGCTATCGTGACAAGTGAGGATTTCCGACACTGTGGGGAAGTTATGTGGCCTATCTTTCCTGCGAGTGGAGGATGTGCAGAATGGGATGGCCTTGCTTCGTGAAATGATGCCCGAAGGAGCAGATGATTTACTGAACTACTTCGATACCACCTATGTTAATGATGCTTTTTGACCGGTGCGCTCCAGGCAAGTAACCCTCCGACTCCGGCGATGTGCCCCTAGGTTTCCCCCTTCCATCTGAAACATGCATGCGGCCACTCTGGGTGAAGGCCACCAAATATACCCATGTGCTTGGGCATAAACACCCGACAATCTGGAGGGCCATCAATGCTTTGCAGACACTTAGTGGAGCTGCGGCAACACTAATAGCCCAAGATGCAGTTGTTTGGGGCCCCCCCCCCCCTAAAAGGAAGAACCGAAAGTTTGAGGATATAACGAGACGGTCGAAGACAATCTGTCAGGATTATGTGGACGGCAGAAAATCAACTGCCGATGTCCTGTCTGGAGTTGGTCGGTTAACACTGTTGTAAACATTTTATGCAAATGTATTACAAACAACAAGAAATAAAATAAAAAATACTGTCTTTTATTTAATATACATAAAGGCTGTCTAAACATCAGTATCTATTCCGCACTACCGCTTTTGGTTTGCGTCGACATTTATTCCGTTCGACATCTATTCCGGGTACATCATTTTCGTCGACATCTATTCCTAAAACAACCATGGCAGATACCGTACACTGTATTTAGCTTTTTGCACTGTTTTTCAGTGAAAAGTCATTAATCAATATCATTTTTTTTTTGAAAATTTTTATATGGATCTGTAAATGTAATTGTATTTCTAACAGATATTTGGATGATTGATATTTCCTAAACTTATTCTATCCTATAATGGCAATTTTTAATGATATTTGAATATTGTTTGATATTTTTTTATTACATAAAAAAAAAGTTTACGAATTTTTTTTTTTGTTTTGTAATCAATATAACGTTTACATGATAAATAAAAGTTTATTCACAAAATATTTTTTTTAAATTTTAACAATTTTGACACATTATTTAATAATGATCTTGATCGTTTATTTAATTCACAGCAACACTTTTATTTTTATTCTCAATAATTATAAAAGAAAAATATTCATGTATCAGAATGTGTAAAGACCGATTTAAAAATCTTATTGAAAATTTTTTTTTTACTATCTGTTAAAAACGTTCGAACCATAAAATTTCAGAAAAACATTAAAAGAATTAAGTTTTGTGAAATATTAGAGTAAAAATTTATTATTTTCAAACTTTTTCTAACCCATTTAATACGAAATCCTATGGAACCAAAAATCTTTTCGTAATATCCGAGTTTCGTAATATCAGAGAAAGACAAAAAATAGACAATTTTTATCTTTTATTGTTATTCTCTGTTCTGAACAAAATAATCCGTTATCATGGTTTGTTTACTCTTAACAATTAATTTTTTGCTTACATAATCGTTCCATTTATAAAAGTAATTAAGCAATTTATCCAAAGCATCATCTTGGGATAAGAAAAATGAACTTAATTCATTCATTGCGGTATGCGCACGCATCCTTTAAGAAAATACACTAAAAAAAAAAAAAAAGTTGCACGTATGCATGCTCAATTTCTTAGGAAAATATTTTATTTGCGTGCCTCGATTAGATTTACATGTATTAATGCATGGCTGAAATGGAGTAGCCGAAAGTATCGATGTTCAAAAAGTTTCGGCCATCGAATTTTTGATGCTTTTGCACCATCGATGTTTCATTTCGATTTTCTTAAACCCTTTGGAAATCATTATCTATTGATATTGAATAAGTGTTTATGTTAATGTATTGTAATGAAGCAAGGCCTCTTGTCTATATGAGGCCTTGAATGAAGGAACACGTAAATATACTAGGACATTTATTATTTCCAAATAATATATGTACTTCAGTGGCGGATCTAGAACTTGGTCAAGGGGGATGCCAAGGGGGGGGGGGGGGGAAATCAGGTGGGTTTGGCTAATATAAGTTATTTCAAATAACCCCCCTCCCCAGGGAAGTGTTGGTCCTGGAGTCTTTCCTATACTGAATTTGTAAATGTAAATTTGTAAAATTATTGCAGTATTAAAAATCTTTACAATTTATCTTACTGGTATAAGTTTAGGACCAATGGGGAGGGCTATAGCCCCTGTAGCGCCACCCCCTTAAATCCGCCACTGGACTTAAAAATTACAAAAGTTGATGTTTTGCAGTTTAACAATTACGACGTTTGGTTGTTAACTAAACATCGATGTTAGTTTTTCTGATGTCGCCTATCAAAATTTCTAATGTTTATTAAGTCAAAAAACTATCACCGTATATTGTTTAACTTATAAAAGCAAATTATCCGTATTTGTCGCTTTTGTAAAGAGTTTTACAGTATGAAATTCAAACGATCTCTTCACGTTTTCATACATCCGATCACATTATTATCCAGGGCCCGACGCCATAGCTGGCAATGGCTTCTGGGATAGCAAAGGCAGTGGAAGTACTTAAAAAGTTAATTTCTGCGTAATTTCTTACGTTAATAAACAATTCTGAACTGTAATATTAAAAATATTCGTTTAAAAATAAAGGATGTGATCATTTTTACATGTTTATTATGGAAAATTGCTGATCTTGTACTTAGGCTTAAAACGGAGAGGTTTTTAACGGCTGCTCTTCTATAGGCAACCGAACCATAGATTAAGAACCAGCGCTGTTAAGAACAGTGTTGCCAGGTCATAGAGCAGCGTCATTACTAAATCCAGTAGAAAGTGTAACTAAAATTTACTAAGAATTTTCAAAAGTTACTAAAAAAAACAAAACCCAACTAATTTTATCAGCTTTTTAAAGATATAAATGAAAACGAAAACGTTGTTTTTAACTTCTTTTAAATTTTCTTACCTATAATCCCTCCCTTCTCACCTCATGGTGAATGGTCAGAATCATTAATGGTCAAAATAGTTAATAAACATTATGCCCAAAAAAACAAATTGTCTCCTACTCCCCACGTGCGGATATGACCTCCACATAAGATTACTGCCCAGGAAAGGTTAATAAGATAAAAGAAAAACACATTACAAAATATTTGTGAATATAATATTGAAATTTAATCAAATAAATCCGAAACATCTTGTACAATTGTTTCTTCATTGGGATTTGCTGTGTTGTAATCGTACATATTATTATTAAACAGTCTTAACATTTTCTCAGACGGCTCAAAATTGGTGCAGTTGGCATTCTTATTTTTTAAGGAATACTATATTGTCATAAGAGATTGTGCCATTTCAACACTTAAACGACTGCAAAGCTTGTTCTTAATAATAGCATGTAGAGAAAATGCCATTGCAAAGTGGCATTGGAGATAGCAAAATCAAACACTTTTTTGCAAGAGCAGCAACATTATAAAACCAATAGTTACCTTCTGCGTCCCTGTCATTTACTACCTCGAACCAAAAGAATTTTACATCATCTGTGTTTTTCCAATATTTATTTGAAATACACTTCCACTCTTTCTCAATGACAGAAATGTTACCATCATAATATCCAAGGAACTTTGATAGCTGAATAATACTTGGTTTTGATTGTGAAGTTGCAACTGCTGGGGTCAGGATAGATATAGTTTGAAGGACAGATAAATTACTTGGTAGTCTAGCACGAATTTGTTTACACAGCTCAGAAAGACAATCTCTGCATCTAAGCTTGACATCATTTTTCTCATTGTTAGACAAACCATCACAAAGGATGCTAAATTCGTAGCTAAATTCTATCCCTCTCTCGTGCATTAAAAAGTTTTCAAATCGAAATTTAATCAACTCGTCATCAGAAATTCGGCATAGCTGGGTAGGAACCACAATTTGGAGCAGTAAAGTTTTATACACAAGAAATAAATCTTCAAATAATTTCGGCGAATCTACATTATCACTCTGAAATAATGTATTTATAGTGCATATATCCTTCAACATTTTTTTTAAGAAAACAACATATTTATTATTATTATTATTATTATTATTATTATTATTATTATTATTATTATTATCCTTAAGATTTCCATCTTCTTCAGTGTTAACTGAGACTTTAAGCAAAGAGTACGGGTTTTCACCAAAGTAACTCTTTCCTATTATGCAGAGTTGAGAAATTTTCTTGTAATGTGACATGTTGAGATAATTATAGCCTTTTGTAACTCAATATATGTGTTTGGGCTCAAATGGAGTGTTTTAAAACTATTTTGAATTTGTTTCGGGACTATACCAGTAGCTGAAATAACGATGGGCAATATATACACATGATCCAAATTCCAG
>JAHWFO010052523.1:219636-230776 GCA_023313115.1 Rhysida immarginata | reverse complement strand
TTGCTAATTAAAATTATATCTGGTCTATTGTTGTTGATGGTTTTATCTGTTTGAAGCATCAAATCATAATAAAGCTTGTATGAAGCATTTTCCAGAACTGTTTCGGGGTTGTATTTATAATATGGTGCATAGTTATCTATTAATTTATGTTGATGGGCCAGTTTTTGATGAATAATTTTTGCCACTTGATTATGCCTATTAAGATATTCTGTGTTGGCTAACATGCTGCAGCCGGATATAATGTGTTAAATTGTTTCTGGGGTTTGAAAACATCTTCTACATTTATCGTCTGTTGAGTTACTGTCCTTAAGTATATATTTTGCATAGTTCTTTGTATGGATAATTTGATCTTGGATGGCGATCATGAACCCTTCCGTTTCTGCATAGATTTCGCCCAGTGACAGCCATCTGTTGGACGCAACTTTATCCACACTCGACTGATTGAGGTCATTAAAATGACGTCCATGCAGTTCCTTCTGGTCCCATATTTCCACCTTGCTATTCAAACGAATGGCATTTATATTGGTTGTTGTTTGAAGAGATCTTTTTTTTAAATTTAATGGTGTAAAATTGTTGTCAATATACACTATTGATCTATGCATTGGCGAATTATGAGATTTATTGTAAAAAAAATTTTGAAGATTATGTATTTGAGTTTCTAAGAGTTGCTATATATCCATTATTCCCCTACCTCCCATATATCTTGGTAGTGTTATTCTCTCTATTGCGGCCTTCGGATGATGCAAATTGAATTTTGTGAGAGTTGTTCTGATGGATCTCTCTATTCCAGCTTTTCAGTTTTCGACCAGTTGATTACTCCAAACGAATACGTCAACACAGGTACAGCGAAAGTGTTGATGGCTTTTATGACATTGCGTGCATTCAATTCAGTTTTAAGAATGGATTTAAGTCTATTGTTAAATTCAGCTGTTAATTCCACCTTAATTTGTTTGTGCTCTATTGATTTTGATTGACGAAATCCTAAATATTTGTAGTGATCACTTGCTTCCATGGATTTTATTGATTCATTGTTTGGAGTATTATAATTTCCAGGCTTGATTTTTCCCTTTTCTATATGAAGAACTCTGCATTTATCCAATCCGAACTGCATGCAGATATCTTTTGAGAAGGTTGTAGTGATGTCCAAAAGATATTTAAGCTGTCGTTCATTTGAAGCATAAATCTTGATATCATTAATATATAAAAGATGTGACAAAGTAAAACTGTTGTCTGAACCATTTCTAATTTCGAATCCATAGTTAGTGCTATTGAGAATTTTAGACAAAGGGTTTAATGCAAGGCAGAACCAAAGGGGACTCAAAGAATCCCCTTGGAATAAGCCTCTTTTTATATCAATTCTTGGCGTTGTGAAACCTTTATTGGAAAGTTGAATATGCAGAACAGTATTCCACTTTGTCATAGTTGCTTCCAGAAATTTAATAATAGTACTGTTAATTTTGTAAATTTCCAAAACTTTTAAAAGCCAATTATGTGGAACACTATCAAAAGCTTTACAATAATCTATATAAGCAACATGAAGATTTCTACTTTGTTTGCGTGTTTGTTGAAGAATTACCGAATCAATTATCAGTTGTTCCTTGCATCCCATATGATACTTCCGGCATCCTTTTTGTTGTTCCGCTATCATATTATATTGATCAATATGGTTGTACATTTTATTTGTGATGCATGATGTTAATATTTTATATATAGTAGGTAGACATGTTATGGGTCGATATTGTTCAGGATCATCCGTATTTATTGATTTAGGTTTCAAATATGTGATTCCTGTCGTAAAAAATTCTGGTAATTGTATTGGATTGTTTATAATATCTGTAAAACATTTGGCTATGAATACATGTAAAGATGTAAACTGCTTGTACCAAAAATTTTGAATTCCATCGAGTCCCGGTGACTTACAATTATGTGTATTTTTTATTACCTGTTTGAGCTCTTCAGTTGAGATATCAGAAAATTGCATTTCTGCTAAATTGGAATATAAATTTTCTTCCCTTCCAATCCAGTTCGCACTGAAATTGCTTTCTACTGGATTCGACCATATTGAGGACCAGAAATTGTATATATCAGCCTGGGCTGGTACACTGCTCTCGGCTTCATTTGCCGTGGGTGACCTTAGCTGTTTATAAAAAGATTTTTCATTCGATTTAAAATGAAAATTTTGTTGCTTTCTATTAAATGACTTATTATATCTTTTAAGGCGCCCGACTTTAACTGCTAATTTCTGTTTATTAAGTTCGAGGTACTCTTTAACATGTCTGTTGTGGTTATTATCTCTGATATTGGTATTAATACTTTTAAAAACTGGCTTTAGTGATAATACCAGTTTTTTTGATCTATTTCCATTTTGATATTGTGTCAATTTACCGATTTGTTGCCTAAGATGTTCTATATCATGTTTCATGCGCTTTTTCCACGGTGGTATGGGTGGTTTTCTTTTTGTTGTTAAGTCGGATTGGACGATTGGTTTAATTTTGAAACCCAAATATCTACTGACTGTAATAGAAGCTGCATATATCAAAGTATGAATATCAGATATATTGCTTTAAATATTGCTTGAACTGAGGCAAAATATTATTTACTATTGCAATAGTTTCTGTTAATTTTATGGAAGTATTTATTTTTGGTACTTTTGGTATTATATGGAAGTATTTATTTTTGGTATTATTGTCCTATTTAGCAGATCTGATAATTCGATCATGTCACCATTTGTTGTTTCAGACTGATTAATTGTATCTAACTGGTCCTCTACTATTTGTAAGTTCTGTTTTGGTAATATATCATTGAACGAACTATTTAAAATTTGGAGGTCGATAGAAGAATGCATTAGCGATCGTTTTACTTCATTGTACGTTGGAACAATGTCTATGATATCTTCTTTCTGATTTTGCTGGGGGTTCATGTTACTATTTCCGAACAATTCTGTGCTTACTTGCTGCTTTATTTCTTCTAATATTGAAGCTGGTATAAGACTTTTGAGCACTATGGTACGTCTCTGATCAGCAATTCTTTGCTCGGTGACATCAAATTCTGGGTACTGTTCCTTAAATTTATCAAAAATGTATTTTCTGTAATTTGTTTTATCTACTTCTAACCGGGTTATTGTATGATACATTTATTCATTTCCTGTGTCCATTTCATGCGTACTCGTTGTTTTCCCGCTTTTGTGGTCCCGAGATTCCCTACTAATGTACTCGTAGTTTGGGAAGCATCTGTTGCAGGTATTTGTGTGAAATCAGTCCTATTTCCATCGGCTGGTGTTCTTTCGTGTTTCCCGATGGTTGTCCGCCTGTTCAACCTCCCATCACTGACGGCTTGCATGCTGTCACGTCCAGCGTCAGCTCCAGACGTGCTCTGGCGATTCCCAGACAGCGACTCTTTTCCAAACTTTTCCTACTATTATTCTCCATCATATATGAGGGGGTGTGTGCATTTTATTCCTACTGCCAGGTTTTATATACAGCCGCCCCTAACATAGGGAACAGATGCTGCCCATGGTGCCGCCCACTATGAGTACAGACGCACCTGGATTTTAAGTTTCGTTTTGGTCCGCGGGTGGTATTTTATTTCCCACCTACCCTGCATATCTGCCAGGCATTCCCCGATCCGCCACCTGGGGACGCGCCCGATGGAGGTGGAAAAACCCCACACGGGTTATTATTATTATTTTATTTTTATCTAAAAACTGTGAAATCTACTTACAATTATGAAGTCTTCCAACGAAGAAGTTTCTAACGAACTACAACAAACTGAAAGTGTCGACAATCGAACACTGGAGTGGACATGTGTACAGATGGGACAAAAGCAACGCTTTCACTAGGCTCATCAATCCAGTGTATAACGCCAAAGGAAATACACTGAAATAGGCAAGAAGCCTGGCCAACCCTAGAGGTCCTCCACATTATGCAAAATAAAAAATAAGATTGACGATTGTCAGACGAGACACAACGAAGCTAAACAAAGCAATTCAGAACAAAACCATCAAACCTCAGGGTAAAGAGAGTATCACAACTTCCTGTACTCCGGGAAGGAAACGTTGCCAATGTCCTCAAAATTGACATCCAGAACGTGTCTAGGCTTTTGGTACCTTGTATGCCACTTCATTTCCATCGAGTGCCTCAGGATCCCCTTCACCAAGTCGTTGTCATGGTTCTCGATCTTCAGGATCATATTCTTGAGTAGTTCCTGGATGTATTTCCCAATAGGAGTCATGTTGAAGTCACCATGGATTGCCTAATTTTTCGTGGTTCTTCTATCCAGTTGGGCAATAGTCCTCAGTGTGACGTTCTGTAACGATTGGAGCTCCTTCCACCTACTTCTGGAGATAGTTGCCCACGCTGACATGCCATACAGCAATATAGTCCTAATGATTGTTTTGTAAAGGAGATGCTTATTGTCAATGCTGAGGGAGCTGTTGCGTCCCAGGAGAGCTAAGAGGCTGTATTTAGCCTTTTTCGTTTTGTTCAGGGCGCACGTTAAGTGGCGATTCCACGAGAGCCTTGAGTCTATGACAACACCAAGGTACTTGTAATTGTCAACCCAGTCGAGTTTCCTGTTGAATAAGACGAGAGAATTCGGAGGGCGCTTGTATTTTTTGTTACAGTACATTGCTTTGCATTTCCCTACGTTCAGATTCAGTCGCCAGAAGTTAAACCATTTTTCAAAACTCTTCAAGGCATTTTGTAGTCGAGTAATAACAAGGGATGGCTGGCACGCCCAAGTCATAATAGCAGTGTCGTCTGCGTAGAAGTACAGTTTGCACTTTTCGGGTTTCGGGAAGTCATGCACAAAATAGTTAAAGAGGATAGGTCCGAGAACAGAGCCTTGTGGAACGCCGGCCTTCACTGGGCGGGGAGAGGAAAGATTCTCACCAACCTTAGCCTGGTACGTCCTATTGGTAAGAAAAGACTGGATCATCGCTATCAGATCAGGAGGGAAGTCATCTCTGATCATTTTGTAGATTAGGCCTTTATGCCATACTTGATCGAAAGCCGCTTATCGCTAGAAAGATTATCCCACAGTATCTGGAAAGGTTAAGGGGGTTGCTCAAGTCTTCAACGAGCCTCCATAACTGCAGCTGGCAGGAATAGTTGGCCCTAAAGCCAAGCTGGTCCTGCTGGACTAGCCCTCTAGCATTACAGTGGTCCTGGAACCTGTAGAGGATCGTCTTTTCCAGAACCTTAGAGATGGATGGAAATAGGCTAATAGACCTGTAGCTTATGGGTACAGCTGGATTTTGCCCCTGTTTGGGGATACTAAGGACAGTGGATTGTGTGATAGAAAGATAGGACAATAGTGAGCAAAATAAGGAGAAACACAGTACAAAAGAAATAGTGATTTTATTGTAATGCAAACAAACTTCATACAAGAGACTGTCATATTCATAAAGGCTTATTTTGAAAGACAAAATCTTGTTAAAACATAAATACCACTTAATATATTTGTATCAGTCAATCTAATTAAGTAAATAGGCCTAAGCAAAGATACAATAACAAGTTACATTCATAAAGGCTTATTTCACAAGACAATATCTTATGAAAACATAATTACAACTCAATATATTTGTATCAATCAATCTAATCAAGTAGATAGGCCTAAGCAATGACAAATTAATAAGTTACAATATGAGAGCAAAGTTAAAAAAAAATATAATGAATGTTACAAGTCTTTGACACAGAAGGTGTCTTGTATTCCTTTTTATAAGGGAGGAATACTGTAACCCTAAAATGCAATAAAATCAAAGTCAGTTGTCCCTTCTTAAAGTTCAATCAGTTCATTTTTTCAGAGTGTCAATAGGTCTAAGTAAACCAAGTTCGTTCTAGGTAACCTTAAGCCTAATCACTTACGATCGCTGAGCTGCTTCCCTTGAGACATGATAATTGTAAGTAGCAAGAGCAGCATCAATTCAACCTGTTGTTTCACAAGAATAGCACCAGTGCCTATTGTTTGTTGCTTCCCTCCTTAAATATCATTTTGAAGCTGGCGCTTTGAACTCTGGTAGGATTGAAATGCTGAAAACACGTGCAGTTGAACACAAGTGCATCTGATTGGTCTAGGTGGCTGACATTCTTTGTGATTGGTCTAGTGCACTCGAGAGTCCTCTGGTGTCGAAGTCTTTAAGTTCTCATTTGATTTTTGAGTGGGCAAGAGGCAGAAACCAAATATGATAAAGAGTTCTGTTAGGCCTAATACACTGGAATAATGTACATAAAACACAAGATTTGACACAAGTCATGAATTACACCGAGGTCCATCGACAAGGTAGGAAATTAAAATATGTTTTTCTTTTCCTTAATTTTTTCTTTGAGGGACTATAGTAACGGAGCATTATACAGTTTGAGATCGTTCTTTTTCGATCATAACTGACGAAAGTTTCCTTTTGTCACAATTGCTTCCAGGACATCGGGAAGTAAGACAACTTCCAGCAGTCATTAATTAGAGACATGATGTCATCAATAACGTTCTTCGGGAGATTCTTTAGTGCAATGTTTCTTACCTTGTCGTTTCCTGGAGCCTTCTTTTTCATTCTCCATATGATAGAGTTGATTTCACCAGTCTGAATCCGGATCTGCGACGGACGATGGGGGACTTCAAAGAAGTTGGTGATGCTGCCTTCCACGAATTGACTTTCAGGATTGATGATGTCGGGAGTTACAAACTGTGTCTCCAGTGAGTCTGCAATGACTTGAGCTTTGCCATGGTCACTTTGGACATAATCGCCATCTGGAGTGAGAAGCAGGGGAATCGTGGCGTTCTGCTTCATCTGCAAGGCTCTAACCATGCTCCAGATAGTTATCACGCCAATTCCCGAAACGTCATCGGCAAAGTTGACTTTTAGTAACAGCGAGCACTGCGTGCACTGCAGAGAAGCATCCCTCAGAGACACCCAAATGAACAACTCATTCATAGCAACTGTTTCGTATCCGCCCTGCAGTGAAGCATCACTTAAAGACGCCACTGTTGACCCATAATTTCGCAGCATTTTACTCTGAAGTTATTAATTACTATTAGAAATTAATAAAATTTATTTTAATTCGTAAATATTTAACAATGATCAGTTAATTTTATTGAAACGCTAAGTATAAGAATTTACAAAATTATTACTAATTAATAACTGATTTAAACATTTGATATATTAAAAAAAATTACTAAATTGCAAAAGAATAAGTTGAGTGGGTCTTGTATCACATAAATGAATTCTGTATATACACTGTCTTATATATCTTAGGTAATACTAGGTCGCGATCTGTTTGATTGTGATTTGTTTGAAGTAGGATCCTGCAAAAACCCTACCAATCAAAACTCCTAGAGTAATAGCGCAAATGAGGACATATTCTAGAGATAAACCTTAATTTTTATCTGATTTTTTATAATTTATACATTATTTTATCGAATTATTTGAAAAATATCTGGTTTTTTTTTATCAGAACTCACAAGAGTTTTTATTTTCAACATGTTTCTTTCAACACATTCTCGGAGAACTGTCTACCTATTGTCCCCCTATTGATAACCTCATCTTAACGGAGTTCACTGATAGAGATGTTGCCTATGGCATTAATAGATTACGGGCCAAGCCTTGCAATTCTCCGACAGAGCTTCCTTCCTTTATTCTCAAAGGCCTTCGAGATGTCATAATTATTCCTCTTAGGCGCATCTTTAATTTGTGTCTAAAAGCTGGCCACTATCCTAAAATAAGGAACAGTGCAGTTGTGCCAAACGGACTGATATTGCTAGCTATAGGCCGATTTCTATCCTTCCACCTACTGCCAAAGTCTTTGACAACATCATTCATAAATATCTTCTACAACATGTCCTTCCTCATGTTCCTGCGTGTTAACATGGTTTCATTCCCCGACGTTCCGTTTGAGCAATCTTGTATCTCTCACCACTCATGCTCATGATGCTCTTGACCACTGCCAGCAACTTGACGTGGTCTACCTTGATATGCAAAAGGCGTTCGACTCAGTCAATCATGAGTTACTAATTAAAAAATTGCGTGCGTATGGGATTGTTGATGAACTCCTTCGGATAATGCGCTCTTTCCTGTTGGATCGACAGTTTGTTGTATCTATACGACATCATTCATCATTGCCCTATAGGCCTCACTATGGTGTTCCACAGGGTTCTGTCCTAGGGCCTGTATTATTTGTTATCTTCACTGCTGACCTCCCCGAGGTGATTAGAAACTCCCATATATTGATGTATGTAGATGGTGTGAAACTTTTTGGTAACATTATAATTGCCTTAATGCTCACCTGCTTCAGCAGGAAATTTATAGTATATGTCATTGGTTTGAGCAGAATGATCTTGCAATTAATGCAACCAAATATGACAAAAAGACCAATTTTATCGAGTTCTCCTAGTCTGTTTGTGGAAATGTGCAAGTTGCCAAGCTCTGTGTCCGTGATCTTGGCGTAACCGTTGATAGCACACTTTCCTATAATTCCCATGTTGACTGTTCGTCTGAAGGCTTACAGAGCTCTTCGTACCATAGTGCGCAATGGAGCCGATTTTCGGTGCCCTTCTACATATGTTCGGCTCTATCGGAGTTTAGTTTTACCCATTTTGTCCTACTGTTCTGTTTTATAGAATGGGGGTTCAAATAAGCAGTCTTGTAAACTGGATAGGGTGTAAAATGTTTTTCTCTGGTTACTGAAGCGGAAATTCCCGAATTTTGATGTACCTTCAGATCTGGGTGCACTCTCAGACATTAGAATGAAGATTGAATTAGCTGTGTGAACACCGTACATGAACTGAATTGAACTGAATTATTATTATTGTTGAATTTTTATCTTTGTAATTATTATTATATTTCTTAAATTACCCCATTTTGGGCCTTTGGCCTTCCAGTTTATTTCGTGGGTTATTCCCTGTTGTTGTTACCTATCATTATTATTATTATTATTATTATTATTATTATTATTATTATTATTATTTATACCAGATGGTTTGTTTGTGTTTAGTATTTATTTGCGTAAAATGACGGCCGTTTATGGGAATAAAATTATAATCACACAAAGAAACTCCGTGTTTACGCATTTAGGTTATTTACTCATTTGGTATTAAATGTATGAAATTATACGATTAAGGAATCAGTAAAGAGCATTTTAATTGTTGGTAATCTTACAAACATGGAAACACGGAATTCTTTTGTGTGGTTTTAAAGGACCGTCACTTTACTCAAATAAAATCATACAAGACCCACTCAACTTTTTTTTTGCAATTTAGTAATATTTTTTAATATATCAAATGTTTAAATCAGTTGTTAATTAGTAATAATTTTGTAAATTCTTATACTAAGCGTTTCAATAACATTAACTGATTATTGTTAAATATTTACGAATTATAAATAAACTTTATAATTTCTAATAGTAAGTAATAACTTCAGAGTAAAATTCTGCGAAATTATGGGTCAACACTGGCGTCTTTAAGTGATGTTTCACTGCAGGGCGGATACGAAACAGTTGCTATGAATGAGTTGTTCATTTGGGTGTCTCTGAGGGATGCTTCTCTGCAGTGCACGCAGTGCTCGCAGTTACTAAAAGTCAACTTTGCCACGTCATCACTGCTCTAATCTTCCATTGGTTCAATCGATTTTTATCATTCACCATTTGTAAATAATTTCACCGCGATTAAAAACATACAAAAATTATTAGTTATTGCTACTTTGGGAAAGCTGTCTATAAAATATTAATCACAAAAAAGTCACTAAAAAATTTTAGTCACTGAAAAGTCACTTTTGGAAAAAAAAGTCACTAAATCTAGTGACAAAGTCACTGACCTGGCAACACTGATTAAGAAATACAGAGATGCGACAGGAGCGGGTGAAAACGGGAAACCGCTGACGTCATGATTGTGACATCAGCTACGCTAGCGATCCTGGTAAATTAGTTGGGCCTAAGTATCGTTCCCATAGCAAATCTATAAACAACTCTGTAATATTTTATTAAATTATTCACCAATGTACTTTTTACAAGACAATAATTTTATTCATATAGAATAGAGCCGACTTTCAGCCTTTCGGATATCTTCAGTATTCATTTACAACTGATTTTTTTTATTTTATTTTATTTTTAAATTTCTTACAATGCAATTTTTTAAATTTTTAAACAATATTCAATAGCACATAGATCTTTTGCACCCCCGTAATTCTGACCCCAGTGCACCAATAAAAACCAAACGAAGGTGGACATGCCCATAGTAAGCTATATTCCGAATTTTAACCTTCTACCTCAAAAAATCTAGAAATTATGAAGGGGATGGACGGACATTATGTGCTATTTAGGTACGTAATGGAGTGAAATTCAGTATCTAGAGTCATCTAGGCAAAATCTACATTACAATGAAGTTTAGGCCAAATTTTTCCAGTGGGTCGGAGTTGCGAGGGTGGCAATCACTTGGTCTTTTGAACTATGGCAATATATGGCATGTCATTCCATCGGAAATGATGAGAAAGGAAAGAAGATACGAGCCTTTTACAATATCTACATACTAAGTTCGAGAAAATCAATTTTTTTATTTAAAAAAACTTGGGGGAGGTAAAAAGTGCAGGTTCTGCTATTTGCCTATCCTACTGGGGGGGGGTTCTTGTCAATAAATGTATAAATGTATTTCTGCTTCATTGCTAAAGCTCCTCTTTGGAATGTTTACAAGATTTTATGTATTTATTCTGGATATGCGATCTCATGCTTCTATTCAATTCACGTTGTATTGTCCGCACGCCACGAGAAGACCACTGAGTTGCTTAATGTGTTCGTATGGTGTCGCTGTAGTTGCAGACCAATCTACAGTTATGAAGGGAGGTAAAGCACTAAAATCAAGTAGTGCAAAAATGAGTTCTGGCCGTGTTTCCAAACAAATGAAAACGTTTTATAAGAGGTACGTGGAGAGGCAGATACCTGAGAAATATGAAAAAATTAAAGAAGAAAATCGTCCTATTGTTTACATCGATGAAACATGAATCGGCTCTGGCCGTTTGTCCCCCAACACTGAATAGATCTGTCTGCAACTGCAGCGACATGATACGAGCACATTAAGCAACTCAGCGGTCTTCTCGTGGCGCGAGGACAGTACAATATACAAGGTGATTATAATTAAAGTCCCTTTGTAAAAATGCTATAAA
>JAHWFO010052523.1:159287-204636 GCA_023313115.1 Rhysida immarginata | reverse complement strand
GTTGGAATTCGATCAAATTTTAAAGGTATACACAGTCTTATGTACTCTGTTATTCCTCCAAATTTCATTAATCTAGCTTTACAGAATCTGAGTTATTAACTTGTTGATCTTGGTGGCGGCATTTTTATTTCTGTTCATATCTCAGTTATCGTTCATATTTGAACCCATGTTCATAGGACGTTTTGTGTTTATCTTAACCTCTATAATACCCCCTTTAAGTATTTTACATTCGATGTAAATCACCCTGTATAAAGGCTTGCATGCCTCTTGCTGTATATGTCCTTGACAAAGCCGGGAATAAATGGCGAAACTAGTTGGAACTCCTGATGTCCCTCTGTTATACTGTAAGGCCACTACCTGTTTAATCAATAGGAACAGTATTATGATCCACCCTTCTACCTATATGACTCCGCTCATCTCTAAGATGTTCCACATCAAGAGGAAGCTAGCCTCCACCATACAGAACATATGGTTCAACCGCATGTGTATCCGTGAACGCCTAGAACCCAAGTATGCCCACGTCATCGTCCGGAATAAATCCACTGCCGCCCAAGCTGCACGGACCGCCGCCGTAAGGACCTGGGTAAGCCATGCGACCACAACCTTAGTTTTAAGAAACATAGTCTCAACCAACAGGTATTCCGCCTGCACCTCCACTTGTCATCCATCATTCCACCTGATATTCTGATGCCTCTCATCGAGGAAGATGAAGTTAGACTGCAATCCTTCAAAGAACATAAGTTCTTAACCCTGTGCAAGAAGCTAGACGACCTCCGACGCCCGCCTCCAATACGCCCACGTCCTCCTGAAGGTAATTTTGTCTTCCACGCTAACTTCAATCCAGCTGTCCGACAACGTGCAACGATTCCTTGACAAAGGCCTCAAACATGTTGTCTATAAGAAGCCAACACAATCCGATTTACACGATGTCATCACAGATGTTGAACATGCCATCAGCCTATTCCCCCAGACCGACCGTCCTCCTGCGCGAGCCATCGCCGGACATCTCATACACAAATCCTTCATAGAAGCATCCGCGTCTAGACCACCCCATGTACTTCTCACCGATGCTGCTGCCTCCACCACCTTGAAAACGAAGTTACAAGACTCCGATGCCCTCGTCGTCAAGGCCGATAAAGGTAACGTGTCGGTTATCATTTAACATTCTACTTATATAAAGTCAATGATTTCATCGCCGCCAACAATTTTGTCACCCTCCCTTCCGACCCCACCTCTAAGTATCACAAATCCATTATTTCCGTCGTCAACAAATCTCCACGCTTCAGATACCTCCGACGCCTCATCCCACCTAATGCTGGGTGCCCACTTAGCGCGACGATCGCGCGATTCTATCGCTTTGAGTCATATGCGCATGCGCAAAAACGCCAGGCGATCAATTCGCTTCTCGGTGCCCACTTGGCGCGACGGCCGCGTGACTGAATGCGCATGCGCTATCTACGCGATCATTTCGTTTCCCACTTCGATTTCGTGCTTCCAAAATCAGAATTGGATATTCGTGCATACAGAATTGCATATTACTTGATATCTTCAATCAAATTTTCGTAGCGATATCCGACCATCATGACGTCCTGACCGGCAGCAATCATGGTAGGTGCTGCCATGATTGCATATGCCACGTGATTCGAAACTGTTTTCTGATTGGGTGCGATGGAGTCGCGCGATCGAAAAGCTCTGGCATGCAGAGCTTTTCAATCGCCTTAGCTGCGCCACAGAATCGCCCTCGTGACGTCACTCTGCGCATGCGTGCTTCACAAAGCGATAGAATCGCGCTATCGTCGCGCTAAGTGGGCACCCAGCATTACCCTCGCCCACCCAACCTTAATGCCCTAGTCAAGATCCATAAACCTAACATGCCTATACGCCCCGTCAGCTATTCCCCAGCTCCTGCCCACCTCGTTGCCAAATCCCTTTCTACCTTCCTCTTTAACCTGAAAATCCTCCCTAATACTTACAATGTACACAATTCCCTAACCCTTACTGAGTCCCTTTCTTCCATCCACACTTATGAGCACCTCTCCCTTATGTCCCTTGAAATCACCAACTTATACACTAACATCCCTGTCACCCCCACCCTTTCTATACTACAGCGTCTGTTACTTGCTGCGTCTTTCCCTAAACCCGATACTATTGACCTACTAGCTATCCTCTCTGTAATTTCTTCGCAGAACTATTTCTCGTTTAACAACTCCTACTATTCCCAACCTACAGGGCTAGAAATGGGATTCCCACTCAGCAGTTTTCTGTCTGAGGTATTCCTACAGCACCTGGAATTAACATATGTTAACCCCCTCCTTAATAATCCGTCTGTCATCGTGTATTTCCGATATGTCGATGACATCCTCATCCTGTTTGACTCCCGATTCACTACCCCCACTAATATTGTTAACACTTTTAACTCCTTTTCCCCACATATACAATTTACTTTTGAACTAGAATCTAACCGATCCATCCCTTTCCTCGATATCCTCATTACCAACAATCCCCACACTATAACCGCCTCTCCTTTTCCGTCTTCCGTAAACCGACCACATCCTCCAACTTAATACACCATTCCTCCTCACCCCCCCCCCCCCACCCACAAACAAGCCTCATTAAGATTCCTAATTGACCGTGCCCTGAAGCTCCCCCTCAGCCCCCTATCCAGATCATCCGAACTCCGCATAATCCGGAACCTCGCCCATGCCAATGGATATTCGACCTCCATGTTCTCCCGTATTCTTCACCGCCGCAGACGGGCCCTCTTGTTTTTCCCCTTCCCAAGAAATGGACGTCCTTATTGTATCTGGGCCCTAATTTCTCCCAGCTCTCTAACTTCCTGTCATCCCTCGGCCCTCGAATATCTTTTCGTACTCCTACACCATCAGCCCGCATCCTGAACCCACCCGCCGCCGTCACCACCGACAAATATTCCCAATACGGAGTTTACCGCCTGAATTGTGCGTTTTGCGACAGATTCTATGTAGGATTATCGACCCGCAATTTTGCAGTACAATTCAAAGAACACATTGACTCGTATAGAAAACGAGATCGTTTTTCCCACTATGCAAACCACCTCGAAGATTCCGGACACGTTTTAAAGACACAAGAAGATGTTATGTCTGTCTTACATATCTGCAATAGACCAGAAAAAACTGCTACCCTCGAAGCAATCGAAATATTTAAGGCCAAGAAGTCTTCCCCCACCTGCTTCTCAATTGTCAAACAGACTTTAATGTGTATGCTTTACTTAACTCTTTATCTGATCTATTTTAATTCCTTTTTTCTCGGTTTCTTTATTATGGTTTGTTTTCTTTTGCATTTTGTTATTTCTTGCCTGTTTATTTTATTTTCTGTAAATCCTCTTGTCCTCGGACAACCGGATAAGTTCTCTTTTCGGTCCGCGTAAACATGCACCATCCCTTTGTATATTTTCTTTTTGTATAATTTAAAAATTAGCGTTTACACTCTTTTTATTCTATTGGCCATTATAATTCAATAATCTGTGCTTATTGGCAATTATTTCCTCTTTAATTCTTTTGTATCCTATTGGTTCATGTATTTGCATAATTTGTACCACTGTTCTGTATATAAAGGCTTGCATGCCTCTTGCTGTATATATCCTTGACAAAGCCGGGAATAAAAGGCGAAACTAGTTGGAACTCCTGATGTCCCTCTGTTATACTGTAAGGCCACCACCTGTTTAATAAATAAATTACTGTTGTCTTTATCTGTTTAACATTTTTTTGCATTTTAACATCCCATCTTTAAGCTGGTCACAGTTCTTCCCAGGCCCTTTTACTTGAGCGTGCCACGCAGCTGTTTTCCTTGACCACCTACTATACTTTGTTTACTTCCCATTTAATTCAAAACTTGGTGTGCCACATACTTTATTTTGAATTTAGTTTTTTTTTTTGTTTTTTTTTTTTTATTGACTTACTTTTCAAACCCACTTATCCGTTAGGGTTGCGGGGGCAGCAGACCTATAGGGGATCTCCAGCGATCACGATCTTCCACCATCAGGCACATGTCCTCTATGGTAATACCCAAGCAACTCGAACCCAGATTCTTCCTGTAGTCTAGTCACCTGGTTCTAGGCCAACCCCTTGGTCTCTTACCTACCGGCTTGGAAAATAACAACTGCATAGTAAGACTAGTTTGCAGCATCCGTATCATGTGGCCATACCAGTACAACTGAGATCTCTGAATGCGGAGAATTACCGGCTTAACACTTAAAGACTCCCTTATTGTGATGCTGTGCGTTTGTGACCACAGGCCGAATGTTTTTTGGTTGTTTAACCAGTCCTAGTAAACCCTTGAAATGGTCATTCGGGAAAAGCCTAGAAGACATGCGGTTCCGGAAATACTCAATCCACTTCGCCGAGCACCACTCAATCTAGTAGGCTAACACCTGCCACACATCTCGGAAATCTGATTTCGGGTGCCTGTATCCGTGATCACCCTTTCGGTCATTACCCAAGACTCATTAGTATTCCGAATCTCAATCAGCATAGTCTACTAGAGGAAGAAGAAAAGGAGATACAAAAGTAGTTTTAATTTGACGTCATCGTGAAACAATGTAGCAAAGAGAAGAAGAATTCGTAAGATCCGGAGTTAGAAGATCAGAAAGTATTAAACAACAAAGAAACCAAGAATCTGCGATTTTGACAGCACTACAGAAGAAGAAATAATCACTCCAACAACATTCTTGAAGCAATTTCAAGCTCCCAAAAAGACTTGTTGAAAGAAGCAATGAACAAAGAAATGAAGTCTGTTCATCGAGATACCATCTGGAAATTAGTAGAGAAATACGGGAATGTGAAGCCAATTAAGTGCAAGCGGATATTTAAAATAAAGAAAAATGTGGATGGAACGATTTCGAAATGCATAGTGAGACTCGTTGCTGGCGGCTCCGCTGAACAAAAGGAATCAATTATGACGAAACATTTTCACCTGTGGTGAAACTTGAGGCAATAAGGTGGTTTTAAGCGTCACAGTGAAATATCAAATTCACATATGACACTATGATGTCAAGACAGCTTATTTGCATGTGCCTTTGGAAGAAGACATCTATATGATGCAGCCAGAGGTTTTTCAAGATGATCACCCAGAATACGTGTGCAAGTTATCACGTAGTTTATAGGGCTTAAAACAGGCCGCAAGATGCTGGTATCACAAACTGAATAAAACATTAAAGGAAATCGGATTCAAGCAGTCTCACAGTGACCCTTGTATGTATTGGTGTCGACTAAATGAACACATGTTAATCCTAGGCATCTACATGGATGACATAATACCCATCTTGTCATCTACTCAGCTCTTACAAAGCAAGTTCAATCAGTTACAAACCAGAATACCTCACAGAAGTAAATAAGAATACAGCATTCTTGGGATTGAAGATTGAAGAAACCGAAGAGAAATATTTCTTTCTCAACGAAAATTTATCCAGGGTATTTTGCAGAAGTATGGATTAAATGATGCCAAAACAGCCATTATGCCAATGGAAGTAAACTTCAAAAACATAAAGGTAAATTCAACGAAAAAAAAATCGACTCTTTATTTATTTTTTTAATTTTTTGCATCATAACATTAATCCAGGTTAATAGAGTATATATCATTCAAAATTTTTCGATTTTTCCTAATATTTTATTAAGAAAAATGCCTCGGAAAATTGAAAATTGGCATAAGATCTTCCATGCCTTCTCCAGAGAACACAGCGGAAGAAAGCGTCATTTCCTGCCGCGAGAACCTCTGGGAATTTCGTTGCCGAGATCTAGTCGATTTCTAGTTTTGCCACAGATTAACGATTACAATCTGTTTGTAATCGTTAGTCTGTGGTTTCGCTTAGAATGATTCTACATATCGTAAGATTTTTCTAACCTGTTTTATGTCTGTATGCCTTCAATTTGTTCTCTGTTTGGATGTGTAAATAGACAGTCGGATAGAAATTTCACGTTTCATAAATTTCCACAATCAGAATCTATTAAAAAACAGTGGTTTAGTTTTTGACAACGAGGGAACAGGTACCCAACTCCAAACAGCTTCATGTGCTGATTTTGAAGCGTTTTGCTTTGTCTACGCATTTGCCATTTTAAGTTCAGTATCAATTCAAACAAGAAATTCGCTGAAACTAGATCACATATAAGGTGGAACTAGATGCTCTTCCAACTCTAAATGAGCCTGGCGTTCTTCAAGAATGACGACCGCAACAGCATGTGCTAAACGCCGAAGGAATGAGGTAAGCCTATCTGCTGTATACGGCACACGCCACCCTAATGTGCACACGCCAACGCTGCCAGCAGAAGATTCCATTTCACGGTTTAATGCATAGGGCTGTATATCGCAGAAGTTGCAGTAGCATTTAATTCTTCTAACGGCTCTTATATATTGCTATCACTGTTATCAAAATCGCAGTCGTCACTACCGGTCTTGTTTCATATTCATAGTTCATTGGGATGCCCAACTGACAACTAACTGATAGTATCCAATGTGTGATGTCACAAATTCGAAACTCCTTTGCACTTCTCGGTAACTTGTGACGTAACAGTTGCCGAAACATGGCGCCAGTGTCGATCGCAAGGGGAGGGAAGAAATGAAAGTTTTTTATATATTTTATCAATTTTGAGTTTGAATTGAAAATTTTTATACATGCTACGTTGTTATTGAGACCTTCGTCTTTTATTTTAATCAAAGTTGTTTTCGGTGTGGAGTTTACCTTTAATGAAAAGAGACCTTGCATTACAACATTGTAGTTTAGAAATTAACTAATTTCGGCATTTAATCCTGCCTTCATCAGGGTACAAGAGAAATCTGTTAGCAGCCCTTACTTAATGAGACAGCTTCTAGCCCATTTTTCTTGTACCCTGATAAAGGCCATATTGAATGCCGAAATAGTTGGTTTTTAAACTACAATGTTTTACCACAAGGTCTCTTTTTCATTTTGTCTTTAAACACAGTAGAGAGAACAATAATCTCACAATTTCAATAACTTAGGATCATTTCCACTTTCTGTTTTATATTGTGACGGGATATATGACAAAATGGAAGATGTTATGCCCCATATGCCCGACACTACAGATATGCCCGTATAATGAACGAGCATATCTGTGTT
The DNA here is from genome assembly GCA_023313115.1 of Rhysida immarginata. Taxonomy (NCBI): domain Eukaryota; kingdom Metazoa; phylum Arthropoda; class Chilopoda; order Scolopendromorpha; family Scolopendridae; genus Rhysida; species Rhysida immarginata. The sequence goes on along the minus strand of JAHWFO010052523.1, from coordinate 197,528 downwards.
GATTTAGCCTATTTAATTAAAATCGGTAGATATCATTTCCTTTTAATATTACAAAACAAACATGATCATACAGTGCAAGGGGAGAAATAAATCACGTCAATAGAAACCTGAGGGGATATAAAGAGCCAACCAGGCCTAATTGTATTCTAGAATTGTATCAATCTCATAACTCATATCTGGATAATGTCAGGTAAACGTAACGAACACGTTTTTTCCTTTTCTTCACTTCTGCAATTCTCACCCTTTGTTCCCGAGCATTTTGGCGGGAAGGGAGAGAGCAAAGGGGGGGGGGGGAGTGAACGTTGCGAGCGGGAGTAACCATGGCAGCGGTCACCTCCCGAGGGATACTCAAATAAGTTTCCCCGGAATCTAGTGAAAACCATCCAATAGGATGAAACAACAAATTTGAAAAAGAGAAGTGTGGAAAAAAAGACACAGAGAGAGAGAAGGAAAAAAAGAGCAGTGTACGAGACGCAGACCTGGAGAGTTGTTCGAGAGACTTTGAGTGTGATTGAGTGAATCCACAGATATCGAAAAAGTTAGCAACTCTTAAAACTGCAAAAATGGAAGGCATCTTCAGGATGGCGAGTACGTAAAGAGAAGAGAAAAGAATATCCTCCAACTGTAATCGAAGGAGAGCCGAAAGAAGATCAGGAGAAATGCCACCAACACAGCGACCGAGGGGTGACAGTGCAGCCACTGAGTAGATGACAGTGCAGCCACTGACGAACAACAGGCCGTAACTATTCGGCCATAAGCGTGAAACACATCAGTGAGGTCAAGTGTGTCAGCTTAAACGTCAGCCGTCCGTCTACTCAAGGGGAGCGCAGCGACCGGGGATGAGGAGTGAACATGTGGTAATTCAGGAGTGAAGAATCGGGGGGGGGGGGGAAGTACCTCTTCAGCCCCTTACCGTTTCACTCAAGGACCAACGTTCCATTGCCTCTGACCACTGGGGCTCCAAGCTGCTTGAGTAACAGAGCTGTAGGCTGGAATTCCAAGGAGCGATCTCCAACAGCCGGGCTGTTCGGAAAAGATAAGGCTCGGGGTTGCCAGCGGCGAGAGTCGGTGGCTCACTGTCCACTGGTTCTGTATAGTGCAGCCCAAACGGCCACCACGAACGGAGGTGACCTGAAGACATCGAACCGAATCGCAGCCACGGAGGACAAGCGACTGTGAGTACGACGAGAGAAGGGCTGTCTCACCAAGCCAGGTACAGCCGAGTCACAACAAAGCGGAAACAAGGGAGCAGCTCACCATGTTACCCTTCGATCAGCTGATGATAGAAACCCAGATAAGTACTGTCTCAATTATATAAAGGGCACTCACGTGTGAAGTATGAAATCAGTGTGTGTCAATTATCAATGTTTTTGATTAGCATCTTAGAATTTATCTATACTGCCTAAATAAACTATAGAGTTAAGGGGAAACTGACTTATCCTGATGACGAGTGACACTATGAGGTTGAACATTCTAATTTAATCGTTTATTTTCCATATTCATGCAAGTCAATTAGATTTTGCGTAATCATAATTCAATACAGATCATTTATGTGTATTGCCCTTATACAGTAGAACCTCTTTAATTCGAAAACCTCTGTAAATCGAATTTTTTTTGTTACCTTGGAAAAAAAAATACATTATTCGAAACCTCTTCATTCCTTTGTTTTGTGATTTTGTATTAAATAAGGTTCGACTGTATTATTATTATTATTATTATTATTATTATTATTATTATTATTATTATTTCTGGAGCACTCACTTAGAGTAACAAAGAAATAAAAGCCAAACCTAACAAAGAGGGGCCACATCAAATATCCAAGTCCAAAATTTCCACCACGAACTGGATACATCGCAATTAAACACTTAACCAAGGGACAAAACTATGGTTAAACATAAACTAGAGCCCTAAGCTTGAGTTTCGATAAAATAATTGCGTACACGACGATTAAAATGAAAGCAACTAACGGTGCAATCCACAGCCTGACACATAAATACAGAAGACCGGATATCATATGGTAAGTCATTCCAAACCAAAATGGCATTAAACGGAAAGCTTTTTTCCTTAAATGAAGAAATTATATTAGGTATAACAAAACGGTAACGTCGAGTTTTCCATATGTTGTCACCCAAGATGAACGACTCTCTAACAAAACTAGCAGGATGGATATTATTCCTCAGAGCCTCTGTCAATTCAATAATAATAGCAATCTTACCTATAGTCGGTAAAGTAGGAAGTTCATGTCTAGAACACATCAACGTAACCGATTCCAATCTGTTCATTTTAAATGCAGTCTTAATTACTTGGTTATAGGCGACAGGCAGTCGATTTAGATTAATAATCGTAGATGAAGCCCAAAAAAATGACGCCATACTCAAGTTTTTTCACAATTACAGCTTTTAAAAACTGCACAAGTTGTTTCTTATTCAAGATTGTCCGTAACCTTTTAGTCAAATATATTTTGTGGTGTAACATAATAATCAACTGATCGACAAATTCATTAAACCTAAGGCTGGAATCAAACAAAATTCTGAGGATCTTAATAGTTGTACAATCACTAAGAATACTCGGACCGAACATAATCTTTGTTTTCTGAACATTAAGACTGAGTCCTCTCATATTATACCAATTAGACAGGAACTGCAAATCCTGATTTAGAAGGCCTATAATTTCATCATGGGTTTCAGTGGGATAAGTAGTAAACAAAAAGTTATCATATACGTAACTCATAATTTCGGTGTTAAACGAATGACAATAAACAGAAGCAGTTGAAATGGCAAACAAAAGAGGCCCAAGGCTCGATCCCTGAACTATACCTCGGGTGGATTTCTTACTAATCAAGGGAGATAAACTAATAATATTCGATCTCTCACTCAAGTAATCAGAAAGTAATTCCATATAATCACTATTGACCTCCATCAGACAGGTCATACAGAAGTTGGCTACGAGATACAGTATCGAAAGCCTTCGAAATATCCGTTTGGGCTACAATAAAGTTGCGGCCAAAGGTCTTTTGCCTCTATCGCTTTTAAGTAAATATATAAAGGGATCCACGTAGTTTTAGATCCGGGCCTGCTTCATTTCTGTTGAAGTGGAATCCGCGGCCACAGATATTCTGTGAGACAATAGAAAATCAACTTTTTGACAATTTTAGATAGCGGGTTCATGACAGATATCGGACGATAATTGGAAATGTCCCTAGGGTCACCCCTTTTAAACAATGGATTAATTTTCGTTACCTTTAAGACTTTCGGAAATTTTTTTAACTCTCACAATTGCAACACACAACATATATATAAGGTAATGACCTGTAACATTAAAATTCTGTAAATTCCTAGCAGTCATCGTTAACGGATAACTTGGTCCGCATATTCTAACTTTTTTAATTAATGACTCCAACATTCTACCAAACGGAATACCAGGTTTAGGACAATCACCAAGGATATTGATTCGTTTAATTTTTTATTCGTTTTCAACAATTTTTACTGGAATAGCCTTATCAGTGGGATTATTTATCCACTCCAGATAATGACTGTATTTGTCTACTGGCAAGATAGGCGGCGTCGGAGAATGATGACCACGAATTAATTGCCAAAGTTGATTCGAATGTTTAGAAGAGGTGACCACATTCCTTTTAGCCTTTCATGTAGTTACTTTTACTTTAACGTTTTTTTCTTTAATAAATCCTCGCATCAAATACTAAGCTTTGTCTGCTCCTTTTTGGTAAGAATAAGTAGATATCCTAGGGGAGGTATTTTAAACCATCACTGGCTCTAGTTAATTACCACAGTTAAGTAAGAAGGGAGTTTATTAGAAGAATTATAATTGGGGAATTCTGGTTAAATAACACTATACGATCACAGATTAAAAAAAGGCCAAGGGTTTTACTTACAAAAAGATGGGGGCGGAAAGGAATGCCTCTTCCCAGAGACGAGAATTTATTATTAAACACAGGTAGGTGCATAGTTTATAGATATTTAAGTTATTCATTGGATAGAATTGTATTAACAAAATAGCGTCAATCGGGGTTAAGCTGAGCACGCCACCCCGCAGACCACGGAAAGACGCTACAATGGTGCCGTTTGAACAGGTGCGTTTTCTGTAACGCGTAGCGCATTAAGGGGCCTTACCATGAGCAGATTCGCCGGAAACTGAAATGCAGCAAGCGCGACAATAGAGAGACGCTTCGAAGACCCCACCGGAGATTACATGAATGATGGGCAATCGGTAACGATAGAACAGCGTTAAGCAAGCACCATGAGATTTGTCGATCGCAGAGATGACACAGGCTGGATTCCGAATTTTACAGGGGAAAATGGAGAGATAGGGATGTCCGATTTCATAATCCTGATACGACGCATAGGCCAATGCAATGGCTGGCCACAGGAGATCACGGTGCTCTTGCTGAGGAAGAAAATCAAAGGGACCGCAGCGGAGAGACTAAGGGGAATCAATAGCGACCCGACAGACACGCTGGAGCAATGATTAGAAAGGTTAGAGGACATATTTGGAGACCAGGAGACTACAGCGGAGAGGGCATTACGAAAACTTTTTGAGGCTACGCAGAGGCCAGGCGAGCGTGTACGCGAGTGGTAGCAAACAACGCCGGGAAGAAATCATACTAGAACGGCTACGGCAAGGACTACTGCCTAGGTACTGGGAACCCTGGATATACATTAACCCGACCTCGCTCCCACAAGCAGTGGAGAAGCTGTGAAGCATTGATAGCATAACAGCTCAAGTGGGGGAAGCTGTACTGCGAACACAGATCAGGTTTTGCGAGCAGAGATTAGCGAGCTGTGAACGCAAATGAGACAGATGAGCTGTCGGCAGGAACAGTGGGTGATGATCGCGGAGAACAGAGACGGATGGACCGAGAGACGGACACGCACAAGGGACTGGCCACAATCGCAAACTTATACCCCGACTGTTTCGCGGAGGAGATAGGGGACATCAAAGGCGCATGAGGGTTCGTGGCAGATTACAAAATCAACCAGTCGAAGGTGGTCTTTGTCCGACAGTACCCGATTCCACATACAGGGTTGTGAATAACCTTTTGCTAGGGGTCTGGAAAATAAACAAAACTAAGTGGAAATTTCTGCTTTTATCGCATCAATATTTAGTGTGGCCACCACCTGCTTCTCGAACAGCACGCATCCGTTTCGGGTAGGAGCGGAGGAGTGTCTCAAACAGAGCAGTATCGTACTCCATGTCCTTCAGCACAGATGTCAGGTGTCCCATTAGAAGGTCTCGAGAATACCGATTTTCACCACGTTCTTGAATCATTAAAGATTCCACTGCGTCTTTTAACACGGCTCCAAAATGTTCAGCAACGTTTAGGTCAGGGGATGCACCGGGCCATTCGTTTGATAAGAAGAAATCGATAGCACTTTCTCTTAGGATTTGCTGTGTTGCATTAGCCTTAAAGCAAGGTGCCTTATCGTGCAAAAAACAAACTTCATGCGGGTCGATAGTGTTGTTTGGATCTCGAAGAAACGGAAAAACATCATTTGTTAGCAAATTCCGAAAATAATCACCATTCCATGACTCACCCTGCTCCTTGAATCTCCACATCATTCGCTTGGCGGTGAAACACACGAAGATGCCAATGCAGTCAGGCTTCTTGGACAGCTCTTGATAGTGTTCATCGTCAGAAATATCTGTAATCGATAAGCTCCAGACCCTATCGTTTTGGTAATTCGGACGTCTCATAGTCCACACAAAGAACTCGTCGCTCGGGGCAAGGTGCATGAAGTCGTCTTCCACCCAATCCCGCAGGTAGTCGCAAAACCAGAGCCGGTCTTCGATGTTTAATGCGGTCTTCATCGGTTTCGGAATAACATGGCATGGCTTGATGTTTGCACGCTGACGATGTCTTTGAACCGTTGAACGAGAAATTGTTTTTCCACGCTTGGCTTTAATTTCTTGTGCAACGTTGACACAGCTGCGACGTCTTTTGCCACTGTTATTAGCAATGATGTTTTTGCTTTCCTGTGATAATTTCTCGGGCCTACCCTCAGCAAATTCGGCATGGCAGTTATCATAACCTTTCTTCCAATTGTCCGTCACCCATCTATCCGATCGGTTTAACTTGTTCGCAACCCATTTGCGATTAATAAAAGACGCACCTGCTTCCATTGCCTCTCGATATGCATTTGCACGAACTCTATCCATGAAACGCTGCTCTTCACTGTCATTTATTAAACCAGCCATATTTGTTTGATACCAATAGACGCACAATGAACTACTCTCTGCCGAAGCGTCATAAGAGTGTGCTACAACGCTGCGGTTTAAGTCGCAGCCCCCTAGCAAAAGGTTATGCACAACCCCGTACATATCTTGCACAGTATAAACTCTTACTTCAACAGTACGAGAACGCCGGGATCATAGAAAGAAGTAGGAGCGCGTGGAACTCCCTGGTACACCTAGTCAGGAAGGCCGACTGGGAACTACGATTCACCCTGAACCTCCGTAAGGTGAACGAAATGACGGAACATCTAGATTACCCAGCACCAATTATTAACGACATAGTGTACAGTTTGAAAGGAAACCGAATTTTCTCGGTCTTGGACCAAAAGATAGGTTACTTTCAGATCCCACTGGCAGTATACATCAGATACTGCTATGCATTCCAGACACCCTCGGGAAAATGCCAGTCACGAGACTACCCCATGGCGGGAGGAACTCAGCGCAACTCTTTCAGGAGTTCATGCAGACGGTGCTGAGGGACAGAATAGGTAACAGGATATTTGTTTTTTTTTGGACGATATCCTGGTGTATTCGAAGACGAGAGAAGAGCATGAAAAGTTATTACATTGGGTGTACGAGAGACTCACAATGTTTGGCAAGAGGCTGCACAGGGAAAAATGCCAATTCGGTAAACAACAAGTGAGGTATCTCGAGCACGTAATCAGTGCAGAAGGACTAAGGCCAGACCCACCGAACGTGTCGGCGATTCTGGAATTGCGACCACCATCAACAGTGAAACAAGTTCGAGGGTTCTTGGGAGCTGTCAACTTTTACAGGCAGTTCATTCCCGACTTGTCCAAAATTATGGCGCCCCTAACATCACTCACTCGGAAAGGCAGCAAGTTCCACTGGGACATAACCTGTGAAGACGCATTCGCAGTGATAAAAGACATCCTTACGGCGCCACCGGTACTGATGTCACCAGATTACGATAACCCGTTCTACATGCATACTGCGCGCTTCTCACGAGGCTATAGGGGCAGTCCTGCAGCAGATGACTCTGGAGGGGGCTCAGGCCAATCGCCTACTTCAGTGCCAAACTGAAAGGAGCACAAGTAAGATATAGCACGATAGAAAAAGAGGCATAGGCAATAGTCAAGGCATTGAGACATTTTCGCCACATAGTACTAGGATAGCCGGTAAACATAATGTCTGACCATAAATCCCTATCCTTTCTCCGCAGAATGAAGGGAGCCAATCAGAGGATCTTGTGCTGGGTGTTGAGATCGAGGAGCGCAACCTGACCATTGCACACATACCAGGCAGCATAAACACGGTGGCTGATCTTCTATCGTGATCGGGGAGGGAAGAAATCAGTCAGACCACGTGCGCAGAGACATCAACCTGGAAAGGGAACTAAGGCAGGCACAATGAGACGAACAGTGGATCCAGAAAATTTTACGGGAGTTGAAGTAGGGACAAGGGAACGGACAGTTTGTGATGATGGACGGGATACAAGCAAAGACAGATCTAGATAACGGGAGAAAAGAGAGCACTGATATGCATTGGGGAAGGGATGAGACGAACTATAATGGCGACAGGACATAGTGAAGACACAAGAGCGAGTTAAGAGGCATTACTATTGGCCTGGGATGAATGAACAGATTAGGGAACACGTGGCGCAGTGTAATATATGCCAAAGAGCAAAAGGAAAAAATGATCGCGCAATATGTGGATAGTTAACATTAAGCGAACACAGAGACAAGGACGATAATGTATTTCTCGTTATCATTAGGCCTAATTATCATTCCTCGTTAAGATTTCTAAATTGATTCATCGGAACTGTTAGCAGTTAAGAGACAAGGATAATAATTTCAATATTATTTCATAATAACTTTATTTATGCAGGCATTAGCAAATATTAATTTATAAAATAATAAGTTTACAAATAAACGTTTCTTCAGAAATACAACGTAAGAGTTTTGTTTTTTACGCGAAACGTTTTCTTTTGTGACCAGAATAATAGCTACTGCACACTGCCGGAAGTAACGCTATAAGTCATCCAGTAACGTCACAATACGCATGCACGTTAAGCACTTCTGACAAACTGGACTTACCTGTTATTCTAGATTATCTTGCCTAATACCCAATTTTTATTCCCAAGATCACAGATTGTTCTTGAGTAAAAACAATGAAGTTTTGGGGAAAATTTAAGTATGAAGCTGCAGGATCTGCAGTCCTGGATTTCGCCTATTAAAAACAAAAATGTATTAAATTATTCATTACAGAAGTACCACTAAAATATAATAAAGGAATAAAAATGACAGTTAAAGAAAAACAAACACTGATATGAGATCCTCATTATGAGTATTATTTGGATGCTTAAGGGAAAGAGTGTCTTTGTTTTTCTTTAACTGTCATTCACAACTTTAAACACCTCTTACATGTATTTAAACAATACCCAGTTTTCTCTAAATGATGCTGTCCATTTCCTTTCATGTGGACATTGTTTTAATAAAACTCACTTCATGAGAGGTCGCTCAGCTGTTTCAAATCTTCTTGATTGCATTCACTTCATTGGAGACGGTATTCATCAAAATGAACAAGTCGATATGGTTTATATTGACCTCGAAAAAGCATTTGATAAAGTTGATCATTGTCTTTTAATCAAAAAACTCACAACTCATGAATTAAACCCCTGTTATGTCAAATGGATATTTTCATACTTGACTAACAGGATTAATTATGTTGTTATTAATAATATTTATTCACCTAGTTTTGGTGTCCTCTTCAGGGGTTCCTCAGGGGTCTATTTTTAGGGCCTTTACTATTTATTATATTTATTAATGATATTCCTGAGATGGTAAAATCCTCCCAGATATTTCTATTTGCGGATGACATTAAATTAGGCAAAATTGTTTGTACTCCTACTGATTGCCAAAAATTGCAACTTGACCTACACTCAATTGGACAGTGGTGTAACCAAAACAAAATGTTTACCAATGACAAATGCCATTATATTACATACTCCCTCAAGAAAACTAATTGCAAATTTAATTACACTTTAAATAGTTCTAAGTTACCACAAAATTCAGTTACTAAGGATCTAGGTGTCATCTTTAATTCCAAATTAAGCTTTGTTGATCACATCAATTTTATAACTTCTAAGGCCTATCGAGCTTCCTATTTTATCATTAGAAATTCCTTAAGTTTTAATAATATCAACTTTTAATACCTTAGTCAGGTCTACATTCGAATATGCCTCTGTTATTTGGTCTCCTTATCATGTAAAATTGCAATTATGTTTAGAAAAAGTACAGTCAGATTTCTTACGTACACTTTTTAGACTTTTTCATCCTACTTTTTTTTTTTTAACAATAATAGATATGTGTCTAATACTTATCTCCGAAATGTTTTTTAATGTGAGAAATTAATTAACAGACGAATTATACTTGATCTCTGTTAACTTTTTAAATTATACCGCAATATAATTTATTCTTCAAAATTTCTAAATTCACTTAATCTACGTGTACCTATGTTAAATTTTAGAAACAATGATATATTTTATTTACCTTTTCCAAAAAAAAATATTATAAGCAATCTCCCTTTTTTATATATTGTTTAAATTTTGTAACGTCATGTCTGATAAAATTGATCTAAATTTTATGAGTTATAATCAATATAAACAAACTATTATTAAAAATAAAACACTTATCTTATGATTCTTTACCTAGATTTGCTCATTAATATTTCTACGTTTATTTTTTTATTACTGATAATATACAATTTTTATTGATTTAAATTTTTTAAAATTATAATCACTATGTTAAAAACGACTTTGAACTATTATATTTGGCATCAGGTCAGTTCGTCGAGCGTCAATTCGTCGGAGACAAATTCGTCGGGTGTTTCAGTTGGTCGAGATAATAAACAAATGATCGGAAAAAAACGTTAATAAAATTTATTAACGAAAAATTTTTTTGTTATTTATTTAGTTACTTGAAAAGTAAACAATAAATGCCATTACCGTTAAAAACAGTATTCAAATACAGCTTTTGTAAACAACGTAACATTGATACAACTTTTGTAAACAACGTGATACAGCTTTTGTAAACAACAGTATTACAAATACAGCTTTTGTAAACAGCAAATGAAGGACACTGAAGCGATATAAGCAGTTTGGGGCAAATATCCTGACCATTTGTCAACAAGATCACGTTTATTGTAGCTACAATTCATTTTAGCCTCTGTATCACATTGTTTACAAAAACTATTTAAATACTGATTTTTAACAGTAAAGGCATTTATTGTTACCTTTCCAGTAATGAAATTAATAGCCAAAATTTTTTCGTTAATAAATTTTATTAAAGTTTTTCCCGACCATTTATTTATTATCTCGACCAATTGAAACACCCGACGAATTTGTCTTCGACAAATTGACCATCCGACTAACTGACACCTCGACGAATTGACGTTCGACTAATTGACGTCCGACGAACTAACCACCCGACCAACTGACACAGTCGACGAAATGACGTTCGATGAATTGACATGTAACCATTATATTTATCTTATAATTACTTTCCTTGTCTATATTTAATAATGCTATATTTATTCTTTTTATACTGTATTTATTTTTTATACTATATCATTGTATTATTTTTATTATTGTAAGCTGTCATTGGGCTGTCATAGCCCGTTGCTTGCAAAGTAACAAATAAACAAATATTGATGAAATTTTAAAATCATTAATTAATCTGCATATTTTAGGGTGTTGATCTAATTTTCCTTGAAGAAAATTTGGGTTAATTTGTTCTGTCTGCACACTCAAGTGATAACTGTTACATGAACAAGGGAACTGGAATTATTTTTACAAGGGAAGTAATGATTAGGTTATAAAAATTTCATTTTCCTGGGTCATGTGAACAGTCAATCATGCTGATAGTATAAATTAATCAAAATTAGTGACCAGAAATTTGTAGGTTTAATTAGTGAATTAAGCTTTTAAAATTTTAATGATATTTAAAATGTACGAGGAGATATCAGAAAGCGACTCCATTTATATTTTTTTTCCAAAGAAAATTACAAAACATACAGATAACCAACTAAGTGCAGCTGAAACTACATGTCTTTGTCTACTTTTCCACATAGGAACCTTCATGATTTAGGCATTTATCCCAATGCTGCACCAATTTCAGATTTCCCCTCTCATAGAACTCCGTGAATACAGAGTTCATAGCTGTGAATACAGCCAATGGCTCATGGCACATTTGAGTTCCTCGGCAGTCTCAAACTTCTGAGCACCCAGAAATCTCTTCATGGGACCAAAGAAGGGGTAATCCAAGGGCGCTAAGTCCAGACCGAAATGGACCAGTTTTATTTAACGACATTGGCCACATGCGGGCATGTGTCATCATGAAGAAGTCGAACATCGTTTCCTCTTTCTGGTCGCTTACCCCGAAGCACGGCACGCCGCAGTTTAGTCAAAGTTTTGCAATCGGTAGCGGTGCTAGCGGTTGACTCTCGAGGCAGAAACTCTGCAAGTAGGATGCCTTACATATGCCAAAAAACTGTAAGCACAATCTTCCAAGTTGAAGAAGAAAGATGGAATGTGGACGTTTCCATACCATGTTTGCAGTTTTAGGCTCAGGTGTGAAGTGCAAGACCTAGGACTCATTTTCTGTGACAATGTCATTCAGAAACACATTTTCCTCCTGGTTTTACCATTGCAGATGTTGCAGATTGCAGGCCATTCTGTTGCCAGTCTGTTCTGGTGTCAGACTTTTTGGAATGCAATGCGAACTGAGTTTGTGGTATCCAAGCTTCTCATGCACCATTCCCATTCGGATTCAGAAGATATGTGAAACGTTTCACTCACTTCTTTCAAGGAAATGTGAGAGTTTTCTCTGATTGTGTTGTTAATGTCCTCAGTAATGGCTGATGCTGCTGCTGATGCAGGCTACCCAGAACGCTGTTTATTGGCAAGACTAACTCTTCCTTCCTGAAGCATTTTACACCACTTGCACACATTGGAATAGTCCAGACAGTCAGCACCATAAACTTCTACTATTTCCCCTGAATTTCTGCGGGTTTCATAACTTTCGCGAAAAGAAACCTTATAACAGCTAGCTGTTCTTCCACTATAGACGCTGTGATAGCGGTGGCCATTTTTTAAACAACTGGAAGTAACACGTAGTGGGCATGTGCAGGAACAATTGTTGTTATGTAATGTCTGTGCATGTACTCAGCCTTCTCTTTGGCTATATTAACTTTTGCGCAGTGACTATATTTCCTGTGTTAAAAAATTAATGGCGTTACTTTCTGATATCTCCTCATATATCAGAACCAACTTTGCCAATTTATCTTTATGACTGTTGTCCCAAGTGTAGCCTATAGTGCCCTTTTTTGGTCAGCTAACTCAACTGTTAATATTAAGCGGTTAACTGTTGCCTACCATAAAATTATACGTAAGGCTTTTACAATTTTTGCAAAAATTTTTACATATGGGTTTTTAGATCTTTCTCTACCATAGACCAACTTTGCCAATTTATCACTATGACTATTGCCCTAAGTTTATCCTTTAGTGCTTTCTTTTGGTCAGTTACCTCAACTGTTAATATTAAGCGGTTAACTTCGCCTACAATAAAATTATACGTACGGCTTTTAAACTTGGTAGGCTGGATTCGGTTCCTGATGCTTGTGTTTGTCACAAGATCCCTACGGTTAACGTAATATACAAGGTGGCGCTTCTTACAGAGCCATCCTGCTACCTTTGTTAGGGAGTGGCTTAAGACAGGTAACAATGTTCGTGAAACACGTCGCTACGTGCTTGAGCTCCCCTTTCATATGTCAGCATTCAAATCAAAAACTTTTCCTTATAGTGCAATATTTTTATCGAATAATTTTTGCCCTATGGTATACGTAGTTCTGCTTTCCAATGCACTTCTGTTTGTTGCAGAACGTCCTGTCTACATTTTAAATATAGTTTAAGAAGGTTTTTATTAACCAATAGAATAAAAATCTTGTTGCTGTTTTATTGTATTTGACCAGGCCAGGTTTGGCCTTAGTTTTACTATCTTTTATTGTAGTTTGCTTATTTTCTATTTTTTGTATTTACTCCTTGTGAGTGTGTACCAATAAATAAATAAATAAATAAATAAATAAATAAATATTGTTTTATTCCTAAAACTTGTTTGCTTATAAGTCTCACCCTTGTTTAGCTGTAAGTATATTAAATGCACTGTAGATTGTAAAATCTAAACAGTTTAATTAACAGATTTGAGATTTTAGTTTTGTTATTTATAAATATTTGATTTTTCTATTTTTCAAGACTGTATCAATATCTATATCCCCTCAAACAAGTTACGTATCAGGACTTGATCCTCAGAACAGTGATTGTATGGAACAGCCAGTGAAAACGCTAGATTGTGACACAATTTCACAAGTGAAGGAGAAAGCTCTTGATGCTATTTATAAAAGTACACCCTTCTCGCAGCGTCCTTCAAAGGATGACCTGGATTTAGGTAATGAACATGTAATACTTAGAATTAAATGTACTCAAAACAGTAGGAAATTTTCTGAAGTTTATTTGAATTTATCTTGTTGTGAATAGAGTGGCGAACAGGCTTGTCTGGGCGACTTATTCTTTCTGATGAGGATAACACAACAAAAATAGAAGGCGACTGGAAACAGTTGAATACTCTAAGTCACTACAAGGTAATTATAAAATAATGATTAATTTACAAAATAAGCCTGTTTTTTTTTTTCCAAAGAGAATTTCTGAGCTTTCTAATTTGTTATTTGCTTTACCTTTCTAATTGGTAAGTGTTTTAAGTAGAATTTTTAAAAATCTTTTGATTAATATGAACATAATTTCAGAGCCTTGTATTACTGAATAATATTTAAAAAAAGTTTGGGATCTATTTTAAAAGAAAACGACTAGTATTTATTACTAATGGCTTACACGTTTCGAAGCGATAGACTTTAACTGGCTCTTGAGGTGAAGCCATTGCTTTATAATACGTAAGCCATTAATAACTACCAGTCGTATCCAGTTAAAATTGTTCCATGCTTTTTTAAAATCTTTGATAGTTATAGTGGTTGAAATATTGCAAGCTGATCAAGAAGTTATTTATTTATTTATTTATTTACAAAAACCATTCCATTGAACAACCGTTATGTATTATCCTTCTGATGGAACATAATATAATTACCATAATTTTCAGTATATAATACACGCATTATGCAATATAAAAGTTAAAAAATGATTATTGCATATTTTGAAAAATTGCACATAATAAATTGATAATAAAATCAGACAAATTTAGAATTTTAAGATGCAAAGCCTAACATTTTGAATTGCTGCTAAGAAAACCTGGGATACTGCTTTCTTTAAGCAGCAACATTCAGGGTTTGAATCACTGCAAAGAAAACCTAGAATTAGTGTTGCCAACTTAGTAGATTTCCCACTTGAGTTAACGGAATTTACACCAAAATGTCGTATAAATGGAGCAGATTTTAAGTTCAGTTGGAAAAATTTTTTTGAGTTTGCAACACTTCTTGGAATATTGCTTAGTGACAGTAGTTTAGCGACTCTTTTTCCTCGTGAAATCCATAATAATGTCTAAAAAGAAAGGCAAATTATTTACTCATTAACTAGAGTTGACACAGTAATAATTGCAGTTCATAAGGTAACCACTCTTAATGATATCATCAAGGAAGTTAGGGGACGCTATACTGCCCTTTACCGATGTTGACTATTAACGATTTTTTTAAAGTTGTCAAGACAAAATGTTTGAATTTTCTTTCAAATAGGTACATTTTGCATGGCAGCAGGTATAAGAAAATACAATTCAAAATGTGTTTGTTAAAGCAGAAATTACCTCTGCATTCAATCATGGTAGTCGAGGGAGAATGGTAATTATGCCTAACAAAGAACTGCTTGCTGAAATTATGGAATTATTTTTTCCAGACGTAGTTGATTTGATTTTGAAGGATTTTAAATACATTTATTTCTGGTTTAATGTACTTTCTACATGTAATGAATAGATTTTTTATTTTGTTTTATGGTCTTTCCACCTTATATTTTCTATACTTCTCCTTTCTTGATTTTTTTGGAAATATAAATTCTAAAGCCTCTAAAAACATGAAAGTGAAACTTCACACGACCATACCAGTAACACACTGTGCAAACCTATCCTGTGCATGGTGGAGGATAGGTATACTCTTTAACTTAGGTGCATATACATATAGATAATAATAAGTTAATAAATTAATAATAACAACAACAGGGAATAACGAACCAGATAAACCGGAGGGTTAAGACCCATGTTGTCCCCCAATGGGCAAAAGCCCAAGAATGGGGTTAATGGTGAAACACAATTAAAATAACTAGTGAATAACTAAGTAAATAAATAAGACAGAAACTATTAAACGGACTTCAGGCAAACAAACAAACAAAAAAAAAAAAATTGAATTACGACAAAAACTCAAAACTAATTAAAAAGCGGAAGACAGGGGGTGATTAAAAATATCAGCGCTATTGTTATTAAGGATACTGCCATTAAATATTCTAACTAATTTACAAGCCAGATCAATGTCAGAAATGTTGGTATGTCATTGAGTCTTTTCCAAATGAATGCTAGTGGCCCTGTGATGTCTAGGAATACGAACTCCCATAATTTCAAAGATGCTCGGTACCCAGAGGCATCCTTTAAAAATGCATTTAATAGTGTTAATAAAAATTTATAACTAATATTGTAAATACAGTGGGCGCCGTTTAATGTGATCACGGTTAATGTTATCGAATCAAAAATTCCCAACCGCCTTAATACATGAACATGCTAAAATCATCGTTTAATGTAATCACTACTTTGTTTATTGTTATCATTTTGAAAGCAAATCTTGAGTTTTCACGTGTACTTCACCCTTGTTCACTTCTTGGTTAAAAATCTTCCTGTGTGGAAAAAGGGTTTGGTTTTGATTCTACCGTTCGCATGTGCTGTCCACGTCACAGCAGCACAATTCGCTTCAGAAACAGCAGCTACAGTACAGCTGTAGCATGCATGTGAATCCACTGTTTGTTGCGTTCCTCAACCCTTTTGCTTTGCTGTATGTACAAGGGTTGAGGAAACACATGTAATAACGATAATAAACATATAAATTTAGATTTTTTTTCTTCTGCTGCACCTTTATTCAATTTCGGCTATTATTATCACTTTGGCTTGGTCCCAAAGTGATCATATTAAGCGGCACCCACTGTATTAAAATTATAAATTAAATCAGCCAAATGGCTGATATTGTTACATTTTTTACAAATAAAGTTTAATAAAAGAGGTAATCTTTAAGGCTAAAGCATATCCACACCACATATAAAATCTTGGGTAGCACAACAGTTTTAAGGAGTAAGATACAGGCGGAACGATTAGGAAAGAAAGCTGACAGTCTTTTCAGAATACCTATTCTGTGGCATGTTTCGGAAATTAAATACTCCACATGAGAATTAAACGAAAGGCTTTCATGAAAATATGCCCCCCAAGTCAAGGGCCCTGTCATGCCGGGCCAATTCTTTACCACCGATAGAGTATGGAGAAAAAAATTAGATGTTTTACAGGAAAAAGTAACAAAATAAGTTTTAGCCGAATTAATATGCAGACCATTTGATCTTGACCAAGAATCAATATGTGAAAGTTCAATTTGTAAATTAGCAGTCACTCAGCTCTGTAATCTCAGAAAATAACTTAAGGTCGTCTTCATAGAAGTGCTCTGTATTGTTCAAGAGTTAATCTCACTTGCAAATCAGCAATGAAGATATTGAATAAAACGGGTCCCAACAGCAAGCCCTGAGGGACTCCACTCATAATACAGCCAATCCTCGAACGGTTGGCTGATATACTAATATAAAATGACCTATCGGACAGGAGGGAGTTCATCCAGTGAATAATAATAATAATAATAATAATAATAATAATAATAATAATAATAATAATACATAATAATAATAATAATAACAACAACAACAACAACAATTCTATGTATATATTTATTATTATTATTATTATTTGTTTTGCGCTCACTCAGAGCAAAGTCACTGGTTAAAAGACATATTTTGTTGCATATTCATTAGCCAGGTCCGTAATAAATCACAGGTTGCATATTTTGTTGCATATTCCACATTATGGTCTTGGGTGATCATAACAGTTTCTGATTTGACAGTCGATAATAACATAACGTTGATCTAAAGGTAGACTATTCCATAGGCAAAAGGTGTTGTAAGGAAAGTATTTCTCTTTCCAACTAGAGATGATCTTAGGTGGTGTTAATAAATAACGTGTAGAACTTCTAGAGGTGGGAGTGACGTTCAGCCATGAATAGACGAAGTGGGCCGGGTGACTCTTACAAAAGAATGCTTTAGTCAGTTCTTTAAGCTTAATAAAGGTCATGAGGGAAGTAAAGTTCATGATTTGCACTTCATTACAGGCTGGTGTGACGGATTGTCTGGTTGTCAGATTAAGGGCCGATCGTATGATATTATTAAAGGCAACTTTCAATTGTTCTTGAAGATGTTTATTAGGTGGATACCATACCAAAATGGCGTAAGTGAATTTTGGGAACACAATAGTTTTTAAAATAGTAATGATTTCCTTTCTGGATAACGTCTTCCGAAGTCTATTAATTAGGAATTTTAATCTATTCGCTGTGCACACAATCTTTTGGACCTGCTGGACATATTTCAATTTAGAATCGAAGATAAGGCCCAAAATTTTAATAGTAGAACAACATGTCTCATAGTGTTTGTCTAATTTAAGTATGGTCGTCTTGTCTGGGTTGATCCACATACCTCTGGTAATAAACCATTGTTGAAGTCTTTTAATATCAGAGTCAATGTCTTGATCGATTTCGGATATTCTGGATCGAGGGTAAGATTTAGTTAAGATAATGTCGTCAACAAAAGCTCGAAGTCTAAAATTCAATTTCAGGTGGAAAATTGGTGCGATCAAGGCCGCAAAGAGGGTATTACTAATGGACGAACCTTGTAGTATACCTCTCTTAGCTGGACCGTATATGGTCTTATTAATAGTCTCAATACAGTTCGAGCGTTGATTGAAAAGATCCTTTAGGAGTTTGATGGTGTGGCCTGCGACACCCATGGCTTCCAGTTCAATAAACAGTTGAGGATGTGAAACCGTGTTGAAAGCCTTGGAAATGTCTACACAGACCATGACATATATCTGCTTATCGTCCAAGGTGTTGCCTGCTTCTATGTTAATGGTCAAAAGTAGGTCCTGTACTGAGGTGTGCGGTCTACCTCCATACTGGTCGCTCGGTAGGTTATCCCAAAGATGCTTGATCATAGGTTGAAATAAGATCTTTTCTATAATTTTAAAAATAGTGGGTAAGGTAGCAATGGGTCTATAATTCTTCATATCGTCCACATTTCCTGTTTTGTAGACTGGTGTGATCATTGTATTTTTCAGTCTTTTAGGGAAACCATTGGTTTGCCATATTTCTCTGATGAGGTGTGCTAACAGGATATTCCCCATAGAACCCCAATTTTTGATGACCAGGTGGTTCAGGCAGTCGTCGTTCTTACTGTATTTTATTTTGATTTTTCTTAAGGTCCAGTAGATCTCTTGAGGGAGGTTGACTGGTAGTTTCCACTCACATTTCTTGCTAATATGAGGATTCAATTCAGGTGGTGGTAAATTGATGTTAAGCGGATTATCTATCCATTCTAAATAATCCTGTAATTTCTCTTGTGCGAGTACAGTATTATTCTTTGTGCCTCTTTTCCCTATAAATTTCCATAGATCAAAATGGTTACCCGTAGACATGAAGCGTCTCTTCGCTTTTCTGATCTCTTCTTTGTATTTTCTGTTGTATATCTTCAGTTCCTTTAAATGTTCGCTGTTTCCAGAGGTAACTGCACGTTCATAGATAATTTTCCTTTCCGTCCACAAGTTATGGATATCTCTTGTCCACCAATGGGTTCTTTTATGATGTGGTAAATGCCTTCTAAACGTTAAACCAGACTCAAACAAGAGTATTTCCATTTTCTGGTGAAGGAACTGTAAGATCTTATCCACATCATGAATATCAAAGAATGTAGTCCAATCATAATTAGCTACCTTTTCTTTAAAAATAATCCAGTTGATATGATTAAAGTTAAACTTGCTTAATATGTGAGTAGCTTGCTGGGATGACTGATGCGTATTATTGTCTACATTTATGTGCATTAAAATTGTCTTATGATCGTATTTTGGCAAGGAGTCCAGGTAAAGATTGGATACGGTCCAATTTTCCGGTAAAAATATTTGGTCGATTGTCGTCTTAGTTTTAGCTGTAACTCGAGTGGGCTCACGGATAATCGGAATAAGATGTAACATTTCGGTAACTTCATAAATTAATTGCCTGGCTAGGGAAGGTCGTGAGAAATCGACGTTAAAATCCCCTACGATAATATGGGGAACATTAAGGTTAAGTCTTTGAATTATGTTGACAACACTGTCAATATTAATATAGTTTGGCCGATAAATAACAAGTATCCTTGATGTTATTTTTAACGCCGTGTATTCTATTAGGATATAGTCCAGGCCCTCTATTGAGTCTCCTTCGATCATGTATGCACGGCAGTCATTTCTGATCATGATGGCAACTCCTCCTCCCCTTGATTGTCGGTCCGAGCGGTATATTTAATTTGATATATTGTACCTATTCTCATATAACCCCTCTCAGGGACCCAACATGTCAGCCTCCAGCCATACGGGCCCTGATTGAGAAATTTTTCTTTCATCCTAATAAATAAATAAATAAATAAATACTATTATGTGTGGATGCGTACTGCATACCGAAAATTAGTACTGTGTGTACATATAATACTGTAAGAGTGCTATAGATATATAACATGTTGAGAAATTACAGAATATAATTGACTGACAAATGTGATATGGCATAGTATTCCATATTTTTAATGAATTGTAGAGAAAAATTTTTTCATGGAACTTCAAAATGGAATAATCTGGGTTTTCTCCTTTCTGCTGAAGTGCTTAACCAGTTGCTGATAAAATGACAAAGGTAGTTCGGTAACCTTAAAGCTTTGATCATTTCCTTGAGATTGGCTATGATATTACGGAGTCCTAGGTAGGAGGGTTCCGTTTTATATGTCTGTGGAATCGTGTTTTGATAAACCAAATACTTCCCTAATGGTAGTGTTGTAGGTATATTTCAAGCTCCTCAACGCACACGAAGAGACCGACATTTATATTGAAAAGCAATAATTCAATTTGGCATTGACTTTTGCTTTGAATACAATAATCATTTCTTTTTTAGATAATTTGGCACGCAGGTTTCGTAGCAAAAAGGTTAGGTTACTTAAGTAGCACACAATAAAGTGATTGGTATGAGCATTGAAATTTAGGTTATCAAAAATCATGCCCAATAGTGTATGGGTTTTGTAGCTAGGTCTTTGGTTCCTTGCACGCTTTGGGATAATTGTTTAGTTTTATTGATCGTTATGGCACATGAGCTGAACCACTTACAAAGATGTGTAATATTCTTGGGACTAATATTGCTTCAAAATCTGATTACACCGTTTTATATTCATTGTCAATTAAAAAGTAATTCATTGAAACTAGATTCGGTTCTAACTCTAAAGAGATCTAATTCTCGTGATCTTCAAGAACAACAACCATGACAAACGTGCTAAGCACAGCAGTAATGAGGTAGGCCTATCTACTGTCATAAGGTAATTGCACATGCTAGCGCCTAAAGAGAGAAATGGTTCTGAATGGAACATGGCTGTGCACATGCACTTCCCTAGGGTGCAACTAAAATGTGATCGCTATGATCAAAGTATGCAGACCAGCCAACACATTCTATAACTTGTTGGCTGACCCCCTTAATCCAAGGCTTTGGGCCTTGTTAGTTTCCCCAACTGAATTTTTTTTTCTTTGATAAATATTTAAGAGTTCCTTAAACTGTAACTGAAAGTACAGTGCTCCCTTTATAAATTCCAAACTGATCTAACATCCAGGATAGGACTATCACCCCTAATTTCCTCCCCAACGCATTTCTCTAACTCTTTTAAATCCTTTTCTGTTATCGACCAATACTTTGCCTCACCCCAAGACAACATTTTCAGTGAATCAATTGACTGCCACATATCAGATCACCTTCCCATTTTCACTTTCCAAGCTTTCTCCACTCCCTCTTATTAACTCCCTTTTCCCCAACCCTCCTCGATAATTACTCTCAAAAGATGCCACATCTTTAATTCCTACCTTGAACTAACCGACTGGCCAACTTTTCTCAACCTCAACACTGATATTAACATAATATTTAACTCTTTCATAGCTCCTATTAATTATGTTATAACAAGATATTTCCCTTTACGCCCTACCAACACAACCAAACCCAAGAATAACATTTCTAAACCCTGGATCACTAGCTCCATTCTCTGACCAGACAATTTTATGTACGAGGGGCGATTGATAAATAAGGTCTCCATGGCTGTAACTTTTTTATTTGTTAACCGATTTTCAAAATTCTTTTTGTATCTTATACTCACATTTGTCCTCTATGTAATGCACTATTCACTTTTCGACATAGTCCCCATCCCTTTCGGTGAACCCGTCGGAGAGTAATTCCGGAGTTGTTGTCGACACCAGGATTGAATGGCAGCGTTTACCTCGCCGTCAGAACCAACTCATGTCCCTTAAGGGGCTCTTTCTTCTTTGGAGGTGGTGAAAGTCGCAATGTGCAAGGTCTTTCATATTTGAACTGCAATTTTTCATCTTCGAACTGTAGGCACTGCAACGCCTCTGGTGTGTGGTGACTCGTGTGCGGGCGGACGTTATCGTACTCCAGAAGAGGGTCCAAAGCTGCCATTCAATCCTGGTGTCGACAACAACTCCGGAATTCCTCTCCGACGGGTTCACCCAACTAGTCACGCGTTGGCGCAACGCGTGGAAAGGGATGGGGACTATGTCGAAAAGTGAATAGTGCATTACATAGAGGACAAATGTGAGTATAAGATACAAAAACAATTTTGAAAATTGGTTAACAAATAAAAAAGTTACAGCCATGGAGACCTTATTTATCAATCGCCCCTCGTATATCCAAGCTTTCTGCAAACCTTGACGGTACACTATGGTTTTTGTTTGTCCGTTCGGAGCGTAGACAAACAAGTTCCCTGGGATACCTCTTCTTGACCATGCTACATAAAATGGCCCGTGTGGAAAACATGGCGTTTCCAAGTTAATACTTGCCACACAAAGCGATTGCCCCTGTGCCTTGTTGATACTTACCATAAATCCTCTACTATAATGCAAATAATTTTGGCCTAAAAAAGCACCTAAATTTGTTGGATCGTATTATACAAAAGGATTAATATCAGCCCTGCAACGACTGACTGCAGCCGGAGGAGGTTTTGTCCTGATGAAATTACCATGTAATATACATTGATTATATTGCATATACAGTGGCCAGTTCATTATACAATAAATAAATTTACTTTTTATTTGAATTGCTCGTCGCCAGCATCTAATACGAAAATAACTTCTCCCAAAGATCGCTACTTCCAAACTGCCTCGAACCAAAGCCTACAAGAAAGCCGTATGCAGTCAAGTTATGAAAAATGTTAAAACTGAATAAAATTTACTTGATTTCTCATTAAGAAATTTGATGCTCTGTTATTTTTTTATCGATGTGTGAATGGGAAAGCTTTCCCTATCAATGTAGGGCTATAAACTTCCAAACAGCCTCAAACTAACGGTTGATCATGTTATTTTCCCTGACCATTAGCAATAAAAAAAAATCTATCTTGATAGAATGTTATTGGCGTTTTTCAAATTTTTCGTTCCTATTTCGCATTTTCACACGAATTTACCATGTATTATACATTAATTGGATTGCATATTCAGTGTCCTTTCATTATACAGTAAATTAATTCACTTTTTATTCGAATTTCTCGTCGCCAACAGATACTGTAATACGAAACTAACTTCTTCCAAAGATCGCTATACTTGCAAACTGCCTCGAACCAAAGCTCATGCAGTGAAGTTATGAAAAATGTTAAACTGAATAAAGTTTACTTGATTTTTCATTAAAAAATTGGATGTTCTGTTTTTCTTTTGTCGATGTGTGAGTGGGAAAGCTTTCCCTATCAATGTAAGGCGATAAACTTCCAATGATTTTAATGGGGGAAATATCCCAAAAATAAACTGAATTTTGGTGAATTTAAACTTTATATAATTTTGAACAAAGACAAGAAAGTTCAGTTACATGCATTGTTACATTTCTACATTTATTTGTAATAAAACTTTAGATTTTAGACGTTTTGTCGAATATTTAGAAAAATACTTAACGAATTGTCCCGACACCTCATATATTTCAGAGGACAATTCGTCAAGTATTTTTCTAGATATTTCGACAAAACGTCTAAAATCGAAAGTTTCTGATTACTTTTGGCTAGATAGTATACATTAATTATACAGCATATACAGTGTACAGTTCATTACACGATAAATTAATTCACTTTTTATTTGAGTCATAATATACATTATTGGTAATTTTACGTTATATACAATAATTTAAATTAGCGTTATGTATTGTCCCCAAAGTATACAAATAAATGTAGAAATGTAAAACTGCATGTAACTGAACTTTCTTGTCTTTGTTTAAAATTATATAAAGTTTAAGTTCACCAAAATTCAATTTATTTTTGGGACATTTCCCCCAATAAAATCATTTTGGATTACAAACAAGCACGATATGGTGAGTCATATCATAAATTTTTAATTGTAAAGATCCAGATTATTTAAAAATGTAAAAATAAAGAGTTTTTTTTTCTGTATATTTTTGCACATTTTATTTCTCGCGAGGAGTCAAAAATGGGGATCGCATTATACAAGGGGGCGCATTGAGGTAGAGGATTTATGGTATAGCGAATACAAGCCGGATGGAAACAGTAGTCGTTTGAAATTGAAGGGCATATTTGTATCACTGTGTATCAACAGAATGCGAGGAATGAATGTCTTCACCTGCGGCATTCCCCATGATGATTGTGGCCTCTATTACGTTCACAATAGATTCTTCACAGCGAGTCTTGTTCCATTGCACAGATTTCGCAGGTCGATGTTACGTAATTGTATTATAGGGGATCCTTTTTTTAAAGTGAGCTTATGTGGCAGCATTCCGGGGGGTTCAAGGGAATTTAAAAACTCTGTAGGGTAATGCACAGCTTGCTCCATATCCATTACTGTATCAATAGATGAAAAGGTGGCAGAGTTGCCGGGAAGTATTTCCTGAATAAGATCGTTAACATATTTAATGCTGTCGTTTTTTGGAGCAAAAATGGCCCTTTCTCACAGCCATGGATGCAAATTGTAATTTTCACTTTTTTTCTGAAACACTTTAGTTATTTCTCATACTGCAGAAATTCAAGGGAAACGCTATTCCAGAAGATGCTATAGCCAAAGCAATTTCATTTTTTTGGCGAATCTCAGCCAGCAAAAAATTTATCAGAAATGTTTTTCCAGTTCTTCCGGGTGCGTCAAGGAAACAAATAACACCATTTCCATCCTGAATGAGACTTTAAAAAGTGTCATAGGCTTGCCTCTGGTCTGAGACCAATAGCGGTCTATTATTTTCCACAAAAAGTTGGAGAGCATTAATGTCGTAGTTTCTTTCCCTCCAAAAATCTCTATCTAGGACCTCATGACCATTTCAATTTGGCGCCTCTAGCTAAGCTGCAAGAGAGTTTTGCCCTTAATAGAGATACATTTGTCCTCAAAAAGTATAAACACTTGTTTCATTATTTCTGAAGTGTAACCTGAGTTAATGATTGGGTTAGCTCTTTGCATATTTCTGAGAATGTCTTCACTTAAATTTTCTTTATATTTATCCCAAAGGCGTTGTGGATTTGATGGAGTACACGTCGTGATTATAATGGCAAAACATTCCAGAGTTGGTAAACAGATGGCAGATGCCTCTGCCAATGTCATGTCCCAGTGTCTGATCATTTTCAAGCAATCCATATTTCTGACATGCTTCTATATAGCTTCCACACAGTTGTCCCTCGGAGGTTTTAACAGACTGGACTTTAACGTGTTTGCAATACGTAGTTCTTTATCTGATCTACTATGATTTTCTCTCGTTTTCTTTATTTTATGTTTCTTCTGCATTTTGTAAGTTTCTTACCCCTTTATTTTATTTTGTTTTTTATGTAAATTCTCTTGTCTTCGGACAACCGGATATGTTCTCTTTTCGGTCCGCGTTAAACGCACCATCTCTGTACAACTTCTCTTTTGTGTATCTTAATAAAAAAATTTTGTATTTATTCTATTTTATTCTACTGGCCATTACGTCCTTTTTCTCATTGGCCCCCTTGCTTTATATCCTATTGGTTCTTGTATGTATTTACGCTCATTGCTTTACTTGTACCACTGTTCTGTATATATAAAGGCTTGCATGCCTCTTGCTGTATATCCTTGACAGAGCCGGGAATAAATGGCGAAACTAGTTGGAACGTTACTTATGCCATTAAATTACAAGTTTTATCGGTGGGTAATCACCAAAACGAGCGAAGCGACAATTCAATATGGCTACCACTAAACCGGAAGTTAGTTGTGGTAAAGCCAGAAAAGTAACAAAAGCAGGGGGAAAAGTGGGTACTGACTTGCTTTCAGAAAAGTCACTTTTGAGACCTTGCTTTCCTCAAAATGACGTCACTGAAAGTGACTTAAACAAGGTAAGTTAGAAAAGTTTGTGAATGCGACTTTTGCATGCGTACTCGCCATGGTCAAATAAGAAACAAATGTCATTCAACATGGGTCTGAAACTCGACCGTTAACGAGAACAAAGGCCTCCTAATATGGGTGCCCCTGTGAGGTTTCTTTTACAGATATTGTTCCAAATGACGTCCATATGCTTTAACACAGGCGTGCAGATGTCTCTGAAACGAATGGCGAACATGTTCTAACACTTCTATGCGGTTCCTATTGGCATCAAATCCAGCGACAATGCGGTCCCATGGCTCATTCTCATCCCTAACATGCCCCCACAGTTGGAAATCAAGACAATTGAGGGCGGGAGAACGAGGAGGCCATGCCACTGACCCCACACATCCAATCCATTTTGCGCGAAAGCCGTCATTGTGCATAATGCAACCATGCTGAAATGTGCTGGAGCACCATCGTGCATAAACCACATTTGGACGCGATTTTTCTCATTAACGGTTGAGTTTCAGACGCATGTCGATAGGACATTTGCTTCTTACTTGGCCATCGGGAGTACGCATGCGAAGTTTGTGAAAGGGTTTCAGACTCTCCCTGTATATTGTTGGTCCTAGGTGATAACACTTTATTTAACTTCTTGTTGTCCTTCCTCAGATTAAAATGATATCACTCGGGAACATCACTGGATACTTTAGACACATCTTTCCTTCGAAGTTTTTCTTGTCGTTGACGTAAAACTCTAGACAAAGCTCCCGTTGTTCAGATGTTTCCAACACACGGATAGCTTTTTGTCTTTTAGTTGCATAGTTTCTCTGATCAATACTGTTCTTTCTCTTTTCTTTCCAATCATAAATTTTTGCCAGTCGTCTGGACGTTTGTTAGGGAGCTCAAGGGAGACACGTGTAACTCCACAGCGTCCTTGATAGACACTGTCTTATCTATTCCCTGTCATTGCATCATCATTTTATGCTCTTGTTTAATAATTCTTGGAAACGAACGTTCAATCTTTGCCTCATCACCTTACCTCCGTTTCCAAAGCATTCACACAGACATAGTCCCAATGTATTGAGGTTTTTTTAAAGAAATGTTTGGATCTGCTGTGCTACCAAATAAGCTAGGTGATACCCTTGACGCCGCTCAGACTCTTTTTTGATTAGATTTTGCAATATCTGAATGTGAATATACAGTAAAAATGACAGCATGAAAATGTTTAAAATTAATAGAGGTAAAAATCATAATGAAAATTCTGATAAAAAAATTAAATGCTCCCAGTAGATGGACCTCTCCATGTATGGCACAGCTAGCAGAAATAATTTTTTATCACGTAATCTTTTTTTAGATGTATACTCGCCCTGCTGTGGTGAACTTCGATGATACAAATCTCTTTTGGGATGCAGTGGATTATCGTGAATGTACACACAGACAGAGACAGACAGACACGTTGACTTTTATTAATATCGATTATTATAGCACCTCCCTGTCTATTTGTTCTTAGCACATTTTGTCGATATTAAACATTAACCTCTTCACGACCAGTGACAAACATGCGTTCGTCAAGCTAGACCCTCCGTTCAATACCATGACGAACGTGCGGGATGAAAAAATAAAATCATTTGCAACAGTTTATTCTTTTTTGGGTCCATATTCCTGTCGATAGCTGGAACCATTGCGTTTATTTTTTGATTGCTTATTTCAACACCGTTGTACATCGTATTTGCACCGTCTTTACATTGTTTTTGCTCCTTTTTTGTAAAAAATGGATGATTATGATTATGTCGATGCAAGTGCGGACGCCGAAGATCCTGATTTTGAAATAAATACTGATTCTGAAACGGAAATATCCTTACAAAATTGTACACGACGAATGCACGTTCGTCACTGGTTTGGCAGATAGTACATAAAATCTGGTCCTGGGAGTATCCTTCAAAATTTAAGCTGGTCGTGAAGAGGTTAATACACGTATTGTAACATTGAATTTTTCTTCAATCATATTTAGTTTGACTATATTATACAGTCAGAGTTCATGTTTTGTGTACCATACGAGGTTTGGTTGAAAATTAATGCCTCCATGGCTGTAACTTTTTATATTTGTTATCAGATTTTCAAAATTTTTTTTGTATCTCGTACTTACATTTGTCCTCTGTGTAATGCACTATTCACTTTTCGACATAGTCCTCATCCCATTCCACACACTGACTAACGGCTGAAGCCGTCTGAGAGGAATTTCGGGGTTGTTGTCGACACGAGGATTGAATGGCGTCTTTCACCTCGTCGTCAGAACGCAACTCATGTCCCTAACTCTTTCTTCTTCGGGAAGTGGTGAAAGTCGCAAGATGCGAAATCTTTCATCTTTGAACTGCAGTTTTTCATCTTTTAATTGTAGGCGCTGCAATACCTCTTGTGTCTGGCGATCGTGTGCAAGCGGGTGTTATCGTGCTGCAGAAAAGGGTCCAAAACTGCCATTCAATCCTTTTCTCGACAATAACCCCGGAATTCCTCTCTGACGTGTTCACCTGACCAGTCATGCGTGGGTGCAGTGTGTGGAAAGGCATGGAAACTATGTTGAAAAGTGAATAGTGCATTACATAGAGGACAAATGTATGTATCATATACAAAAGGAATTTTGAAAATCAGTTAACAAATAAAAAAGTTACAGCCATGGAGGCACTACTTTTCAATCAACCCTCGTTTTTTAGCAATTGGTCCTGTATTTATTTATACTTCTTATATTAGCAACAAACATTGCAAATCTTCATTTGAAACATAATGAAATAATTCATCTAAAACATGTTCTCTAAAGTCATCTTACAATTCACTTTTAACAAATAATCCCAGTTTTTTCCGTGTGAAAATTTTACCAGAATAGGTCCATACGAATTTCCACGATTTTTCTTTAGCTTTTGTTTGATTTTCCATAACTAAATTTTTACTTAATATGGTAAGATATATATGTTGCGGGTCTTTTCTATTTTTTAGTCAATTTGAAAGTGATTTTCTTCCTTTTAAATTTTGATTTTTTTTTTTTTTTTTTTTTTATCTTGGGTTAATTGTTTGAATTTGATTAAAATATCATCCTCTACTCCCTCCCCCAATTTTAATTGAATGAGCTTCTTTCATATTTTCTTTATCAAAGTCAATAAATAAATCCTGTGCTAGTGTTTCTAGTTTTGCAATTATTTCCTTTTTTTTTCTCATTTTTTAACTTGTTGTTCCTCACTGAAGAAGGAGACAGAGAGCTCCGAAATGTATATATGAGTTTTTATTTTATAAAATTCATTTATGTGGAATAGTGGTTTCTTTCCTTCCTTTCTTGTTAAACTAGTGTCCATAGATTTGGCTGTTTACATATTTTATTACTAGTTTTTAACTACTGATTCCAGTATTTCTGATTTTCTTCCTCCAAATCATTAGTTTTACACGTTAACATCATTCTATTTCATTTTTTCTCCTCTTGTGTCATTGCTTAAACTTTTAATATTTGTAACATTGTAGCATATCATTTATGAGAATGTTTCTTGTTTAAGAGTAAGATTTTAAAACTATATTGTCAAATAATTTACTAATGAATTTTAGATTGTGCATTAATATTGGTGTGTTTGCATCATTATAGTTTTTATAAGAACTATTTATGTGATTTTTTCTCGTAGGTCCAAGAAGGAGCACAGTTGACTTTAGTCCCAAAACAATCATCAATGTACAATTTATCCATATTATCTGAAAAGTCAGAGAAATCTCATAAATATGGTAAGTAATAGCCTCCTATTATTTTTGTTTGTGACCATTGAACATGGGCATAGTCAAGGAGTGGCAGGCGGGGAGGCAGCTGCCCCCCCCCCCCCCCAAATCTGGTCGCTTTATTAGGTACACCCACACCCAGTAGCACTTGGGTCTCCTTTCGCATTCATAACAGATTGAATTCGTCGAGGCATGAATTCAGCAAAGTGCTGAAGGTGTTCTGAACTGTTGTGTACCACACAAACTTAAGTGTGTTACGTAATTCTTGAAAATTTTACGGGGATGCAGGTGTGGAACATATATTATTTTCCCGCTTATCCTACAAATGTTCAGTCGGATTGAGAGCTGGCGACTGGCGGGCCACTGCAGCAAAAAAAAATTCATCTTGTTCCAGGAACCATTTCATGGTGATAAGGACTTTGTGCACCTCAGCATTTTCCTGCTGGAAGTAACCAGCTGCTTGCAGATAAACTGTCAACTTGAATGGATGCACTTGGTCGGCAACAATACCTATGCACGCTCTGGCATCCAGAGATTACAGTAGATCCAATGTGTGGCATATCAATATTCCCCACACCATGACATTACCCCCACCTGCATGCACAGTGTCGACAGACATGATGGATTCATGTTGTTTGCACTGAATTCTGTGTCTGTCATCAACATGATGCACTAAGAAGTTCGACCCATCGGACCAAGTGACATCCAGTCTTCGATGATCCAGTTCTGTTGTAGCGTTGTCCACAAAAGGCCTTCTCTCCTGTTTCATCTCCAATCCAACAGTATGTGATGTGGCTATCAACTGTTGTACCCTATCTTCAATAGCATGTGTCTAGTGGTACTTTTTGACATGATGTCTGAGCAGCAAGGTTAAATTCGGATATGAATTGAGCAGCAGTTGCTTTTTCTTGGGTGCGCAACTCTAGTCAGCCTCTGCTGACCTCTCTCATTAACGAGCAGTTTCCTTCCACTAGAGTGCCTCTGACTAAAGGTTTTTTGTGTGGTGAACCATTCTAGATACATCCTTGAAACTGCTGTACAAGAATAGTTCAGGGGAACAGGCTTGTCTGAGATGCTTTGTCTAGCACTTCATCCACCTATGTTCATGCCATGTTCAAAGTTGGTTGGATCTTTACTTTTTCTCAATATTTCTATGATTTGTGGTCTAAACCGCCGATGTGGTTAGCTGTATTTATACCCAAAACAGGTCGCATGACATTCAGCGGAGTGGACCTAATCTTTTGTGTGCACAAGTAGGATGTACATAATAAAGTGGCCAGACAGTGTATGCAAATACTTGGTTAGATTAATGGTATGAATACGATATATGCGGAGAAAGTTTGGAATATTGGTATTGGCCTTATTCTGATGAGATGAGCCGGCATTTGCATACACTATTCTCAAATTTATATTTGTTGCCTCCCTCCTCCCCCCCCTTGGAGAAGAAATGGGGATCCTGTTCCCCCCCCCCCCCCAAATCCTTTCATAAATATCGGCTATATTCATGACCCCAAAAGACCACTTTATTAGAGACCCCATCCCTTCCTATTTCGACATGTTTTATATACATATTCTTTCCAAATGTTCTGTCACAAGGAACGAATTTATCCGATTAGCACATTGCAGTGAAAGAGAAGAGTGTAATCTATTCTTGTTTGCCCCATTCCTGTAAAATATATACATCTCAAAACTATTCAAAATGGCCGCTTTTAGCTTGTACACAGCACTTCAGACGGTCCAGCCTCTCATTGATGGCAGCATGCATGACCTCCATGGGTATGGAAGCTCTTGCAGCAACAAGATCTGCCTTCACTCTCTCAATATTGTGGTGGGGTTTTTAGCAAGCTGTTCCAAAGGCTATATTTAATGGGTTAAGATTGGAGCTTCCGAGGTTGTTTCACTGTGTGGACAGGTGCTGAGCCTTGCTGAAAGACCTATTGCTTTCCAGAAAATAAGGTAGTGTTAATGGGGTTAACTAATTGTTTTAAAATGTTAGTTGGGTAATTCGCAGTCTTTGTTTTGATGCCTTGTTAACAGAAATGCAATTTGGTCATCCCATCATAATCTACTTCTCACCAGACCATCACCGATGCTGGATGATGGTCTCTCTGCACTTTCGGAATTTTCTCAGAGACTTCTCAAGCGCTCCAAGCATACACACGGTAATTTTGCTTATTGAACTTTTCTTCAGTAGGAAAAATTTTTTCGTCCATAAACAGCATTCGACTTAAGTAACTGTTATGCACTGGCAGGTTAGCCCCAAACCCAAAATCTTGCTTGATGATCCTAGACATGGTTCTTTTTGGATTTTCATCCATGACATGATTTTCTGTTTGCAGAGGAGAATTCTCTCACACACCGCTTTCATGGCTGCAGGAGTTCTGGAAGTGCGGAGAAGACCGCTCCTCACCTTGCCATCAACACTCAAGATGTCTATCCGCGAGTCGCTAAATTCAACATTTCTTCAGCACTGCAGCATCAAAAATGACGTCATGCTGCACTGTGTTGTACGCAGCAGTGTGGTATTAAAATCACGCTGTTGTTGGCTCTCTGCTGCAAGCAAGCTGTCTGATACGAATGCTCGTTCGCACAGGAAAACGATCCTATGTCACGTCGCTGGTTTCTTTAATCAACACGTTTGCCTATTATTAAACATCTCGATAAGAAATCAAGACCATTCATGTACCTTTTGCAGCCTTCTTAGCCGTGTCAGTATCTAAATGTAACGTAAATTGTATATTTGCTTACACAAAATTGTCTTCACTCCTGAATGCCGCCATATGTAAGGAAGCTCATGCAACAGAACAAGCAACAAAGAGGGTTGTTGCAAATTGTAATCTTGAACCAGTGCTCTGCTACACGTTTCTGGGACTTCAACATAGCTCAACAATGCTTTTAACCACTCTATTGCTGCAGCATTTCATGCAGTGCTGTACAGCTGTTGAATTTAACAACTCGCGGATTGTATCGTTTGATAGAACGATAAACAAATTTCTGCGTCAATTTCAGAGGTTTAAGCAGAGTGAAAATTTACTTTGCTGACTTGTTGCATTGTTTTCTCTCACACCCTATTCGATCATAACTATTCAATGTAATGAACCTTTCTGATATGCATTCAGCGGATGAGTGTTTATATAACATCCGGCCATAGAAATTTCGCAAAATTTACATAAATCAACTTGGTGTTGCCCATTTCTTTGTAGAGACAGGACGTTTGGCACGAATGTGTACAGATTACAGTGGTGTAATAGCAATGTTTAGTGCTTAAAAGATACATGTACATTTTCTGCACAACTGCATTACATGTATGCGGCACATTTAACCTAGAAATGGCCAAGACAAAGGATATGAAAGTATCATGATTGTACATCAAAGAAGATCCAGTTCGAATATTTCGGAACTACATACATCCTCGCTTTTCACTTGCAACTGTATCTTGATGTTTAGAGATTGCAGTTCTGCAGCAAAATTCACGCAATAAGTGCATCTACATATGGCGAGAAAAGGCTTTTGGATGAAGGAGACAAAAGCCAACTGCCATGTGCATAAAAAATCGCACCTGTAAGCACAAAATAATGAATGTTGTCCATGTTAATTTTGGCATTTTTAAATTGGGATTTTACTGACTGTAGTTGCTATAAGTTTGGGTCCAGTGATTCTCTGTTCCTTTTCCATAGTCTTTCCTTCATGTATATGCTGTTAACAGGATGGGAATATGTTCCAAACGGCACAAATCCGTGGACCTGTCTTATCTAGTGGGAAAAGGTGAAATAAAGGTAATGGGAATTTTCTCATGGGCCACACTTGGTCCCCGAATAGACCTGGAAACATCTCTTAATGCCACAAATTACATCAACACTGAGCAGTCCAGGTACGTCTATGTATGGGAACAGGGTTCCTTGAAGCAGATGGCAGTTTTGCCAGAACTAATCGCAGCCATCATGCTCGCTTGGCCCCACATTGGTTCGTACATATAACTCGGACTTCCACATTTTTCATTGGCAGATTCATTCAGTTGATCTCAGTCCCAACGAACATCTGTAAGAAGAGGTGGAAAGATCTACTGAATCGTACAAAAATCACCATCCAATGAAACAACTGCAATGATTTTCAAAAAGGTAGGTCCACCTAATTAAAGTGCCCTCCAAAAAAAAGATACATTTCATCACAAAACAAATGGTAAGAATTCAAATCTACACTCATTGTAGTACAAAATACAATCAAAAAAATTCAAATAAAATCTAACAATCATCAGTTTTAACAATATTTTCATTACAACCTGTAGAAAAATGATACGTCCATCATTTGTCAATAATTGGTTTGACCACCATTTTTGGCAATCACTTTAAAATGCAATCAGGCATTGACTGAATAAGTTTATACAGATATGTATTGCTAAGTTTTTCCCAATTAGCAACAATTGATGTCTTCAAAGCATCAGTTGAAGTGTACTGTCTGCCTCCACCATAAACTCCACGTGCAAGCATCACTTACAAGTTTTCTATGGGGTTCATATCTAGGCTGTAGGCAGGCCAATCTAAAAGTTGAACCCCATTTGCTAAAGTCCACTATCTTTTTGATTTAGCTTTGTGCATTGGAGCATTGTCCTGCTGGTATATCCAAGAAACACCACCCAGAGCCTCACCAAATGGGAGCAAATATGTTTCCATCATTGTTTGGTAATCTGCAGCTCGCATTCTACCTGACAGAAAAGCCACATCAGTTTTGCCATTCCATCTGAAGGCTCCCCAGATCATTACTCCTCCTCCTCTGCACTGCTGTTTGGAGAATAATTTTTCCTCCTTCCTGAAATCATGCCAGTAATAAGCTAGACCATCAGGGCCATTAAGATTGAACTTCTCATCACTCCAAACAACACGTTTCCATTCTTCAGTCCATGACATTATTTCATTTGCCCAGGACAACCTTCCTATTTTGCGCCATTCAGTAAGTTTAGGGGCGCTCTTCATTTTCTTGTACTGAAGACTTCCAGAATTTTTCACAATTCTGGACAATATTGATTTCGAGACATTTACCTCAGCTCTTGCAGCTAGTGAACTGAGACTTGCTGTATTGTTCCTTTGTGTTAATTTCTCAGGTCTTCCACTGGAATGTTTTTGGCCATATTTATTACCCAATGTGACAAATTTGTTTATCACATTATGTGAACGCTTCACGTTTTTGGCAATTTGCCTATTTGAGAGCCCTTCCTGTTTCCAAGCAAGAATTTGATCCTTCCTCAGTTCAAAGGTTTCCCTCATCCCATTGTTAAATGACAAGTTATTTTGCAGTAATTGTTTACTATCATAGTTTTGAAACATCCACCATTTGTAATTGGCAGATACTAATGCTATATATTAACATGAAATGCCAGTATATGAAAATATTGTTATAACTGATGATTGTTAGATTTTATTTGAATTTTTTTGATTGTATTTTGTATTACAATGAGTGTAGATTTGAATTCTTACCATTTGTTTTGTGATGAAATGCATCTTTTTTTTTGGAGGCCACTTAAATTAGGTGGACTTATCTTTTTGAAACTCACTGTAAACATGCTATTATGCCAGCATGAACCAATATTCCTGGAAATGGTATCAACATCTAATAGAATTTATTCCTAGAATAATTATAGCTATGATCAGAGCAAAAGGTGAACTAACTCATTTTTAGGACCGAGAGGTACTTATGTTTTCAAAGTGTCCGTCCTTCTGTCTGTTGGTGCTCAAGCATTCAAACGCTTCGAATTCTGTCATCGCCATTTGATAGCTGAAGCGAAACACCAACCTGAGTCTGTTGGCAGACAAAATCAGTGCACTGCTTCCGGATCAAAAGGTCACAAAAACAGAGGGGCTGCAGGCAGGCCAATAATTTGATTGATGCAATTTCACAATGCAATTTCATGTACACACACCGGCCAATGAATTAGAAACCTTCATTCAATATGGTATTGACCCTCCTTTGGCTGTAATTACAGAACATACACGGTTTGGCATGGACTCTACAAGGTGTTGCAATGCAGGTAAGGTAAATCGCAGACCATGCATTCATCAGAGAGACCTTCAGGTCCTGCAGAGTAGACGGAAGCGGATGCCTTCGACGAATGTCACTTTCCAACATGTCCCAAACATTCTCGATCGGATTCAAATCCGGACTTTGCCAGCAGATGTTGCAACTTGGTATCATGTTCAGAAAACCACTCCTGAACAATTCTTGCTCGATGGACAGTAGCATTGTCGTCCATGAAGAACCCGTCACCATTTGGGTACAAATGCACCATTGCAGGAGGGACTTGATCTGCAACAATGTTCAGGTAGTCTTTGGCTTTCACCCGACTGTCAAGGAATATCAGGGGACCCTTGCCATACCAACAAAACATGACACATCCTCCTGCAGCTTTAACTGTGTTCACAACACATGAGGGGTCCATCGCTTCATGGGGCTGCTGCCAAATTCTCTGCCGGCCATCGGTGCAAAACAACGTGTAACATGACTCGTTCGACCACATCACCTTTTTCCAGTCGTTTACTGTCCAGTCACACCGCTCTTTACACCACTGCAGGCAAACTTTCCGGTTTGTTGCCGACACCAGGGGCTTCCTCACTTTCATGCGGCTTCCCTTCTCTATTCGCTTCAACTCTCGGCGCATTGTTCTGGAGGAGATGAGTTGCGATGATCCTTCATTGAAGTCTGTCGTCAGTTGCTCCACAGTAGACCTTGGGTTTTGCCGCACAATCCATCTCAGACGATGTCGGTCCCTGTATGTTGATTGTTTTTGATCCACAATTCTGCCGTTTCGACAACTCTTGTGGATTCCGTTTCCACGCATTGAACACCTTGCAGTCCTGACCTTTTGAGATACAGTCTGTTGTACTGTCCTGAAAATCGTAGCTCCAGCTAGACGGGCTCCCACAATAACTCCTTTTTGGAACTCGGACAGGTCTGCTGTTTTCCCCATTTTGCTGCAGCTTGTTCCTACCCTGTACCTGAAGCTTGGAATGAGCATGCTTTTCTCTCTTCGCCATTCGATATCTAAGACAGAAGGCTTGTTGATGGTTGAAATCTGTCAAATGCTTCTGGATCAAAAGGTTAACATTCTCAGAGGATAAGTTTATATTTTTAATTATGTAAAAATATTTTTTGTTGTTATTATTAAAAAATGAGAAGATGTATTTATTACATGTAAAATTATTGCTTTTGATCAGTGATATTATTAGGACATCAGTTTGTCCAGATGTCCGTCCGTAGACACAATTCCAACGATGCATTGCATTGCAATGAGGAGAGTGGGCATAGTGCATTATGGGAAGAGACGAATCACCATCACTTTGGGGATAACACACGAGTGCGCTTTGTTCAGCTTTGCGCATGTTCTATCGATTATTGGGATGATTCGCGTGTACAATGCACGTGGTAGACTATTATTAAGACCAAAAGTTGCTTAATGTTTTTACTGTGTACTCTTTATGATACTTCTTTCGAAAATTTCAATGCTCAGATACGGCTTGTAGTATATCAATCAACTCACAATGATGATCCATGAAAGAATGTAACCTTTTTGCAGGTAATACTTTTGCCAATCGATAAATATGGTTCGAAAATTGTCAAATTGGTTCAGTGTACGTGTTCTAGTGATACTATTGCAATTTTTCAATGCTAAGATATGGTATGTAATTTAGCAAACAACTGGCAATGGTTTCCCATGAATGAATTTATATGATGGTCGAAATTGTTTCAGTGGTATGTGTTTTAATGATAACATTATGGTACCATTGGAAACTTTCATTGCTAAGATATGGCATGTAATAACCGGTAACGACAGGTCATGAATGGAATATGCAAGGTCTTTCTAAGCACCCATACCAGGCTTTTTTCTCGAAAAATTTCATGGCAGTTATCCTTTTTTCTGGAAGTGACTGAAATTGGACACACTCTCTGCATCTGCCCAAAAACTTTAAATCGGGACATGGGTCTAGTATAGGAATCCCAGACATCACGGTTTTCCCAGGACAGTCCCAGTTTTTCAAAAGTTGTCCCGGTGTCCCAAAAACATTTATGCATGTAGCTAATTGTCCCAGTATTTGATTGTGTTAAAATTGTTTGCATCTCAAAAAAAGAAAAACTCGATTAAATTATTTTTTGACTATAGTTGAACGATTTTTTTGACATGCGCAGTAAGTCATCTCATCAATATGCTTTGTCTGGATTTTACCCATGATGCACTTGTTCTATTTTAGTAACAGTGGAGATACCGTTGAAACGTGGAAAGCCTATTAAAAGTCAAAACAAATTGCATTCGAGTCGACTATTCTGCGTCATTTTTTAATTTATTAATTTCATTTATCTATTTAAAAGAATAAACGAAAATAGAAACTAAATATAGATACGAAAACAATGTTTCGAAAACGAAAGCGGATGCTTCATGGAATAGCTAAGCGATTTACTTCCCGTTAACGTCTATTGGCTGGCGTTAGAAACATGGAAGAAGTAGAATGGGAAGCGACACTCGTTCCAATACTGATTCGTTGAAATGAAAACAGCGCCACTCGTCTGCAGTGCCTGGGGTGTAAAACTCCTCCGAGGC
>JAHWFO010052523.1:138884-154107 GCA_023313115.1 Rhysida immarginata | reverse complement strand
GTCCGGATAATCGATTTGTACAGAAGTAGCTTGTTGTCAATGCTGAGGGCGCTGTTGCAACTCATGAGAGCTATGATACTGTACTTAGCCCTCTTTGCTTTGTTCAGAGCATAGGACATATGCTGGTTCCTTGAGAGTCTTGAGTCAATGATAACCCCCAGATGCTTGTAGTTGTCCACCCAGTCCAGTTTCTTATTGAACAGAACAAGAGAATCTGGGGGACGCTTGAGGTACAAAGCCTTGCACTTTCCGACGTTAAGGTTCAACTTCCAGCATTTAAACCAGTCTTCGAACTGCTTCAAGGCGCACTGCAGCCGAGTGATAACGTGAGCCGGCTGGTGTGCCCATGTCATAATGGCAGTGTCATCCGCATAAAAATACAGATTACAATTATCGGGTTTTGGGAAATCATGTACAAAGTAATTAAATAGCATAGGCCCGAGGACCGAACCCTGAGGGACACCGGCCTTTACAACACGGGGTGTGGAAAGATTTTCTCCAACCTTGGCCTGATAGGATCGACCGTCAAGAAAGGATTTCACCATCAAGATCAAATCGGCAGGGAACCCGTCTCTGATCATTTTGTAGACAAGGCCCTCATGCCACACTTGGTCAAAAGCTTTACTGACATCGAGAAATACCACCCCACAGTACCTGGATAGGTTCAGGGGGGTGCTCAGGTCTTCAACGAGCCTCCATATCTGCATCGGACAAGAGTGGGCAGCACGAAAGCCAAACTGCTCTTCCCGTAAAAGGTCATTTGCTAGACAGTGATCTTGGAATCTGACAAGGATCGTTCTCTCCAACACCTTGGACATCGAGGGTAGCAAGCTAATAGGTCGATGGCTCGCGGGAATTGCAGGATTTTGTCCCTGCTTTGGGATACTCAACACAATAGATTTCTTCCAAGCCACAGGGAAGTAAGAAAATTTCCAGCAGTCGCTAATGATATTGGTGAGAAATTCAATAAAGTTCTTTGGGAGATTCATAAGGGCGTTATTACTCACCTTGTCTTTTCCTGGAGCCTTCTTCTTTTTCAGTTTATTTATGATGTTGGCGATCTCACCAGCCTCGATGTTGTACTTCGTAAAATGCTTCGGGACTTCATCAAAGTTGTAAATACCTTCTTCCACACGCCGAGACATGATTTGGCTCTCGGGCTTATCGTTGGTAGGAGTAACAAACTGCAGTTCCAGTGAATCTGCAATGACTTGGGCCTTTTCCTGATCAGTTTGCACATAGTTACCTTGTGGTGTACGGAGTGGAGGAAGCATAACATTCTTCTTTTTCTGTAAAGCTCTAACCATACTCCAAATGGAATTGTCGCGAGCCGACAAGCTTTTGAGTTTTTCATTCCATCTAGCGTCGCGAAGCTCTTTTATCTCCTCTTGAACTCTTCGCACTAACCTGTTGTACTTGGTTTTGAGCCAAGGTTCACGATAGCGTTGCCAAAGTCTACGGGTCCTGTTTCTTTCAGCAATTAGGCGTTGGATTCCAGGAGAGAGTTGGATTCGATGAGAAGGTTTTTTCTCTGATGGATACTTACTGACTTCTATGGCACTGTTAATACATCTGGTGATGTCATCAACAAGTTGATCGATGTCCTCTGTACAGTAAGCAACGTCGGGATGGTAGCCATAGTCCTTAAGAATATCTTTGTAGAGCCTCCAGTCTTGATGATGTACGAGTTCCTCTCGGAAATTTATGTCAACATTGTCAAAGTACAACGCCACAGGCTTGTGGTCAGAAGAAAGGTCAACAATCGTGAAGATATTGTACGGTTTGAAGAAACCCTTCAAGAGCGAGATGTCCAAAACGTCACTACTAGAGGAGTGGTCGCAGTAGTAGGTGTCCTCCACAGGTCCAGCAGCGATGATATCATCTCTACCTTGTATGTACCTATAGAGAATCATGCCGTTGTAATTCTGCGTTCTGGAGTTCCAGCTTGGATGCTTGGCATTTAGGTCACCAGCCAGGACGACTGGAGTGTCACCACTGAAGAGTTCATCAAGCTCGCAAATGTCAAGATAATGTTTAGGTGAATTATAGAGCGCTACGAACTTCATTTCACCACAGGATACGTCATTGATAATGATGGAGGCTGATTCCATACCTGCATAAGACTTGGATACTAATTCTTGGTGTTGAATTCCCCTCTTAATGATGATCGCAGCGCCCCCAGACGCACATCTTGCAGCATTTGAAGCCATTCGATCCTTACGGTACACACAATAGCCAGGTAGCTTGAAGTCTTGGCTTGGTTTGAGGTGAGTTTCACTGAGGAAAGCCAGTTCAATTTCGTGATTTATCAGAAAGTGGTGAAACTCGATACGCTTTCGGGGAATGCCCCTAGCGTTCCATATCACGCACCGAAGTTCACCTTTGTTGATTACAGTATAACGTTGTGCAGCCATACTAAAATTAGTTGGTCGTAAGGAGCCCACTCAACTATGGGTAACTTTTGCCTAGATTAGAAAACAGATTAAAGATACGTCCTAATTGCTTATACATACCTGGTAGGTCGTTGATGTTGAGGCCTTTATCTTCCGGCGTAGACACAGCGGCAGCATAGGATTTGCCTGCTGTCACTTTAGAACTAGACATCCTTTGAACCTGGGGGTACTTTGGACATTTCGTGTAGCTTGATGTGTGCTGTCCACCACATCTGATGCACTTTGGGGGGTCTTGTCCTTTGATCTTGGGGCAATCTCTTGACTGGTGCCCCTCAGCACATTTATTACAACGAGGATCTTCCGTGCAGCCCATGGATACGTGTCCGAAGCGCAGGCAGTTGTAACACTGTAGTGGCTTCTTGTTCCCTCGAAAGGCCTCCACTGAAACTGCCAGCGGCCCAATACGTGTTACGTTTTTCAATGATTGGTTGTGTTCGGTGTTCGGAAGTAGAACCAAAACCATTGGCATATCAATGGATCCTTTGGCTTTCCATTAACTATTAACTACTTGCTATTAACTACTATGTTTCAAAATCATGCTGGAAATACTTCAACTTTTTTTTTTTGTTTTATAACTGCAAACCTCCAATGTGCTGCCACAGCCTACATCATGGACTGCGCCATTGATTTTCATCACACTAGGTGGCGCGTCAGTCAAGTATGGTATTCATGTCATAGACGCAAGGGAAATTCTGATGAAACAATTATTAAAAAGGGCATTCAACAAAATTTGAAGATTCTAGGAGTGAAAATAGTGGAGATAAAGCTACATTACAAAAAAGCTAAATTTTTACATGAATAATAAAATAAAAATTTGCGTGTTAATAATTCTTTTGCTTTAGCTTAAACACGTGGATAGATAAAAATTTGAACAGGGTTTTACTTAAAATTTTTAGTAATTTAGTGTTTGCCTGTAGTCAATAGTAAGGTTTATCTGACCAATTTATCCAAACTTGCTTGATGAATTTTTATCTTAAGCAAATTTTTAATGACAGAAGTACAGAAAGCTTTTGCTTGTGATTTAATGCACGGCATGCTCAGGCCAGCTTTGAAAAGGGAAGGAAATTATTTTTAACCTGATTCTAAAATATCTCCATTGTTTTTTCAGATGGACTTGTCAAAATTATCCTTCTCTAATCACATTTACATTCCGGAAGTCCATTTGTTTTAATTTGTAGTGAAGTCTATTGATCCAATAGGTCGGTATATTTGAGCACCGCAAACGATTAATATTGAAAATATTTTCGAAATATGTCATTTCAAAAGCATGCCTGAGTAATATTAAAATACTAACATTTGATCTTAGAAGGGAAAGAGGACACATAACATGACAATCAAGCTGGCTCTGTAGCTGAGAGCGCTAAGGCGCAGGAGCCAGAGAGCCGCGGGTTCGAATCCCGCTGAGGGCATGGATGTTTGTGTTTACCATTGGGTTTGGCGCAATATTCCCTAGAGGAATCCATGCCAAGTCATGTACTTTGATAATCTAACCCACTTTAAGAATACAGTAATAATAAAACACGTCAGTCTAATGAAAATACATTTATAAGATCACAAATGCATTTCAATTCAGAAAAGTTGAAACCAGTGAAATAGTGTTTCATTTAAATTACTGCAAGTCGTGATTCATCAGTTTGTGAAATGGTTTAAGTAGAAGACAAAAGTGTGTGTGTGCAGATTCCACTGACAATTGTTGTTCAACATCAAGCTAAATCTTATTTTTTCCTCAAACTGAACTTCCGTATTTTCGCCAGGTACAGTAGTGTCTTTCCTCATTTTTTGGTTGTGTAGTTTTTCTCTTGGGAGGACCACGTTTTGATTTTGTAGCACCTGCACTCACAAGAATAGGACGCTCCGGAATGCTGACATGAGGCACTGAATCCTTTTTAAGTCTTGCATACGTTGTGCAAATTTACCTTGAAATCGTGTAACTTACTTTTATTGCCACCAATCTAATACTCATCAATGAAATGGCGTTAGCACATGACTTTTTGCCGCTTCTAATATTTGCTTGTCACTTTCATTTCATTTTGTATAGTAGAAGAAAACGATGAAATAGTAAACTCTTCTTTGCTGATGCAATGTAACTGAAAACTGAACATTTATAGGGCATTCTTTAAATAAATTATTAACCACGCACATTATCACTCTTTGAAGGGAAACCCTTTGAATGAATGAATTCTATACAAGGTGAATACATAAATGAGCCTTCCCCCCCTTTTATTTTCGTAACCAAAGCAGATATGTTAATTTTTATGAATCCAATGAATAGGAAGTTGTGACCTATCCCATGGTGCATCTTTCATCATCCCAAATAAGCAAATTAGGGCACATTTAGATCCTATCTTAAAAACCATAACAGATACACAAAAAATTCCAATTGAAGACTTGTTCAGCATGGATTTCCGATCAGAACAAAAAAATTTCCAAAATCCGATGAATGGATCACCAACAATCACAATTATTTGTAATTTACAAACAGCCACAGTGCATAAATAATTTTACTCCTGAAATTGTTCTGTCTTGTGTATGCTGACACATGCCTTTTATTTGCTTTTTCTCATGAAAGTGAATGTTATTATGGTAATTTTTGGTAATTTATTGATTTGCATGCTGAACATTCAAATGTCTTTGTCAAGTGCATTGGGAGGTAACTAATAGATTCAAGAAGTGATTGTTGGTGATCCATTCATTGCATTTTGGACTTTGGGATAACGAAAAGTGCACCATGGGATAGGTCACCCACAACTTCCTATTCATTGGATTCATCAAAATTGACATAAAAATAAAGGGGGGGGGAGCTCATTTTTGTATCCACCCTGTATATCCGTCTGTATGCACTTTTTTATGGTAGGGGGCATATATGAAATGAATTAGTCTTTCATCGCTGATTACGAATATCGCATCCAAATTTCTATGGGCAAGAGCACATAAATATCCTTATGTGCTCTTGCTATGGGACCAATAGTTCCCGAGATATCGGCCAAAACTCGAATTTCAGATATATGCTATATCTCGAAAATGACGGAGTCACAGCAGTTTAATGGTACACCTAAAACCAATATACTTTTGTATTGACCAGTAGTCAATATTCCGACGGATACTATCGAAAATTCGTAATTAACGATAATTGATATTCGTTATCTCTAAATAGGACTTCCGATACCGATTTGACTCCTATATGTGCATAGTAGACTCGTAATAGACTCTATAATAAAAGCAAATTTGAAAAAATTTTCAAAATCGAATCAATCGTTACGGAGATAAAAACTTTTTAAGTTAGTTTATTGGTAATGTGGCATTGCCAGATTACCATACTTGACTCTAGTGCCGCGGTGGCAAAATGTTTGGTGGCGCAGTTTATTAGAAACAGCCTGTTCAATTGCGAGATTGACAGTGTCACAAAAACTGGCATCCACTTGCTTGTTTTCATCACTTGAGGATGCTGCATTTGTTCTGTTGCTAGACCAGCTATTCGACTGGGAGAAACTACAGTATTTACTGTTTATTAGGTTGATTTATGGAACAAAATGGTACATTGTTGTGTTGCTCTTTGCATGTCAGACACTGCAAAGGAGCCAGGTGTAAGTTTTCACAAGTTTCTGTAGACGAAAACCGCAAATTGTTGTGGTTAAAGGCAATTAGAAGACAAATTAAGATATTGTCCATCAATTTTCTGTTTAGAATAAACTTTATTAGTCTAGTATAACTAGCAAAACATTGCATTATAAAGATAATAAAAAATTTAAATAAAAGTTATGAACAGTAGCGTAGCCAGAAATTTTAGGTGGGGGAGGAGGGATCTGGACAAGAATTCGTGGACAAAAACTCCACTCCCATCGGAGAAAATTCTATTTTAAAATTCTTCTTCTGGTTTGTTTACATCCATAATTTTTATTCTTTTTTATTATACAAGGGCATCGAATCATTTACTTTTGTTGCGTCACTTGCTTCACTTGCCAATGAAAAGCCCGGATTTGCGTGATATGACAGACTGACGAAGCACTTTATATATTAAGATGTGGAGAA
This sequence comes from Rhysida immarginata, assembly GCA_023313115.1. Taxonomy (NCBI): domain Eukaryota; kingdom Metazoa; phylum Arthropoda; class Chilopoda; order Scolopendromorpha; family Scolopendridae; genus Rhysida; species Rhysida immarginata. The sequence continues at coordinate 147,625 of JAHWFO010052523.1, read as the reverse complement.
AAGTATTTATTTAAAAATCTACATACAAAAATTAATTTTAAGAAAATCATGAAAATTCATTAAAATTTTTTAATGCAAAATTACAAGAATATATATTTATAAAAAAAAAAAACCTTACTAAAGAAAATTCAATTTTCTGGAAACTATAAAAAATATTCTATAATGGAAAAATGTACAGGATCCCTGATAAAAGGATGATCTGCTTGTAAATTTTTTAATGATTTTTCATAAAATTAATATTTGTATGTTATTTTTTAAATAAATACTTTTCTTATATCGAACTCCACATATAATAAAAAAAATAAAATAAAATAAAAATTGTGTATGTAAACAAACCAGAAGGAGAGTTTTAGAATAGAATTTTCACCAATGGGAGTTGGAGTTTTTCTCCTGGACCCTGAAGAACTAACTTATCCACAGAGTAAATTTATTATGTTCATCCACAAGTTGGAGATAGTAATTAAAAACCGTCTTCCTTACTTTTTGAACAAAAATACTGTAGTAAGAAAGAATCTTTGTCAGATTTTGTTGACATGGATGAAGAAAAACACTGTTCCATTGTGATGGTAAGGAACATTTATTTATTTATTTATTTACATTATTTTATTCTGCCATAAAACCATGCAGAAAGGGGAAAATCAAACAGCAAAAGCCAATTAAATGACTCCCCACACAAAATACAAAAAAAATAATCATGAACAAATAAATCAATCATCATAATTTCCACAGCAAAAAAAGACAACAAATCTATTTACAAATAAAAATTGTTTACACTGATGAAGATGACAAGAAAAAATATCAAAATTTGGAAAAAGATCTAAAAATAAATTGAAATCGTTAATAATAACAGATAAAACACCAGGCCCAAAAAAAGATCGAAAATGAAGCTGTTGAAAACGTAATGGGCGAGACGGGACAATAAACAACACGCAAAAATAAAAGAGCAGGATTAATAAAATCACATAAAAGTTTAAAAAGAAAGAAAACATTAGAGCGGAAAAAGATTTGTTTGGACGTCCTTCTGAGGACACGCTCTGATTCCTGGATAAATGAATATGGAGCAGAATAGTCACTATTTAAATATCTGAAAAAAAGTGATGCGAACAAGTCTCCTTTTAACTCGCTGGAGAGATTTAAGGTAATTCTGGGCACAACCAGACCAAACTGGCGAGGCATAAGTAATCATAGGAAGAACAATAGCATCAAACAGTTTGGTATCAAGATTACAGAATTTTTTAGTCATCCGACAAATATGCCCCAAACAGGAACTCTCCAACACAATTTATACCCTTCCTGAATTTATCCAAAATATGTATTTCAAAAGACAATTTAGCACCGAGAATCACTCCCAAGTCACTCTCATTAATAATATCATGATCAAGAATATAGTCATAGATAATCGGGTGATGTTGCCTAGAAAAAGTAATTGTCTTCATTTTATCAACATGCAAAGTTAACCCATTTGCAGAATACCTCTGCTGCACTTGTATGGCATCTTGCTGTAGAATCTGACAGTCTCTGATTGAGAAAATTTCGCGAGCAATTTTAAGGTCTTCAGCAAATAAAAAGTGGTCGCAGGTTAGGGTAAGGGACCATCTATAAATTACGTCACACGAATTTCATGAATTTTGGACCCCTCCCCCGCCCTTGTCACAGATGGTCACATATGTATGACCCCCCTCCCCTGGTGTGACGTCACATAATTTGCAATTTTAAATTTATAAATTATTAAATTAAAACAGCACTTCCAAAATTATTTATATATTTCTATTTAAAATCTTTTTTCATAAAATCAACAATAAATCAAACATTTTAGAAAATTTGCAAAACGTAACCAATCAAATGAATGATCAAAATTTAATCATCTTGTGTTCATGGACTTTGAACCCATTCCTTTATATTATTATTTATGACTGGCATAGCAGTTTCTTCGTTCTCGATTTGGATAATGTTAGGAACATTCAATGTGTCAACTTCTTCTTCATCCAAACATAGTATCGTCATCGTTTATCAAACATAGAACTTCCCTGGCACATCCCAAAGGCGGCTGACTCGCTGACCTAAAAGTAAAGCCAGCTTGAACTCGCGCGGCTGGCACGTGCTAAAAAGTGATACAAACACATTTAAACACAAAATGAGGATGAATCAAAAAGTAAGACACACTCAGCACCATCTGTGCTCGAAGAGCGCCGTCATCATTCGCCATTTTTAATGATGTTGCCTGTATGTCTATAATTGCAACATGTTCACGCGTTTACTGCGTACGTAAGAGTATTGCTGTCATGGCACAGCAGCTGTTTGTACACTCCAAGTTGGAGATTCGCGGAAAAATCTGTTTTTTGTGGGCGAAAGACTTAATTTGGACTGAAATCCATAAGGAAATTTGCAGTGTCAATGGGGATAATGTGATTTCTCGTCCTGCAATTGTCAAGTGGTGCCAGCAGCTCGAAAATCGGCGCTCAGATTTGATGGATGACTACCGCGCAGAAGACCATCCACGTCCAACACCCCATTGCACATTGCCCACATCAATGAGATGATTCTGGACAATCGACGTATCAGAATTAAAGAAATCGCCAGAACCCTTAGCGTTTCTTATGGGAATGTGCTGACATGCTTGAGAAACGCTGGAGAGGATTTTTACCGCAGCATCATGGAAAAGTTAATTTCACGTTCAGACAAGTGTTTATGAGGTCATTTATGTAGAAACTGAAATAAATGGTGGAAGTTTCCTCAGAATGTGTGTATGTGATCAAGTAAAACCGCAGAAACCATGATTCCACAACGAGACTTTAATTGCACGGATGCGCATTTCGACGGCCAAGCCGTCTTCGTCAGCGTGATACAAGATGATCCTGTTCTGATGTAGTAACAATCGACAATCGAACAGTGAAGTGTACATTTGTTCAGATGGGAGGAAAGCAGCGCTTTCACAAAGCTCATCGAACCAGAAAAAATTCCAAATGAAATACACTGAGGTAGTCAAGAAGCCTGACCAACCCAAGCGGTCTTCCATATTATACAAAGAAGAAAATAAGATTGACCATTGCCAGAAAGAAAATAGAACAGAAAATAGAACGATTGATGTAGTAACAGGTTAATACTGGGTTTATATAGCAAGGGATTATACCAATTAACCAATCTAAGTAAAACAGTTATATAATGACTTAATCAGAAGACAAAAGTTTTGAGAGAACAAAAAAATAATAACGGTCGTTTATAGTAGCTACAAGTCGTTAATAGAGTCACAATTACGTTTATAGTACTTAGAGTTTTGAGAGAATCTAAGTGTGGTTTATTGTAGCTGTTGCTTGAGATTCTTTCTTCTTTGTTAAATGTTTTTTGAGGTGTAGCCAGTCTGAAACGTTTAGAGGACCATTGTCTGTGTTTAGTAACTTCTCTTTTTCTTCACTGGCTATTTCGAGGGATTCTAGAAAGTTCAGAATTCTTGGGTTACTTGTGCGTGTAAGATTTGGAAGTCCTTCTTGTCGAAAGTGTGTTTCTGATCCTATACGTGGTCGGTGAATCTGGAAATGGCGAATCTCCCATTTCTGATGCTAGCCAAATGTTCTCCAACTCGGGTTGTGATTTGTCTTTGCGTCTGCCCGTAATAGGCTTGTGATAAAGTCTCGTTTTGGAATCGTGATTTCTCTGGTTTTATTTAGTCGTTGTATGGGATCTTTACTTACATCTGTTTTTACTGTTTCGGAGTGTAAAGTACTTTCTGATTCACCTTCGTATTATTATATTGATAGAGTTGGTAATATTTTTAAGTTTTTCGTTAGAGTTGAAATTTAATAATTTAGACTTATACATGTGACGTCACGAAGCTTATGACTCGCCCCCCCCCCCCTCTTTTAGTCACTATGTCAAGCTTTGTTGCGCCCCCCCCCTTAACGTGTGACATAATTTATAGATGGCCCCTAAAGGATAGATCATTAATAAAAAGAAGGAAAATAAGAGGGCCCAAAGGACTACCCTGAAGGACACCTCGAGCAATAAAAAAAAGAGGATGTTGTAACTCTACCTCTAATCTTAATAAAACGACTTTTCTTATTTAAATAGCTAGCTACCCAACGAAGAAGGGATCGCCTTATTCCATAGGCAGCCAGTTTCTCAACAAGGATTTTATGATCAACTGAATCGAAGGCCTTTTTATGTCGAAATAGATACAATCAAGCTGCGTCCCATTGCAGAAAGCAGCACGGATACTATTTTCAAGCTCAAGGAGATTAGTCAAAGTAGACCGAGAAGACAGAAATCCGTGTTGTTTAACACACAAATAAGGAGAAATAAGAAAATAAAGCCTCTTAAAAATTATTTTTCAAAGACTTTAGAAAATGAGTTAATAAGTGACATCGGATGGTAGTTAGATGGATCATCATGATTGCCACTTTTAAAAAGAGGCACAACAACAGATTCTTTCCATTTTTTTGGGTAACATTCAAAACGCACACTAACAAGGGAATCCCTCGAACATGTATGTCACAGATTTCCACCAAATTGAAATATGTTACTCATCTGAAGCTACTATAGATGCTTGCAAAATAATCGAGTGCGAAATTGTGTTTCTTTCAAAATAAACTACGAAAACGAAAAAATTTAGCATACAAAGCCATACAAGGACTCCATTGTTAAAGCCGTTAGGCTATGTGGGGTTCCCTTGTAAGATTAAAAATAAATTGGAGGGGTTTAACAAAGGAAATAGAGCAACCTTTAATAATAAAAGCCGGTACTAAGTCGAGTCCAACACTCTTGGAACCTTTAAGTTCTTTAATGGCCTCTGAAACCTCCTTTTCAGTAATAAAAAACTCAGAAAAGGAGAAAGGACAGACATATTCAGGAATTTCCCGAGAGGAGAAAAGTTTCTGGAAAAAATGGGAAAATCGTTATCATTATCAGACATACGAATATCAGAGCTACTCACATTCTTTCTGGGGGAAAGGCTTAAAAATTAGAGAAATTCTTTTTACAGTCCTTTAAAACCTCCTCATAAAAATGATTCCGGTCAATCATTATTTGAGATTTAGCTTTTTTCTCCAATCACAAAATTTATCGTAATAACATTGCTTGTTGGATTTTTTCCATTTTCGATGCCAAAATATTTTTTTACGAAGAAGGAATCGCAATTGAGGGGGAAAACCATTTTTTATATTTAGCACGTTTCCTTACGCCCCAAGGAATATAATACAGTCGACTCTTCATAACTCGAACGTCCCTTATTCGAAGGTCTCCCTAACTCGAAATAAAGGCCCGTCCCTTGCAAAAACTCCATAGGGTTAATGCATTTTTGCTTCTACAACTCGAAATCCTAGAGGCTCTCTTCTCCATAACTCGAACTCTTCAGACAAGTTCATGCACTGACCATACATGCTAAACCCTTCACCTGCAAAGTGAACTTGCCTGTATCAACTCTTCAAACTTTAGTTCTTTACATTTTTGAAGAGCATTTAGGGTTTGATGGGCATCATGGCTGGAAATAACAGTAGCAGTAAGGGAAAAACTGAAAACCCTTTCAATTCACGATAAAGCTTCTGTAATCCGGGAAGTGGAGAAGGGAAGAAAGAAATGTGATGTGGCCAAAGAATTTGGAATTCCACCCAGCACATTATCTACGTATCTAAAAAAACAAGAATGTGATTATGAAACACGATGCTGACGAACAAAACGGCGAACAAATCGAGGATGTTATTGAAACATCACCGCCAAACAAAGCTTACCGATTTCTTTCCTTAACCTTCCGTCAGGCGCAATACTGTTTGTCACATCTTCAGGCGCAATGAGCCTGTTAGGCACATTCCATTAAAAGATCTGATTGTAACAATAAAACCTTTTTTTTATTTTTTTAAATCATCCTTCCATTAAAGAAAAACTTTTTTTAAGAGTTTTCTGTTAATTTAAAACGTAAGAGTTATAAAAAAATGACAAATTCACAAAATTTACAAGAGCAGTATAATTTAAGGGACAGTGTGCCTGATAGGCTCATTGCGCTTGTAGATGTGACAAACAGTATTGCGCCTGACAGAAGGTTAAAAAAAGATGTAAAATACAGTAGAACTTGGTTAAATGAACAAAATAATTCAATTTAGTGAATCGATTTTGAAAAAATACATGCCTTAGAAACTCTGCAAAATTAGTTGCAATGCGCCTGACAGATCACTTTTATCACTATCCTCAATCAAAAACTTTTGACATGAACTAACGGATATGTATGAAAAGGTCACTAAATAAGAGACAGCTATTCAAAATTTCAAGTGTTTCTGGCATCTAGGAGGGCGAAGGCGATCTAGAATACGAGAGCTGTGCCTATTAGATCAGTTGAGCCCGACGGAGGGTTAAAGGTAGGTCAGTTTTCTTGATACACTACAATACATGTACACTGTAATAACGTTATTTTTCATCCTTCTCCTTAACTCGAAATTTCCCTAAGTCGAATTTTTTTGGTGGTCCCTTCCAGTTCGAGTTAGAGAGAGAGTCGACTGTAATTCAAGCCCTTATATACAATAGAGTAAAAATAACATACAACATCATCAACAAATATGTTAAAATAATTTTAGAAAAATTTATGAAACTATATCTAGCAAATTATGCTAAAATAAAAAGTGATAAATTATTTAGAAAAGGTAAATTTTGTCAATTGAAGAAGAAGCCTTTATCTAGAAAAATAATAAAGTTCGCTGCCCATCCTTTTTTTTTTTTTTTTTTATCAAACCTTTTATGTATATTTACGAGGCGCATCTAGAAAGTAAGTTTCCCGATGTTTTCCCCTTTAAAGTAAACGTAATTAGCCGTGTCAATTGCACATGCGTAACAGATCTATGACATATCTATATCTATAAAATCCAAATACCACTCACTCACTCACTCATTCACTCATTCATCACGAAATCTCCAGAACTATGAAGCCTTCAAACTTGAAATTTGACAAGTATGTTTCTCTTGGCTTCTAGGTGCTCGCTAAGAAAGGATTTTATTTATTCTTTCCTCCTTTCCATTGTAGATGTTTTTTAAAACTCAATTTACCTGGAGCTCAATGGGATTTTTGCATTCCTTAAAAAATTGTGACGTTTGCGTAGAAATTGTGACGTCGTTGTTTGCTTTTGCGCTTATTCCGCAACAGTAAGGCGTGGTTTCCACATCCCGGAATCACGCCAGAACGGAACCCTAACGGAAAATTTTTATAATGTAACTTCCTTTCCATTTCGTTTTTGATCACCAAAATGTCGATGGAAAGTTTGTCTCTGGTGTTGAAGAAAAATTTCCATTCCGTTTCGCCACAGAAGGCACCATCGTCATGACGTCATCGCGTCGACTTCGCTGCCATTATTGTGTCTATCGAATCGAGTCTGCATTCTCTCCATCTCCCTTGGCGAACTTCGAAGAACATGGCAAAAAATAAAAAGAATATTGAAAAGAAGCTGCTCTGCATTCACCTGGATGAGTTTTGAGAGGAAAAGAACTTCATAAATACCAAAAATTTAGTGTTAAATTAGAGCTTATTGTTGTAGCACAGCGGTATGTTGCCGGCGTCTTATTTTGCAGGTACGGGTTCGAATCCCGCCCTCGGAAATGTTTTTTTTTTTTTTTCCTCCTAAATTCATCTTAATATGTACGGAAGTTCAGTAATCCATTTTGTAATCATAATCTCAATTTTCCAATTTGCTACTATTATCTGTATATATAAAATCCAAACTTTTGCGATTATTCCGTGAAACAGCATCAACAGGAATATAATGGATTGCGTGAAACAGCAATCAACAGGAATTACGATTATATTTCGCGCAGGAATATAATGTATCTTATTTTCTAATAGGGCTTTTCGTGGCGACCAATCTCCGGGGGATGGGGGGGGGGGGGTTAATTACAGTATTTTGGTTATAAAGGCATGTAATGAATAATGTAAAATTGCAATTGCGATATCGATACTTTGTCTCGATTATCTGATCTTCGTAAGTCAGGTGGAGAAGGGGGGAGGTTGAAGTAAAAATAATTTATAATGATTGACGTTTTCATAAGTAGCCATATAATCCATAAATTAAAAAAAAATTGGCCATGTGGTTGGTCTTTTTTTTTTCTTTTTTTCTTTTTGACTCGCATGATTTGTTTGTTTAGGTTATAAACTGTACATACCCAAAAGGCTCCTAACAGATGGGCGCACGTCTTCGAGGCGCCGGAATCAAAGTCCACATGTTAGGTCGGTTTGATCCGGTTGACCAAGTATTGAAGCATCTTGGAGGACCCGCGTGACGTCACATGGATCGTGATTGGTCGGATTTTGGCCACGTGGTTGTTGGTCATAAAATATCGATTTGGTTATTTGATTTAAAATTTATTTAAAGTATCCATGACTATTTTTCGATTTATTATGAAGTAGCTGATATACTCGGCGTTGCTCGGACTCTTTGTTGATGAAATTTTGCAATTTCTGAATGTGAATCTACAAAAAAAGTGAACATTATTCTTCACCTTTCATCTCCGGCCCTGCGTCAAATTTACTCAGCTAAAGGGCCGGTGATTATAGAGAAGTGAAACATAATACAATAATAACATTTTTAAGAGCCAAAAGATTGATTTTTAGAAGACGCTCATACATAACAATAGCGAAGCATTGCCGGTGTAACAGAGCAGAATAACCCCCCGTGTAAATCGACCCCGGGGTCAACAATCTACACTATACTTCGTCCAACAAGAGAAAAACAGGGTGTGTTTCCGGTCTGATATCGACTACTCACTCATCCGCA
>JAHWFO010052523.1:114724-125759 GCA_023313115.1 Rhysida immarginata | reverse complement strand
CCTCTAACGAACTGATATATACCCCAACCTATTTGGTTACAGGGGGCAGTTGGTTTCCCCCCGGCCGGTTACAGGTTTCGCGACAATTCAATTGGCACTGGACATTCAATTCTACATCGTTTATCGTCACTAGAGGGCGAATGATGGTCTGCACCTCGTGCGTTTCGAATATACGCTTTCCGGAACAGTGTAGCTTGCCATCCTGGAATTGTTCTGTCTTCTGTGTGCTGAAACATGCCTTTTATTTGCTTTTCCGCATGAAAGTGAATATGAGTATGGTAATTTATGTTAATTTTTTGATTTGCATGCTTTACATGGTGGAAATATCAACATTCAGTTTTCCTTGTGCAGTGTGACTGTTTGTAAGCTACAAACAGTTCACCACGTGATTGTGGGTGATTGATTGGTCCGATTTGGATGATTTTTTTTTGTTTTGTTTGTTTTTATATGCTGAACAAGTTTGCAGTTGCGTTTTTTCTCTGTCCCTTACGGTTTTTGAGATAAATTTTGAATGTGTCCTAATTTGCATATTTGGGATGATGAAAAGTGCACCATGGGATAGGCCACCCACAACTTCCTATTCATTGGATTCATCAAAATTAACATATCTGCTTCGGTTCAAAAAATAAAAGGGGGGGTTCAGATTTTTGTATTCACCCTGTATTTTTGTTCGTTTTTTGAACATAGAAATTATCAGTAATTGACAGGTTATGTCAATTACTAGTGACACCACACATCTGGGTTCTAGTAGTTGATGGTGGATTAAAACAGTTAACACATTGATCATCTGAAATTCTGTTATTACTAGAAGTATTGTCCACAGATCACACAAAAAGGTTCACGTAAAATTAATAATAAATATTGCTTAATATTCATGAAATAAATTCAAATAAACAAACCCTCGCATAGTGGTTCATTACAAGGTTTTTTCGACTCGGTAAGGCATTGAACAATCAACATGTTTGCGGCTATAATAGGGAGCAAAGTTCCTAGTTTTTTTGCTGTTCTGGGAAGCCTAATACATCGTTTAATACGAAGTGACAACACCAGCCTCTTTACTTGCCTTATTTTATTAAAATCCTTTAAATCGTGAATTGTCAATTACTGGTACATCTACCCTATGTAATTTGTTGTTAAATGGGTCACACCGCCATGACAGTAGCTAGAAAATCACATAATAGGAGTTTATCCTCTTCCTTACCCAGCCTTTTGTTAAAGCAATGACGTGGCCTTATCTAACTTCCTTGTATTCAGAAAGGTAGCAATCTCTAACGACGTCATCAAGAAACTATCTCCATAGCAATGGTTTTAATTTTTCTGAAATAACTTATGAATAAAATATAATTTGCAAAAAAAAAAAAAAATTAAAACGTAACTAAAAGGAATCATTTTAATATAATTCAATTATTAAATGATTCAACTGTGCCCTGGAATTTTATAATAAATTCGTAATTTTAGATGTTGCTAAGTTTCTCCATTCCAGATACACAAGCTTTCTAAAATTTCCAATATTGTTGATTATTAATAAATTTAGGGTATATAATTTATTTGCAATTAATTATGAAACTTTCAAAAATTCAACAAATGCAGTTTGAAGTTTTTATCGATAATAGAAAATTTCTTAAAAGCATTTTTTATAGTCATGTTTGAACCCCCCCACCTTCCTTTGACAACACCTGTGGAAAATCATTTTTTTATTATATTTTTTCATTTAATTTTAAAATTTGAAGGGATATACTAGTAATGAAGTGTATCTGAAGAAAAATAAATAAAATAGCAATTTATCTGTAATAGAATTTCAGTTATATGCATTTAAATTTTGTAAAGTGGTAGCTGGAGCTGATAGAGCTATTACTGGCCTAATTCGGCCAGGTTCGCTGGGAAAAGGTTAATATTGGTTTTATTTGTAACGGTGTAAGACCGTTATTGGTTAATAAAAATAGTCACTATGTTATCTTATTTAACTGCATTAAAAAAAAAAAAAGAACTGCCATGAAAGTCAATTTTTAAGAGATATAATTAAGTATTGATCCTCAATATTTAAGTGAACTTCAAGAATAAAGTTAAGTAAAGCTCAAAATAAAATCCTCACAACATGAGTGAAGTTAAAGTTAAAGAAGAAGTAGGCATAAATAAAGTATAGTGGATTTAAAATCTAAACATTTAGATTTGACATTGCGTTGTGTTTATTAGAAATAGAAAATTAACAATCTAAGTGGTTGTATGCAGCTGAAGTGTTTTGCAGGTAAGAAAACAAGGACAACAATCATTGCAAAAGTTTTAGGCAGAAGTTTTAATATCCCAGAAAAAATTAAAATGACAATTTATTGAAAAAAATTCTTGAGTGATCATCCCCGTGAAAAAAAAATGTTAAGTAAGATTCAGAAAATATTATTGCTATAAATCTTTAGTCATACAAATGTATGTGAATCAAATATATAAGGTAATAACCATATGGTTTAAATGAGGCAATAGACAACATTGCCAAGAAAAATTAACAATTGTGCTAAATATTGCTCACATATTGCTAGAAGAAATAATATACAAATGGAAATTAATTAAAGAAAATTTCGAAAGGTTAACAGTCCAGATAAAATTTAACTTTAAATCCCAATGGGGTTTAATTTAGCGCACCACAGTTAATAAGTTAAGAATTGCATTAAAACAGTTGTAGTTTTAAAGCTACTTATGGAGAAGAGATAATCTGGCATAGCCAGATAAATCTGTTTCACAGTTTGTTAAAGTATGTCCATCTCGACAGAAGTGAAGGGAAAAATTAAGTCAGAAAAGGCTTACATATCCACCAAAGTAAGGAAACAGTGGAACCAGGAAATTATCTTATTCTGAAATATCAATCAGACATCAAAGTGAACAGAGTATGCTGTAGTGGCTAATGAAGATGGAAGAGCCCCATAGTTGCACCCAGGCAGAGCTGAAGACGTAGCCCACGAGAAAGACGAAATTTCGTGTCTTTCTCGTGGGCTACGAGCTGAAGAGTAGTGACGAAATTTTCTAATGTTGCTGAATTTATACTCTTGGAGCAACAGTATAGAGGCACCTTGCTAGCACGTGGTGACAATAGGAAATCACTCCCCGTAGCATGAGTATGTAAATAAGAGAACAGCATTTAAAAGTTTCAACAACAATCAAAGCATTAAAGGGACATTGTTAATAAATTTGAATCAATACAAAATTGTCTTAAAAAAAATAATACCATTTTAATCTACTGATTATAATTCTACATGAGTAATTGTAATCAAAAACGGTTTAATAGAGTGATGAAGAAAGAATAGGGATCCCAATATATATTTATTACTAGAAGTGTATACACTAAATTATATATTTATTTTATTATCCTAAATTCTGCCCAAAGCACAAAACTCTCAAATAAGTTTAAATTGACAAACAGCCAGAAAAGTAAAAGAGAAACAGGATTGCTATATTGTAATAAATTCAATCCAAAAAATAATCAATCAATTAAGATATGGAACTGCAATGATTAAACTAGATGGAATACAAAATTTAAATGTTTGGTTAACATGACAATATTAATAGCAAAAACAGCCCGGGCCAGCTAAGTAATAATAATAATAATAATGATGATAATCATGTTTTTAAAAAATGCATAAAGAATTATAATTAAAGAAAAAGAAATAATTTAAATGGTCCAATACAGCTTTGCTGGCTGAAGGTCAAATAATATCAAAAGGAGTAAAGAGAGAAATGTGATGGAAGAACCACTTGAACATCACATATTCTTTCACATCATACTTACTTTTCAAACCCGCTTACTTTTCAATCCCGCTTACTTAGGGTCGCGGGGGCAGCAGGCCTATGGAGGATCTCCAGCGATCGCGATCTTCCGCCATCAGGCGCATGTCCTCCCTGGTAATATCCAAGCGACTCGAACCCAGATTCTCCATATAGTCTAGCCACCTGGTTCTTGGCCGACCCCTTGGTCTCTTACCCACCGGCTTGGAAAATAACAACTGCTTAGGAAGACTAGTTTGCGGCATCCGTATCATGTGGCCATACCAGCGCAACTGAGAACTCTCAATGCGGAGAAGTAGCGGCTCAACACCTAAAGAATTTCTTATTGTGCTGCTGTACACTCTATCTAGTAGGGTAACACCTGTCACACCTCTCAGAAATCTCATTTCGGCCGCTTGTACCCGCGATCGCACTCTTTCGGTCATTACCCAAGCCTCATGACCATAGATAAGAATGGGGACAAAGATGGGGACATGGTATACAGGTGATTCTAAAATGGTGTATTAAAAGTACCTAGCGCTTTTCTGTGGATCAAAATGAACATAAAGTTCATCATGCAAAATGTCGCAATCCGAACCCTTATACCTTTAAACACCTCGCGAAGTTTGTTGAAACCTTGCGAAATTTTGCCATATTTCGTCATCGTTCCCAAGAAAATCAATCTTTCCTTATGTCATTGAAAGTTTCCATCATCACTTTCGCAGAAAAACTTGCAGTATTACTTCACAAAATGCTCTTCGGTGATTCCCAGGTAGCAGTGATTGCACTCGCTGAAGGTGGAACAGGTGTTGCAGAATCCTCCATATCATTGCCTGAGAAATGCCTAACCCACGAGTTACTGTGCGAATACTTGTCGAAAGGTCCTCTGCCATAGCTTCGTAATGGACTCTGCCTGCTCATTTCTTGGGATTTAATTTGCCAAGGTACTTCCTTTACAATCTGTGAAAACAGTATCTTGATTCTTGAACAGATTTCATCAATTCATTGATTTCTATTACTCCCAGTCCTAGATTTAGTGTAGATATGAAATACAATGGTTATATCTCAAAACTTCCTTTATGTATCTTATTAATGCCTCAAGACCTTCAAAAATCGATCCCTCCTTCTTTGGATTTTTTTTATAATTGTGATTCACAATGTGTTGTAAATTCACAAAAAAATATATCAATTATTTGTGTGTATATATGTTTGTAAGGAAAACCAAATGGGAAGAAAGCACATTTAGTAAATAGGTTACCCTCAACAGCCTTATCTACTATTATAAGTAATAGTCTATAGTAGTAATATCAACTATTATGGTAGTCTGAAGTCGGTTCTATAAAGTGTTTAATACAAAGTTCCCACAGAAAATCTGAATCCCATTTCCCTGATTTTTCCTGACATCGACGGTCTAGTATCCCTGACAAAATCGTAATTATTTTAAAACATGTCTCTACATTGGGACCCCATTCATCGAAACTTTGGTTATCAATTGGTTATTTGATAAATACCATAATGTCTCCAGTAAAATCTATTTCCCTGACATTTCCTAGAAATAGCCTAATTCCCTTGACAAATGCATGAAAATGGCCCTTCTTCCCTGACTTTCCAGATTGTGGGAACCCTGTAATAGCTTCATTATTATGATGCTATTATTATGAAGTAAAAAAATAAAAAAATGCTGAAATTAAAAAGTGATTCACAATAAAGCAAAATCCTTCCATTCAAAAAAACTCAATACATGGAAATATGTTACTATTAATTTTTGTTTCAAATTTTATCTACACTCCCAGACAAAAATAAGGAGATTTTTGAAAATTTAAAAGATTCATCTCAGATAAGTGCTATTAAAATGAAATAGAATTGTACTATACATTACACAGCGGTGTACACTTAATATACACCATCTTATTAATTACACATAAATTCTTTTGACTAATAACTAATTTTGTTGAACAAAAAACAAGAAAAACAACAACTACATTGAAGTCAAAAGTTTGGAGATTTAATTATACTGAGACATAAGTTTGGAGATTTTGTTAAAAACGTTAACATTTCAAGTTTCTGGTTGCAGAAATGTTACTATAGACGTCTTGATTATGTAAATTCATCTAAGATGGGTTGATTCATTACAATTTAGGGATGAGCTGAATTTATTTTCTTAAATTTTCAATAAGCCTCCTACAAAACAGATCCCTCAATCTATTCATGACTTAATTATTAAGAAATGGCAAGAAAAAGAAAAACAAATTAAAATAGCAAAAGATCTCAACTTAACTACAAGATCTGTAAGCAAGATTATTGTAAAATATAAGAAAATTGGAAGTTGCACTGTTAAGCAAAGGCGCGGCAGAAAACGCATCACATGTAAAGCCGAAGATAGACATCTAAGAGGTATTGTCAGAGAGTCACGCTTTCAAACGGCAAGAGAAATTACTGCCAAATGGAATCCAATCAGCAAGAAAGAAGTTTCGGCAAAGACAACAACCCGGCATTTAAAAGAGAGAGGTTACTCTTTACCTTCTGCAGCAAAAAAGCCTCTCCTAACTAAACGAATGAAGAAAAAGCGACTTGAGTACGCACGTGAACACTCAACATGGACTATAGAACAATAGCAAAAAGTCATATTCAGTGATGAATCTAGATTTAGCCACTGAATGATGATAAATAAAAAGTTGTGTGTGTGATGATTCCGAACTTTAGTGCATGTGCAAAAGCACATATACTCAAAGCCCTAACACTGAAGAATGGGATAATCAAGGGTTCGGGACCAGTAAATTGAGGAAATACAAGGACTCAGATACGTGCATCTGTTTTAAGCTTATTTATTCCACTAGTCATTACTCAGGTACGCTACAGTAATTTGTTTCACAATCAACATTAAGAACGCAACCTAATCTCAAGGGGCCCCAGCGAGATAAATCGCTCACCTTAGACTATAAATCTTTACAGCTAACAATATACATCCATATGCTGTGCACTCTGGCGTATAAACTTGTCATACGGTAACAGTTCACTCAGAGGCTATATAAAGTGCATGTGAGGAAAAGGCAACTCAACACAGTGGCACTAAGTTACTGCCGAAAGTGCTTGTTCCTCCGAATAAAGTATTCCGTCATACGTACGCTGGAACGCGCACTGCACCTCCTTTAATATAGGATAGGGGGGAGTTACTGAGACCCCTCATGGTAGGAGCAAGCACTAAAATCTAGTGGCCCGCTGGCGAGCTTTGATTCCGGGGCAATGTTTACAAAGCCACACGTGTTCATGTATACACCACGGTGCACAAATTGCCGTTTTAGATTCCTTGCTTTCCTTTACAAGTACTGCTCGATGGGTGAACTATTCGAACCAAGCATAATATTTACCAGGGGGCATAGGGCGGAATACGTAATTCAAATTTAACTTGCACTAAAACTAGATACATGCTATCATTGTTCATCAATAACCAGTGTTGCCAAGTTAGGGGATTTCCCCCTAAATTTAGGGGGAAAATATCTTTGCAGGGGGAAATTTAGGGCGAAAATATTTTTAGGGGAATTTTTGGGAGAAATATTTTTTATTTAGGGGGTACTATTTTTATTTAAAATTTCGGGCGCGAGAAACAATTGCGCCAATGGAAGACCAATTGAGATTGATCCAATGGAAGACCAGAGCACTGATGCCGTCATATTAATGTTTCTGCTCCTATGTTCTTACTGATTGTAACGGATACAGTAGCCATTCTGGTTTCGAGATTTGTCACTGGCCTGCCATTGGTGCTTTATTTGTATGCCTTGGCTATATATAAGCTAGATTAGTTATAACTGACACCTTGAGGACATTTGCCCAACTCGACAGGAGAGTTGCTACAAATACTTCTATTTCCGACGATTTTGAGATACCTCCCATTGGTAGCTATGTACAGGAGTCACTGAAGAAGTTTCTTCCGAAGATTAAGGATCATCCCAATCCTCTGGTTGCAGATATTCTGGAGCATCCACTCACGTTTAGAAGTTTCCTCAGGCATCGCAGGCCTCGACACGTCCTGGACATCAATTTTGACGACATCCAAAATGCCATCTTTCCCGACTACTGGATCTCATAGCTCCTCGTGCCCCTCGTCAATCAACAATCAACTTATTCGTCCTTATAGGGAAGGACCCAATCTTATCCACTGAATGACTTAACTAGGTCTCATCTGGCTTCTTGCCTAGTTCAGTGTATAAATAACTCAATAGAGAGAAAGGCTTACCTTAAAAACTCTGTGGATTCTAGAATACATAAGAGATGAAGAAAGGAAACTCCACTTGAAGAAGGTCACTTAGTGACCGAAATGTATACATTTATGGTGTATTAAATATATGTTTGTGGACAAGTGGAGTTTCCTTTCTTCATCTCTTATGTAGTTCAGTGTACTTCCCCTGGTTACTTCCTGGATGAGTATGGCAGTGAAAGCGTTGCTTTCGGACCGCTCGTTTCGTTTTTTCCCTGCGCTGTTCGATTGTCGATAACTGACACCAGTGACGTCAATGCTGGTGTTCCGCAGGGTTCTGTCTTGGGCCCTGCACTGTTCAACTTTTTCATCCATGACTTCCCAACTTTTCCAAAACGTTACTCTGAGGACTATCGCCCAACTTGGCAGGAGAGTCGCAACAAATATTTCTATTGCTGAAGATTTCCAAATATCTCCAATTGGTAGCTATGTACAGGAGTCGCTGAAGAAGTTGCTTCCGAAGATCAAGGACCATCCAAATCCTCTGGTTGCAGATATTCTGGAACACCCGCTCACGTTTAGAAGTTTCCTCAGGCATCGCAGGCCTCGACACGTTCTGGACATCAGTTTCGACGACATCCAAAAGGCCATCTTTCCCGAATACTGGATCTCATAGCTCCTCGTGCCCCTCGTCAATCAACAATCAACTCTATCGTCCTTATAGCAAAGGACCCCATCTTATCCTCTGGATGACTTAACTATGTTTCATTTGGCTTCTTGCCTAATTCAGTGTACTTCCCCTGGTTACTTCCTGGATGAGTATGGCAGTGAAAGCGTTGCTTTCGGACCACTCGTCTCGTTTTCCCTGCACTGTTCGATTGTCGATTGTCGAACTGACATATAAGCTACAATCAACTATTGATCGTCTAGCACATACTTTACTGGTAAATATTTTTGAGGAAGATTAGTGTTCGTTGGAAACTTCTTCGTTGGAAGACTTCATAATTGTAAGTAGATAAAAGCTAGCCTGTAATTATTTTTTTTTTATTTTATGGTGCGAATTACTTTATAAAAGTTTGGTTTAACCGCCCATCTGATTTAATAATTATAAATTATATGTTTCTTTTCTATGGCATTTACCGTAAATTTTCTAATTGAAAGCCGTCTGTTTACGGTAATTGCGATAGAAAAGGCTTAAATGTAAGCTATGCTATGTCTTTTGTAGGGTGGATTGCTCCTGATCCTACTGGTTGCCCATTTAATGCATACTGCAAATATTGTAAGTGTATTCTAACAGCTCATAAAAAAAGTTTGTTCGAGCATTCGAACTCAGCCAAACAAAAAAAGCATATTGAAGTACAAAAGACTGCAAGCCAGTGTCGACAGATCACTTTTCAACCTGTTACTTCAGAGAAACAGAAAGTCGCGGAAATGAAAATGAGTGTTTACATTGCTGAACATAGATCATTAAGCAGTGTTGACCATTTGTGTGAACTTTTGCCTAAAGTAGATGAGAATTTAAATATTTTAAAGCAGTTAAGACTTCATAAAACCTAATGCTCAATGATTTTAAAGAATGTCATTGCACCAAGCATGATGCTTGATTTAGTTGAAGATATTGGTGATAAGCCATATTCTTTTATCATCGATGTAAGTGTTGTGAAAGTACTTTGTTTGATGATTAATTATTTCTCTAAACGTCTCAACAACACCACTGCTTTTTGTCGGCTCATTCCTTTAAATGATGGCACAGCACAGACAATAGTCACGAGCATTAAAAATCAACTTAAAGAAGATGGCCTAAAACTGTCAAATTTAATTGGTATTGGCGTCGATGGAGCCAATGTAATGGTAGGTGCTCACAATTCTGTTGCAACTTTACTAAAGAAAGATATTCCCGGTTTAATTGTGATCAAGTGTATGTGCCATTCACTGCATTTGTGTGCAGAAAAAGCTGCAGAAACCCTTCCTCGCCATTTGGAATTCCTTATCAGAGAAGCCCACAACTGGTTTTCTTACAGCCATAAAAGAAGAAATGAGTACGAGAAACTTTATGCTGCCATGAATGATGGAACAATACCTAACAAAATTGCAGAGCTCAGTGGAACTCGGTGGCTTGCACGCCATTCAGCTGTTTCTACAATAATTACTCAGTGGGAAGAACTTCACTTGCTCTTCAAACTTGCAAAGGAACATGATAAGTGCTATGCTGCTGAACAGTTGTTTAACATAATGAATTGCCCGGCATTTAAAGCTTATCTTCTATTTCTGAAAACCATTCTTGATGAAGTGTGCAAAGTGAATGCAATGTTTCAAGGTGAAAATATTGAAACTCTTAAAATGTTAGAGGATTTATATTTGCTGTACAGAAACATGCTTAAAAGACTTGTTGTACCAAGTCAGCTAGAGAAAATCAGAAATGAAGATTTAATCAATTTCCCTTTTAAAGAACTTACTATGCACTCATATGGAATGCATTTTGGTTATGAATTTGAACTTGTGATAAATTTAATGGGAAAAAAAAAATTTCCAACATGAATTGGGAAACTAAATCTGGCTCTGGGCCATTTTGGGCTGAAGTTATTAGTGATAAAGATTCAGCC
This sequence comes from Rhysida immarginata, assembly GCA_023313115.1. Taxonomy (NCBI): domain Eukaryota; kingdom Metazoa; phylum Arthropoda; class Chilopoda; order Scolopendromorpha; family Scolopendridae; genus Rhysida; species Rhysida immarginata. The sequence goes on along the minus strand of JAHWFO010052523.1, from coordinate 115,211 downwards.
GGAAACCCAAGATTTAGCCATGTTGGTGCATTAGCTGTTGGACTGTTATCTTTGCCCTTATCAAATGCGGCGGTGAAAAGAGCATTTTCAACTTTGTCAGTGATAAAAAATAAACTTAGAAATAGAATGCCAATTGAAATGACACAAGCATTGATGATGGTGCGTTATTTTTTACGCAAGGAACATTTAAAACTGCACTTCATTCAATCCAAGTGAACGTATGATCAAGGCATTTAATCAAAATATGTATGATCATATTTCAGGTGTGATGGAAAATAATGACTTTATAACTTTAGAGTCATTTACTTCCAGTTAAAATATTATTGTATAATTTTAAATAATTACTGTTTTGAAACCGATTTCACTTGTGTCAATAAATGATTATGATATAATTTACTTCATTGTTTAATTGATTTTTTTTACATACTTTGACATGACATCATATGCTAAAGTGATCTATTTAAACATCATTAAATTTTAGGGGGGG
>JAHWFO010052523.1:64973-94724 GCA_023313115.1 Rhysida immarginata | reverse complement strand
AAAGATCAATTTAGTTTAAACTTAAAATGTTCAATTACAATTAAAGAAAAATATAAAAAAAAAGCACTTTATGTTTGCATAATATACAGGTGAGTTAAAAGTCGTTAAACACCTTCCTATCTTGGATACCAATGTATTTACGCAAATTCCAATACAGGGAATAAATAGGAACTTGAGGGAGCTCTATCTGATGGAGCATCTTTCATTATCTCAGGTATGCAAATTGGGACACATCCAAATTCTATCTCGAAAACCGTAAGAGATACACAAAAATATTCCAATTGCACATTTGTTCAACAGCAAATTCCAAACAAAAAAAAAGTTAACCGAACTCCGATGAGCGGATCACCCACAATTTGCATTGCAAGCTCTGCAACAGGACAATTGTTGCTTGATGCTTATAAACAATCATCTGAAACAAAGTAAGTCTTTCCATCAATCCAGATAATGTTCAATGTTCCACTTACACCATAGCATAATTTCGCACGACATTTCAACGATGCCTGGTTGTTGCATGATAATTTTGCCTCGCTTCACCAAAGCATAGGACCATGTTGATAATTTCCTGGTTAGTGTACTGTGCCATCTTGCTTTGGTCTGATTTTTTCTCAGCTTCAACATGCCTTTTTATATCAATTGCACAGGAAACTGGTGACTTTATGTTAAATTGTGGAACTTTCCAGAACAGGATTAGGATAGTGCATGAGATAATTTGAGAGCTTGCAATGAGGATTGTGGGTGATCCGCTCATCGGATTTTGGTGAACTTTTTTTTGTTTTGTTTGTAATTTGCTGTTGAACAAATGTGCAACTGGAATTTTTTCTGTATCTCTTACGGTTTTCGAGATAGAATTTGGATGTGTCCTAATTTGCATATCTGAGATGATGAAAGATGCTCCATCAGATAGAACACCCTCAAGTTTCTATTCGTTCCCTATATTGGAATTTGCGTACTACGTTGGTATCAAGATAGAAGGTTTCTAATGACTTTCGACTCACCCTGTATAAAAGTGCAATTACTTATTCATAATGGTAAGCTTCATTAAACCGAGTATTTATAAAATGTTAGTATTTTTTTACGAAAATAATAAATTCAATATTTTTCCAAAAAAGAAATCAATTTTTTAATTTAATTACAGTATAAATTTTCCACATGAATATATTTTTAATCCATGCTCTTAAAAATAATTTTTCATAACATTACCTTCAAAATCAAAAATATAAGATTCTGAAAGGAAAAAAAAGTTATATGCCTTGTTATTAAATCTTCCCAGCCATTCATTTACTGTACTAAAAATTATGCTTAGCGAAACTGTTAAACTAATCGAGTAGTGTTTCATTTCTTCGTTTTACAAGCACTTTTCACCTTGAAGCAATGTTTATTTTGAAGAGGGCTTTCCCTCGAGCCTCGTTTTCGTGCCACATAGGGAAGACGTATCGTCTCGTCCAAGTCTCGGGGTAAAAAGGTCCATTGGTTACCTTTGAATTTTAATCTAATTTTTTAGCATGCAATGATTCAAGCTTAAAAATTAAGTTAACTATTGGGCACATTAGGGATGCTTTCTTTACTTTTTTGTTTTAATTGATTTATTGTTTTTCAAACATGATGTAAATTTTGTATTTTGACTTTTTTATTTGGAATTTGTTAATTTTTGGAGGTTATCCGTTAAGGTGACTTAATCCTTTCTCGATTCTGATTAATTATGTGTAGTTTAAGTCTGATTAATCTTGTAAATTTGTATAAATCTTTGTGATTTGCTATTGTAATTTCCCATGAGTCAGCAGGGGGTACAAGGTGTTTATTTCACCTTTATCCTGTTAATGTGTGTTCACTGAATGATGACTACAGTGTGGTCGAAATGCGCATTCAAAGTAACGAAATAATAAATAATTTTTTCAGTTTATGTTCAACTCCATTTAAATTGAATTGTTCCATGTTGCACTATGAATTAATAATGTATTAGTGAAAACTGGGTTCAAATTGCAACAACATTAATTTTATTTCTGATAGGCGTTTCAGTGTTTAAACCATCGTCAGTTATGTTACAAGATTTAAATTTGAGCTATTTATATTGGGCTAGACTCCACGTCATTTCCCGGTTGATGAAGGTGCTAATTGTGCCCATATGGGCCTTCTTTCACCCCGGTCAATCTCGAGAGAGAGTAGGAGAGTAATAACAAGCAATTGGAGGGGGGGGGGGAAACTTCAAATACATGTATCAGTGAATATTATAAACACGATTAAATATTTGAAGTTTTTTACCCTCCAATTGCTTGTTGTTACTCTCCTACTCTCTCCCGAGATTGGCTGGGGTGAAAGAAGGCCCAATTAGCTCCTTCACCGACCGGGAAATGACGTGGAGCCTAGCCCACCTTCCATATATAAATTGCTCAAATTTCAATCTTGTAACATAACTGACGATGGTTTAAACACCGAAACGCGTATTAGTAATAAAATTAACGTTGTTGCAATTTGAACCCAGGTTTCACTAATATTAAGTTCAACTGTTTTGACTGAAATCTTATTTTGAGCTTTATTAGGAAGGTTTCTCTTTGTTATTAATAAGTCAATGTATATTGTTATTACGAGGGGCGTTCAAATTTGACGTGGACATTATTTTTTTGTAAATTTCATTCCTTATTGCTTCACGGAGTTCAGCAAGTGACCGCGGCCTATTCTTGTACATTCTGATTTTAGCCCCACAAGAAGAAATCCCGAGACGTGAGCTCGGGTGATCTGGCTGGCCACACATTTTTTGAACAACAAGAGTCATAACGCAACAATGGATGATAGGGGTATCAACATTAATAGCAATATCTTATCTTATTTTATTACTTTCCAGAGGGAAATTATAAGTCTTTAAAATGGTTCAGTTTTATATGGATTGCCCTGTATATAACAATGCAGTATCTAATATATGAAAAAAGCATATATGCATATATTAATGCAGTATACTACAGTATGTCACAAAAGTTTGGGATATCCCAAACTTTACTGTCATCACGCACATAAAAGTTCCTAAAAATCGGTTGACTTGTAACTATAAGTTCCAAACTTATGGAGCTAACATGACTTACTGTATTGTATTAGTCTGTAAAATTGTAAATAATTAAGATTTAAACATTGAACTTTATTCAAACTCAAAGTTTATATCTGTCTCAAAATTATAGAATTTGTTTCAAAAGTTTGGGATATTTTCATTTAAATGGTCGGGAAAAATTTATAATTTAAAAAAATGATAAAATTTTATGCAAAATTGGGTCAAACCCAAATTAGAAAATAGGGAATGGTAATTTTCTAGATTGCAGCAAATAATTGTAAACGTCTCAAAATGGGAAAGACACAAGTTTCTGAAAAGGACAGAAATGAAATTATTTGTTGGCATTCGAAAGGACTTAAACAAGTTGAAATTGCAAGGAAAGTCAACAGAGGACACAATATCATCAGCAGAATCATGAAAAGATGGCGAGAAACGAAAACTGTTTGTCAAACCTCGACATGGACGTCCAAAGGTGCTCAACAATCGGGATTTGAGAAAGTTAAAAGCCATTGTAGCGGGTGACAGTTGAGCTAAAATAAGGCAAGTTGCCTCGGCACTATCGGGGACCATAGGCAAATATGTATCCCATTCGATTAAAAACCAGAAGACTAGCAGACATGGACATCAAATCATGCATCACATAGAAAAAGCCGATTCAACAACCTCAGAAGAAAAAAGTTTCGAAAGGGCGAAAAAACACTTTTACTGGAGACCGTTAATGTGGAGCAAAGTTTTGTTCAGTGACGAGTCCCTGTTTTGCCTAGATTTGAATACCAGAAATAGAGTGTGGAGATCCCGTAACCAAGCAGCTCAACCATCCTGTTTGAATCGTCAAGCAAAGAACCCAGTCAAGATCATGGTTTGGGGATGTTGTGGAAGTAAAGATGTAGGAGAACTTTGTATCATCAATCAAAAGTTAATTTCGGTGTTTATTGTGAATTCTTGGAAAGTTATTTGATTCCAAACGCTGAACCTCTCTTTGCAGATAATGATGTTATTTACCATCATGATGGCGCACCAGCTCATAGGTCGAAGAACTAAAGCATATATTCAAGAAAAGGACATTCGTGTTATTGAGTGGCCGGGTAATTCCCAGATTTAAACCCAATTGAGAACATGTGGGCGATAATTAGGGTTCGCGTGAGAATATTATGTCCCAGGACGAAGTCGGACTTGATTCAATGTATCCAAGAAGTATGGACTAAAATTGATGCAGATTTTTGTAATAACTTAATTTTGAGTATGTCTAAGCGTTGTGAGCAGTAATTCATGCTATAGCAGAATTAACAAAATGGTGAGAGAAAAAAATCCCAAACTTTTGAAACATCTTTTGTTTTTGAGACAAATGTACGACATGTAGAGTTCAATAAATTCTTTTGTTTAAACAGTACTTACTAAAAATTTTGTGAGTTATTGCACTGGATGAAGTTATGTTAATTCCTCAAAAATAAAAATTATATCCTAAAAACATATCGTGTATTGGCACCAATCACGTATGTCCAGCAACAAAGTTTGGGATATCCCAAACTTTTTTGACGCACTGTAAATGCTGTTTATTATACTGTATATCGTAATGGCTTTCATTATCTTATAAAATATAGCCATAATAATGTGTGTCAAAAATTATTAATGCACTCTGCAATCAGGGTTTTGAAACATTTATTTTGAACAGAATAGTTTTATGAACCAAAATTACATTTTGAATGTCTGCACAGTAAATAAACAAAATATCACACATTTATGGTTAATAGTTTTCGAATAAATGGAAAAAATGGGAATAATGCTGAGTTTTGCTGTCAAAACTTAGGCTACCACATAAACTTAAATACTCGATCAGGCATGCCTTCAACCAATTTTTTTTTAACTGCGTGCTTTTCAGTTTGTCCCTTGTACGATAAATGACTACTTTTAAGTCATTGACGTTAAAATTGCCTGTTGTTTGCATAAACCAGGTGTACTAATATGGTCCACACATTGTCCATCGGATTTAGGTCCGGACAGTCGAGGACAGTTACTGGCCTTTTCTTGGCCTTTTCTGTCAGTTTTGGTTTTTTTCCACTCCTTTTGTTTTTTCCATATTGGTCACCTTTTTTGAAGATATTCTGAATGGCACCAACAGATCGTCCCACTTTTGCTGCAATATATCTGTATGATTTCCCTTGTTTTTTTTTCAGAAAGTAGACGTTTCTAACTTCTGCTGGATTTAAGTGTGTACCACGAGGCATTATAAAAAAACTTCTTCTTAGAGATGTAAAAAATGCAGTTTATGAAACACCACCAGTAAGTGAAGCTGAACTTCAGCAGAGAATTACGATTTCTTGTGCAGCAAAAACCACTACATCAATCAATCAACCTTCGTACAGAATTGTGTGTAGCATCCGATTGACAACATACTGAATATTTATTTTCGTAATTATCTATTGGTGTTTTCTGTGGCTTTACATTCCTATTGTCACAAAATTATTTTTTATTAGGTAACTATTGTTGCAAAATCAAATTGGATAAACGATTTAGACTAATTTTAGGATGTTGTATAATTTTCCAATTGACTTGTTTTCCTATCTTTTACGATTTTTGTTATGCATTAAATCTGACATTGAAATTAAATGTGAAGGTCAAAATTAAGATCATTAATAAAAACCCCACACTTGATTTGATGGGAGATAATTTTTTCAAAATCTGGAAATTCCCATTAGTTATTGAGATTTTTGAGACTGGTAACAGACATTTTGAACACCCTCTATAACTATTAATAACCAATCAGGTTTATTTTAAAATGAAAAAGGGGCCAGGTTAAAGAAATATAAGATGTGATAAATGGGAAATAAATAATAACCAAGATGGTTATTTTACAAATAAAATAAAGTATAAATAGCCAACATAGGATATAAAATAATTTTATACTTATTTGTAAAATAACCTAATTGTTTATTATTTACTTCCCGTTTATCACTTCATATATTTTCTTGATTGGCCCCTTATTCTTAGTAAAATTCACTTGATTGTTTATCAGTTATTATATACAGTCACACAACATATTCCCAATTCATACGCTGATGAAAAAGACTGCGTCTTCGAAATGTACAACCGTGGCTCCAGATTAAAAACTTCATTTGTGGAATTGTGGTTTTAGACCTTATTTTTTTGATGTCATATGTGCACAGCTTTGGCATTATACCACTTGTATTATTCCACTGTTTCGGAAATTTTCTCTATACCCTTTACATGGGTAGTTAATGTGCCTATGAAATCTTTGAATATAAAGCTCGGCACTTGTTATTTTTATAATCGATATATAAGGAGCGTTCAAAAAGAAACAAGCAGGAGGCCTAGGAACAGAAACCTGTATGTCAGAAGTATTGGCCCTGGCTGTTGAGGCACTCGTCTCACTGACACAAGGCGGTGAATGGCTGTCTCGTAAAATTCCCGGGGCTGCGTTGTGAACCAGTTCCGCACGCACTGCTTGACGTTGTCGTCCGAGGTGAATCGTTTGCCCCTCAGAGCCCATCAACCAGCTGGACGATGTCATCGTTAATGTGGTTTGCTGTTCCAGACCGTGCATCATCGGCTAACGACACCCGTCCTTCCCTGAACCGCTTGTGCCATGCCTTGATCCTTGCAAGGGACATGCAGTGTTCACCGTACAGTTGTAACATTCTTCGATGAATGTCCGTTCCCCCTACTCGTTCCGCTGTCAGAAAACGAACAACGCCTCTTTGCTCTTCTTTTGATGCCTCCATTTCACTTATTCACTGCTTATACAACACGAATGACTGTTGGACGATTGACACTCACTTCTGCTTCCTTTTTATAGTCACGTGACTTCCACCGTCACCCTCTAGCGGCGGGTTGTGAACTTCCGCATTCTTGTTGGAACCACTCTGTTACACTCGCAATGATATCACCATTCTGTAACCGGTTCGCACATTTCATACTCCGGCTCGTTTCTTTTTGAACGCTCCTTATATTATTGGATTTAGATATCTGTTTTAGTTACTTACTTACTTTTCAAACCCGCTTATCCGTTAGGGTCGCGGGGACAGCAGCCCTATGGAGGATCTCCAGCGATCGCGATCTCCCGCCATCAGGCGCATGTCCTCCCTGGTAATAATATCCAAGCGACTCGAACCCAGATTCTCAATGTAGTCTTGCCACCTGGTTCTAGGCCGACCCCTTGGTCTCTTACCCACCGGCTTGGAAAATAACAACTGCCTAGGAAGACTTGTTTCCGGCATCCGTATCACGTGGCCATACCAGCGCAACTGAGATCTCTCAATGCGGAGAAGTAGCGGCTCAACACCTAAAGATTCCCTTATTGTGCTGCTGTACACTCTATCTAGTAGGGTAACACCTGCCACACCTCTCAGAAATCTCATTTCGGCCACTTGTACCCGCGATCGCACTCTTTCGGTCATTACCCAAGCCTCATGACCATAGGTGAGAATGGGGACAAAGATAGATTTGAAGACGGAGAGCTTGGCTTTGTTAGCCAGCTCGCGTTTCGTTACCATGGATCGTCACAGTTCGCGTCTGACACAGCTTGCTGCACCGATTCGAGCATCCAATTCTTTCTCCTGCCGTCCATCACTCATGAATGCAATCCCGAGATACTTGAATTTCTCCACCTGTATCAATGAGGCTCCCCTAACATGGAGAGCGCACTGAGCAGGCTGTCTTGAAAGGACCAGAACCTCGGTTTTAGCCACACTGATCTTCATCCCAGCTTCTTCACATTTGGCTGCAAACCGGTCTAGTGCATGCTGAAGGTTCGTGCGAGATGACCCAAGGAAGACAAGATCGTCAGCAAAGAGCAACCTGTCCACCAGGCAGTCGCCCACACAAACACGCTCATCGCCTCGGCTGCCCCTGTCTATCCAGTCCATAAAGATAATGAACAAGAGGGGCGACAGTACGCACCCTTGGCGGAGTCCAACACCCACGGTGAACGGTCTTGACTGAATGCCATTTATCCGGACACACATCTCAGAGCGTTCGTACAGAGACATGATAGCAGCCAGTAATTGCCCATCCACTCCATACTCTTGCAACACTTGCCAGAGCTTCTCCCGAGGAACTCAGTCATATGCTTTTTCGAGGTCCACAAAGCAAGCGTAGACCTCTTTTGCATACTCCCAGGGTTTCTCAAAGATTTGCCTTAGAGCAAAGATGTGATCCGTCGTATTTCGGCCAGGTCGGAAACCACACTGCTCCCCCGACAGTTTGGAGTCGACTATTTCCCGACTTCTCTTCTCCAGACACTTAGCGGACACTTTCCCAGGAATGCTGAGCAAAGAGATGCCTCGATAATTGTTGCAATCTCTCTGATCTCCCTTTTTGAAGATAGGGATCACAATTCCTGTCTGCCATTGCTTAGGGGCCTGTCCGGATATCCAAGCAACCTGACACACTCGAGTCAGCCACAGGATACCATCCTGATTTAAGGCCTTTAACATCTCGGACCGGATTTCATCATCACCTGCAGCTTTGCCAGTCTTCAGGCACTTAATTGCCCATCTGACTTCTGTTTCAGTGATACTACCATGACTATTCTCCGCTCCAAGGTGCACCTCGTATGCCTCAGTTGTTGTTGTCACCGGATTAAGAGGAGATGCAAAGTATTCCTTCCACCTATGCAATACGCTCTCCTCCGTTTTCAGAACCCTCCCATCTGAACTCTTAATAGTTTGTGATGAAAGAGACTTCTTTCCACGGAGGCAGCGCACGGTCTGCCAGAACACCTTGTTTGCCGAACCATAGTCTGTCTCCAATTTCTCCCCGAACTTCTCCCAGGCCTTCGCTTTAGCTGTTGATACTGTCTTTGCTGCTGCTTTTCGCGCCTCAGTGTACCGCACTCGACTCGAAGTTGACTTATTTGCAAGCCATAGCAAATAGGCTTCCTTCTTTGCCTTGACAGCTTCTTGGGCTTCACCGTTCCACCACGCAGTCCTTTTCTCACTGCCCTGCGCCACACTCAGCCGCTAACGACCACAGCACAATGCAGCCGAAGTAATCACAGCAGTTTTAAACAACTGCCACTCCTCTTCAACAGTACCACGATCACTGGGTAGTTCTTTGAAACTTGAAGATATGTTATCTGCAAAGGTCTTCCTTACAGCTCTATCCTCCAATGCCTCCCATTTGATGCGCCAAGTTTGTCTGAACCTAGTATTTCGCTTGGTTGGCATGGATTCAGAGAACCGCAAAGTGCAGACAACAAGGTAGTGATCAGTTGATAGTTTGCCCCTCTTCTCACACGAGTATCCAACACTGATCGGAATATGTCGGCTGAAACAATTACAAAATCAATCAGTGACTTCTGGTCCATTGCATCCCTGTACCAGCTATACTTATGGACATCCCTGTGCTGGAAGAAGGTGTTTGTGATGGAAAGTTTATTGTTGCAACAGAGATCCAACAAGCACCTCCCATTCGCATTTAAATCGGGGTCACCTTTCCTCCCAATCACGCCTTTCCACGTTTGGTCATCAGCCCCTACGTGTGCGTTGAAGTCACCCATAAGGATGACAGAATCTGCACTCCCTCTCCTGCTAAGAGCAGCATCAACTTCATCTAGAAAAAGTGGGTACTCTGTGACTGCATTCGGAGCATATGCAACGAATAGAGAGAGAGACCGTTTCCCTATCTCAAGCCTCAGGAGACAGTCTTCCACCTAAGGGGGTCCAATCTGCAACATAATCTGCCAGCCGGGGACTTGTGAGTATCCCCACTCCCGCCTGGGCAGTCATGTTACGGTCGACACCAGAGTAGAAAAGCTTCCACCCTCCTTCTAAGTCCACAGTTTACAGAACCCGGACGTTTCGTAGAGGTAATACCTATGATATCCAGTCGATACCGTTTGGCTTCCTCCACTAACTCTGATTCCTTTCCTGTCATGGAGAATACGTTCCAAGTGCCAATTGACAGCACTCGATCCCGTTGTCGCTTTACCCGTTTCTCCTCCTGGGTAAAGGCATGCGCTGCCCCCGACCGTTTCCCCAAGCGCATAGCGAGTGCACTGGTGGGGCTTCTCGGAGGCATTGCTCCGAGATAACAGCCGGGAGACGGTCGACTATTTTTCGAACGAGAGCCTCTGCCTAACTCCCGAACGCGGGTGACTTTAACCTGCGCCACACCCGATGCAGTATGAATTTTCTCATTCGTCGACATCATGAGATATATGTTTGTTTGGATACTCTTCGTCTCACTTCTCAACCATGACCTTTCTGGTAAGGGTGACCCTAAAGTAGCCGTGCTACAACCAGCATAGCTCACAGAATCCCTGAAGCACCCAAACCCCTGACCCACGGTAAGGGGGCATCCACTCAGGGGATCTGTTTTAGTTCATTTTGGAATTTTATTATCATCCCTTGAGGTTCCTGGATGAGAATTTCACTTTCAGGTGCCTGAATCAAAGATGTGTTAGTGACCATCATGAGAAAACAAACTTTTTTGGTAAAAATGAAGTGAAATCCACGTATTGGAAAGCATGTTGTTTGTCAGTCAGTCAATTTTTAGAATATGCCACCAGAATGCAAATTTCAGTGGTAACCTCTGGAAAACACACAAAGGAGCCTATAGATGCAATCGAATCATACCTCTGCTCCAGATTTTATTTTTCTCCAATTTTCACTCAGTTTGCTAATATTTGAAGTGAATGATTCTTTTTGACTGCTGTCAGTGTCTTTGGTTCTCTTCTCAGCCAGTTGTCTACAATTCTCTTTATCACGTGCAGTCATCATTCAATCACGTTTGAGACACTTTGTTCTTCATATAAACATAGCTTGGGTTGAATTGTTTCAAAATAAATATTATTGTTCTCTTTTTAATGTTTAATTCTTTATTTGTATAAACAAATTATGATTGGGTCATTTGTTAGATTTTTGTTCACTCAATATCTTGGTCATTTTGGTCCCATTTTCGTGACTACGTTTACATGCATAATATAGTGCGCAGCATCTAATTGCGAATCAAAATTTTTAACTTGTTTACATGTAAAATTTAGTGCGAATTATCTAGTTTCCTTTTTAATTCGAAGTAAATTTTAAATCCGCATTCCTTCCAAGCCTTCACTCATTTCCGGTATCACTTTTTAAAAACTTCCATCGGATACGTATCTGTTCCCATGTCTTTTCCATCCCTCGTCGCTCCATTTCTGCCTGAATATTCTTAAAAACATCAGAATTCTTATGCTTCTTTCCATCCAGAATAGATATTATGTTCTGTTCATCCATTATTGTCAGTATTGTCTCAGTTTCCTCATCGGCTCCCCCTTCTCTCCTCCCCTCTTTGCACTACCAAAGCCCACTGTATTACTACAAGCCCGCCTAATCGGCTTTCAATGTTAAAGAGAGGAGCGATTTAGAACACAATTTTCCCGCTAGTGGCGCGACTAGACTAGGCTCATGTCCAATGCAATAACATCGTAATAGTAGTAAATTCATGCTGTTATGTCCTTTTTCTTGAATATTTAATGAAAAACATTTCTATTTTTATAATTTTATCAACAAAATGAACAAAGGCATCTTTTTTTTTTTTTCTTTTTTTTTTAAATAAATCACTTTATTTACAATTTTATTTACATTGGTCTATAATAAAAGTGAAAAAATTACATCAATTTAATATTTAAAATGTTTAATGTAAATTTAAAAATTTAACATTTACACAGAATTTGCTTTTTGCAAAATACTTATGAAAAAATTATTAAAGTTTAATTTTTAAAAATAATTCTTGCTATTGAGTTTTCATCAACAGGAAACAAAAAAAAAAAAATAAAATAAAATAAATTGCAAATGTTTCTCAATATTATTCTCAAAATTTAATTTTGTGCGTTTAATTTTGCCAGTATTCAATTAAAGTTTTGGTTTGCTGAAAGTAAAACAGTAATAAACTTCTGAAAGTAATACAGGTAAAAACTCCTTACAACAAACCTCTTTATAAGGAAATTTTCTGTGGAACAAATTTTTTTTTTTAAATTTGTTTGGCCAACAAGCACCCCATGTTCAATGATTTCACTTCCTTATTACAAATTCTCTTTATAATGAATTGAATTTTGGTCCCTTCGAGTTCGTTATAAGGAGTTTTTATCTGTACAGTAGGTCCCGGTTTTATGCCCGCCTCGATTTACGTCCGCCAGCGGACGTCTAAAAAAATCCCCGTTTTACGTCTGCGCCCGCGCGCGAAAATTGAGGGTACTGATGCGCAATATAGCTGAAAGTGTTAATGGAGTTTTCCCGCAATGTACTCGAAAGCGTTCATGTACCCTATGGCGTTTTCTTAAACGGTAAAAACGGTAAAAAAAAAACCGCAGAAGTGGAGTATGAATTCAGATGCTGAGGAAGAGAGAGAAGCAGACCGCTGCTCTTGACAGTTTTTTTCCCAAGATTTCTCCTCCAAAGAAACAGAAGACTGGATCAGATGTTGGACAGAAGATGGAAGTCATCAGTTCTTCTGATTCTGATGACTAAAAAGTGAAGAAAAAAGAAGTAAAAAACTCTGTAAAAAGTTTTTAAAAAAAAGAGAAAGAAGGATAAGAAAGAGAGAGAAGAGAAAAAAAAGAGCAGGACAGAGAATTTTTTTATGAGTCTGTAAAAAAAAAACTTGAATATACAAAGCATGTTAAACTTTGGTGAGTGCATGTTTTCTGCCTTTTTTAGCTATAGGAATAATTTCGGGGAGGGGGTCACTCCTTTCTGTCCGGAACGGATTAAATTTTTTATAATTGGACCCTATGGGAAATAGAGTTTCGTTTTACGTCCGCCTTTCCGAAATGGACGGGGACGTAAAAGGGGAGCATACTGTAATTATAAATGAAATCAAAAAGTGAGGAATGGAAAAGAACACTTGGATGGATAAATGTGTATGGAAATTTTCAAGTTATAAATCCTGTTTTCAAAGATTTTTTTTTTTGAAAAATTACTAACAAATGGCCGTAATAAACACAAATATTCCACATAGCCACATGCTATTCACGCTACAGGCTATCCTAGGCTACTAGCGCCACGCTCTTCAGCGCGGCGATCCATGGAAACCTTGCGATTAGGCGGGTTTGTAGTAATACAGTGGGCTTTGGCACTACACACGCTTAGCAGCCATTTTGGCTTGGATTTGGTTTTCTTCCCGCTTAGACGGAAACGTAATCTATTATACTGCGCATGCGTTAGTTCACAGATCGTTTACATGATCATTTAAGTGCGCATCAAACAAATTAATCCAGCTCTTTCAAACGTAGTATCTTGAAGAGTATTGTTCAGAGGGGGAAGCAATAAATAGAACAGAATTCAAGAGGTGATACTTAAATGAACCTCAACATAAGAATAGACGTGACTCGTTTAAAAAATTTTTATCCTTGGTTTAAGAATAAGATATTTATTTATGAAATACAAAAATTCTGTATAAAAAGAATATCCTAATACAATATGATTCAACTGAGTAATTGGCATTGTGATCTCAATTACAAAAGAAAATATTTCTCAAAATAAATAATAAAAAAAATATTTAAAAGTACGTTGATACAGCAAATTACTGTAATGAGAAATATCAATCGCTACATTGTGCGAATTGAGTTTAAATATCTAAATATTCATTGAGACAGACTAATTCCCTATAAGGATTAAGGAAGAAATTTCAAATTCCAATTATGTCTAAAGGAAGACTATGAAGTAATAGTTAATATAAAAAAAACTGAAACGTGCAGCATGGCGTTCCTTATACGCGTTATTGTTGAAATAGTATCAAAAGAAGTTTCATTATTACCTTACGAGTAAACCTGCAAAAAATGCTGCTCGATAGAGAATCATGGATGCCGCGAGAAAGTGAGAAATTCACCTGTCACAGTCAATAATAACGAACTAAACATCGAGCGGCAGGGTAGGAGCAGTTTACACGGCATTGGAATGAAATGAAAGTTGAATGCCATGGCTGCGATAGAAAAGGCGTGGAGAACCAGAAGGAAGAAGGACTGGTCAAGCCAGAAGCTGGAAGTAGTCTGTCTGAATGAAAAAAAAACAGTAATTACGAAAAAAACACTAACAATAGTGCGACAGAACATCCTCGTGGTCACGAAAATTATTCGCGAGGGACAACTACAGCAGACAGCGATTATCACGTGGAGATTTTTATTAAAATTTATTTAAACAATACAAACTCAACAATCACTGTCTGCAAACTAAAAAAAACTTAAAATAAAAAATAGAATAATCATTTACAAATAAATATTATATCTATTTTTACAACAGAAAATCTGCGTTTTCCCGAACAAGTATCTTTAGCGAAACAAACGGTTTACAAGACAATGTAAAGCGAATTATCTTACGCAGGAGTTTGATAATGTGCATTAAACTATACATGTAAACGTAGTCAGTGGGATTCAATCCTGTGACCCGACAGATTCGAGAACTGAAAACGGTAAATTTTCGGTATCTGCACAATCGCAACCGCGAGTCAAATCGCAACTTACGTGACCAAGTCTAAAAGTAGTTCCAGTGATGAACGACCCACCGTATATTGAGAGAGGTTATCTAAGGAAAAAACCACAGATTAATGAGAAAAACAAATTTTTAATGTTTTCTCCTTAATCTGTGGAAAAAGCTACCTTTAAATTTAACAAACTTTTACCATTTTCTGTCTACGACGTCCCCCTCCGGGGGTAAATAATTGATATATACCCCAACCTATTTGGTTACAGGGGGCAGTTGGTTTCCCCTCGGCCGGTTACAGGAGGCTAATGATCCGTATTTTTTAGTGGTCACAGAAATGGCTGCCAGAAAGTTACGGGAACTCATTTTATGGTTAAACCTAAGTTAACCCAACCTCAGTTAACCTAACCCAACACCAGAACGCTCAAAAAATGCTGGCTTACCTTTAAGACATGGTTCCTTTCGACAATGGCTAATCATCCAGAAAGCAAAAAGAAAGTCAGAAATCCACAAATAGCTCGAAAACACCGCGATATGCTAATTATGTGTGGTTGCGATGGCAACAGCTACAGCACGACGGGAAAAAACGGCAAAAACACGCCTTCCAACGCCTAAATCCAGAAACAAGCCACTTCACAACCAAAGACAATAAAAGTCCGCTACCAGAAACACCAAATATGTGATATCACTTCGCGCCAAACATAAGAAACACCACAGCCATAAAATCACCCAACAATTGAATTTGAAAGGAGGAAACAACGCAGGAGCAACAATTGAATTGAACAAATGCGATAAAAGCAAAGCCATCGCGCGATTGTGCAGATACCGAAGATTAACCCTGAAAACCTATACCCAAGCGGTCTCGACCATAGACCGACAACAAATTATAGGCACTGGTGAAATAACAATGCATGCAAGTAGTTTGGATTGAAAAAATATATTTATAAAGATTTTTATTTTATAGTTTGTTTTTTTTTGTGTTCTGGTAGCACATGCCTTCATAACATTAACCTTATAGATATGCATGTGTCTTGCATTTTATAAATTTACTGACATGCAAGAAGAAGTTTGTGTAAAAACAAAAATAACTTATTTAAGAAAAATTAAAACATTTTAACATAACCGTTTTTTAATTTTTGTCAGGTCAAACATCATGACAGTGATGCACTTAAGGAAGGAGAAAGAGGCAATAAGATGGTTTCAGAAATTTATCTCACCAGGCTACTTGCTACAAAAGTAAGTGGATGATTTGAGAAGGGAGGGTTGCTTTATCATTTGTTTTTTCAAAAATATCTGGCTTAGAATATTTACTTGATAAACATCTCTCCTTCATAAACACTTTTTTGATTTTTATTTTGTTTCTCATTCAAAAGGGAACATTACAGAAATTTGTCGATGATTTGTTTGAGACAATATTTAGTACCGCTCACAGAGGAAGTGCACTACCACTTGCGATCAAATATATGTTTGACTTTCTTGACGATCAGGCACTACAACATGGGATAACTGATCCTGAAGTGGTTCATACGTGGAAGAGCAATAGGTAAGAAACAAATAATTACAAATTTTATACAGTGCTCCTGCTATGTAACGGCACTAGGCCTATAAGCAAATTTATAATGGCAACCCCATATAATGAAGTTTTTTCTTGGAAAATTTATCAATTTTTTATCAATTAGGATTTTTTCAGCCATCATCTCCAACCGTGAATGAATCTGCAGTTTTTTTTTCGGAAAAACAAAACAAAAAAACTTCATTATATGGAGCTGCCTTTTTAAATTTGCTTATAGGTCTGGTGTCGTTATGTAGAGGGAGCACTGTACTTGTATAATGATTTCATATTCCAAGATGGCATGCGCTAAGATCGTTGGTCAGTGAAGTTCGTCTAACTTTGTGATATTTGTTGAAACAGAGGTGAATATTTTAATTCCTGGTTACACTCGTTCACATAGCATAGTCACATCACATTGTGAAATTGCCATATCGTTTCTAAGGTCCGTCTCAAAAGTATAGAGACTTTCGTAAGTTAAAGAAAACTTTCCATACGAGGATGTCACCAGAAAACAAAAAATATACCACATTTTATTCGCATACTAAATAACATAATCCTAGAATTTTAGGAGAAATTTATTTTTCGTTTATTGAAAAAAAAACAAACAAGTCAACATTTTATTACAAATAAGGTGTCTCAAAAGTATAGAGACTTGCCAAGAAAACTTGCTTTTAAAACTAAATACTGTTCCCATTACACTGGATTTGTTTAAATGCACGATTTTTCAATGATGTGATTAGGTGTTGAAGTAGATCTGGTGATAGATTGTACCAGCATGTCTCAATTGCATCCTGCAACTCCACAACAGTCGAAAACTGTCGCCCATTTGTATAAACAGTGCATGTAATGATGCCCCATAGATTTTCTATTGGGTTTAAATCGGGGCTTCTCGCTGGCCACTTCGTGACGGTTAAATTGTTTGCATCGAACCATTCCTTTGTTGCCTGTGATCTATGAATGCTGGTATTATCTTGTTGGAAAATGCCTTTTTCTCCAACCAGATTCTGCAGAAATGGCAACAAATGACAACTTAAAGTCACTTGATATTTCAAAGAATTTTGCCTTCCAGAAAGAATCGCTAAACTCGTAGTACCATTGAACGCAAAGCGTCCCCAAACCATCACACCTCCACCTCCTTGTTGTCTGCTGTAAAATGCCTCCGGTTCTCGTCTCATATCATGCCAGTAGTAAGCATTACCGTCCGGCCCATCTAAATTCCACTTTTTTTCATCGGAAAAAATAACTTGAAGCCATTCATCAGTCCAGGACATATGCTCCTTGGCCCACTGCAATCGTGCAATCTTGTGCTGGTGTTTCAGCGGTGGTCGTTTCTGTTTTTTAGAGTACACTAAGTTGCCGCCAGCTTTGATCCGTCGGTGAACAGTGTCTTTGGATATATTGCACACAAGTTCATGTGATATCTCTCTCAGTGACAGTTTTCCAGTGGTAGCCAGGCGAATGATCCTGCGATCATCTCGATCGCTGGTCGCTTTTGTTCGCCCTGTCCTCTTCTGCGCTGTAGATATTCGTTGTTCTGAAATTACTTTGTGGACCACAGACTTGAATCTTCCAATTTTCTTGCATATTTGTTGAACTGTGCTGCTTGAGGCCTTCAGCAGCCAAATTTCACTGATCTCATCTTGAGTGAGGTCTCTTCCACGTGGCATTTTTAAAATTGACAATTTCATTCATTCACATACAGTTTAAATAACTGATTTAATGTAAAGCTTTAACATTTGCTTTAAAACATTTGCATATTGGTCCATACCGACTCTCTTTCGAGGGGAGTCTCTATACTTTTGAGACACCTTTTTTGTAATAAAATGTTGATTTGTTTTTTTTTCAATGAACGAAAAATAAATTTCTCCTGAAATTCTAGGATTATGTTATTTAGTATGCGAATAAAATGTGTATATTTTTTGTTTTCATGTGACATCCTCGTATGGAAAGTTTTCTTTAATTTACACTTTTGAGACGGACCTTATTTGTGTAAAACTTGATACATTTTCTAGCAAATTATATTCTTTGTTCCCTTGTTCTGTACATTACTTACGATGGTGTCAAAGCATAGGGGGAACATAGATTCGTTTTAAGTATTCAGCTTGAGTTGAAACAAATATGCACGATCTGGTGTAATTGGTACAGTTTATCACTGATTTCTAAGCAACAACTATGATATAGATAGAACAACATTTAGATTATCGTATGTAGTCGTATATAAGTCGATCTCATCCGTAAGTCGAAGGCAAATTTTGGGCCAAAAATTATGAAATTTGCTATGATCCGTCAATAAGTCAAGATTAAAATTTATGGTGCTTAGGAAATATGATGGTGTCTTTACGCTCTCGGCCACTGAGCCGGCTTATTAATCTAATACCAAACGGAAAAGTTTATGTACATGAAATCAGGATATGGAATGTTTTCGCTTATTAACATAAGAAAATCTCTTTAATTTATCGTAATTTTAAATATTTATTGTAAAAAAGGAAAAAGAAAAAGCATCAGAAAATATTTTTATTTTGGTTCTTGTAAACGAAAAATGAAACACGTTCAATTAGTTTCCCGCGAATTTTATTTGACTCTCAGTGTAAATAAATGACGAAGCACATGTGGAATTCCGATGGGTATTTAGTATCTATTGGGTTGTTTCATATGTATTGGCCGAATCTGATGGAAAGAAAAAGACACCAGAAACAAGGAAAAGAAGACAAAGTGTTGGCAATAAAAAAGGCCATGGTGACAGAAATCGTCATTACAGTGTTCTAAAAAACAGGTGACAAGAGTAATGCTAGCACCTCGACTACCGTAGTGAACCGTTTGTTCTGCAAGAAACTGTCCAAATGATGAAACATGGGGAAATCGTTTGGGGCCAAGTCTGGTGAATATGCAGGATAGGGAGAACCTCATACCCAAAGCATTAATATTTTGCAGGGTTGCACCAGACACATGTGGATGAGGACCTTCTTGGAGAACTATTGCACCTGCACGATCTGTTCGGTATCTCACTTTACCAGATGCCCGTCTTATGATTAATGTCCATATCACAAGCGCCAAACTTCGCAAAAAACCCACAGACAGTTCTATCACTTATCATGCACGCACCCCATGATCCATTAACATTAGCAACGGTTCCGCGCACATTCTGTCCAAGTTTCTGTTCGTGCAAAATGACTAGCCTGGCATCACGCTGCTCCATGACATTAATGTCTGCACCGCTGCACTTGCACGTACTGGAGAAACTTCTGGACCAGGTCTAATTATTTTTTAGGGAGTTGTGGTAGTTCCTGCCGTAATGTTACACACAGTGGTACTCATGAAAACTAGCCTAAGCCAAATCGGCCAATACTTATGAAACACATGAAACCCAATCTATAAATGGTGAATTGCCCTACATTAATCAGAATTGCAATTCTGACTGAAGATCTCTTAAGCATGGATGACACAGTGGAGCATTGTCGAAATGAAAACGAAGATGGCGAATCTGAAGAAGAAGCAGAGAGTGATGACAACGATAAGACATAAAATTATGCACCATTTAACAAGCCATATAAAGAGATTAAGTCATGTGTCCGTTTTTAGAGATTTATTCATGTGTTCTCGTATGTTGTCAGTTTTAGAGGAGATTAAGTCATGTGTCAGTATGGCAATGATGTTCCACCAGGTCTTTTAAATTTATTTAGTTCTGTAAACAGTACTATTACAAAAAATTATATTTGTTAATGTAAGCAAACTTCAATAACCAATTACATTTATTTTTTTTAAATAAATGGTTGATGAAAAGTTTTAGAAAAAATTTTTGAAAACCTTATGAAAACTGGATATTAAGTAAAATTTTTTGGGTCCCCTGAATTTTGTAATAAAGGGGTTTGACAGTATTATCATCAGGCTTGTGCAGCATTTTAAACCCTCTAGGGTTCTAGATCAAATTCCATCAAATTCATTATCAAATTTTAAATTAAAATTTTAACTAGTTTTCATTTTATAATTTATTTCTTTCAATTTATACTTGTCAGATTAACTTTTCCAGAAGCTTAAATGTTTTATTTATATATTTATTTATTAAAGAAAAACACAAAAAGATAAAGTTTTTCTAACAGAACATGACATTGTGAAATTTCAGTGTGTTATACTGAAGCATCATCATCTTCTATATATAAAAAGAAGGATGTTTATTTGTGGGTTTGTGGATATGTATCTTATACAAATCTACAGTTTTATTCCGATCTTGATGAAATTTTGCATACTTACCTTCAAGGCATGAGGAAGGTCACTGTCTACTCAGATTTCGAAAAAATAATAATTATTGATAATAAACCGATATTCATAATGACGGCAGGGCATATTAATAAGAAATATCTCAAGACCAACAATGCAAGGCTAAGTTTGTGCAACAATAGGTATCAACATGCAATCCACAAACACTGCACGGACCTGCTACATACAGGGTGTCCAAAAACTCTCAAAACTACAGATATCCAAAACCGCTAGGTAGGTGCGATCTAATGAGTGTGGTTTATAGGTAATGGGGGGGGGGGTGCATTGCCGCACTCAAATTTGACTTTGACCCCCAAATTTAAGGTCATCCATTTGCTAACTCGAAAATTATTAAAGATAGAGAAAAATTTCCAATTGCTACCCTGTAGAGCAACACCACATTAGTCTAAATAAAATTTTTAATCACACCCTTCGCCTTGAAAGATTTTGAGAAAATGGGCGAGAAAGAGTCACTCAAGGTCAGGTGGTCTGGCCAGGTTGGCTGAGGTTTCTAACACATTTGAATTACAGTAAAGCACACAGTTAGGAATTTTCTTTCCTTGAGTGACTCTTTCTCGGGTTTGAGTTAACTCGACCTCTGAGAACTCAATTTCCCGGTTAACTCAAACAATATTCAAAGGCGCCCCCCCCCCGGAGGGTTTAAATAATAGAAATTTCACTCGTTCACTCGAACAAATTTTTTAATAAATCCCGGATAACTCAAAGACATTTTTGGTTTTAGTGAATAGTTGTATTTTTAAATTTAAAGCAAAAACTATCTTAGAATATTTTAAAAATTAATAGAATACGGACTATATTCAATTCTTCATTAACTTTCATGTTAGGTCCAGGAGCGCTCGAGTGCCCCCCTCTTCCCTCCTCATGCGCAATCAAATAAGTAGGCCAAGTGTACATAAGAAGATCAAGAACTCTTTGTTTTTATAAATTCAAAGATATTGCAGAAACGTTGGAATCCATTCAAAAAAAATACGAAAAGTTATGAAGAAATAACATTAAAATAAAAGTTATAGAGTTTGACTTGATAAATGATTGATCTGTTCCTACTTGACACAGTATCTCTTTTTTTTTTCTTTTTTTTTCGAGCTATATCTAAGTGTGAGTTTAATTTCAGACAGACTACTCGAAAAGCTTTGCCTGATGAAACTTTATTTCATTTGCCAACTTTCATTTTACGTCCACGTGACAAAGAAAACTGTAGAAATTCACGGTAGCTGGCAGCTATTGTTGAAATCGAAACTTAACGCGAACACGAAATTGAGAATCGAACTTGTTGATTGCGAGTGTTCAATCAAAGACGATAAGAAAGGAAGACCGGACAATTCACGTTTTCCCATAGGAGAAAATGATGCCTCTAACTAGCGCCATTACTAGCTAGCGGAAGGAGCGAAAGCAATTCTACCCTCCAAGCAGCCTTTCTTTTTTACATTTCTTCAATTAGCCTCAAACAACTTCTTCGTTTTAAGATATTTCTTCATTTTATTAACTCGCGATTATTACGATTAAAAATTATTTTTACTAAATTTAAATTAATTTACGCTTCTTAATTCACACACAAAATTTTTAGGACAATTCCTAAATAATTAAAGAAATAATTCACTAACAACAAAAAAATTTTAAAAAATCAAAGTGAATAAATATATATTTATGTACGATATCACAAAAATTGTATATTTATAAATCAATAAAAGTGAAGTACCGGAAGTTAATAATTTATATAATTAATGTGAATAATAACTTCAACGTTTAATAAGATTCTAGCACAGCAAATAGTAAGACAGAAATTATTTATTACATAAAAAAATTTACAAGAAATAACAAATATAATCACCACACAACTAATACAAAACAAAAATACAATCTAATCCATATGTTAAACAGAATCAAACCAAAGTACAAAACAATAGAAACTTCAGCAAACATACAAATTTAAACTGATGGATATAAAAGATTAAAATTACACAACTTAGCATGACAGCAATGATCTATACAAATATACTCGTCTGTTGAAACAACCTGGAGCTGCACGCAAGCGTCCCAATGGCATATTTCATTTGCATCAGCTGCAGATTGCTTTTCGAAATGATTATCAACCGTTATGAGACAATCGAAGAGCTGAGTGGAATCAAACACTTTTAGTTTCGATTTCACACAGTTTCGATTTAATAAAAGGAACAACGTTTACGGAATGCAACATATAATTTTTATTTATTCATTAAATGCATAACTTATTTGAATAATTAACATCATTCCTCTTTATTTTAATATAAGATAATTACGCCCTCCAACGTAAGGAGCAAAAGTACATCAAATGACGTGATGCGTGATGAAAGCTGCGCGGATCACATAAAACAGAGGATTGTCCGGTCTTCCATTCTTATCATCTTTGGTTCAATGGGGGAATTTTTAATGTAGTAAATGATGACGATTGTGCTTTCGATTTTAGAGGCAGTGGTCATGTTAACCATAAAGTTCATTGCATGAACGATCGCGAGCGAATTTTTAGAAGTAGCCATACACTTCAGATTGGTCGTTGCTATTTTGCTTTCGAAACTTCTTTTCGAAACACTTCAGATCGCATTGTCTTTGTAGATGTAAAAGTGATGGAAACTTGAGAAAAATGAGAATTCTCTGTCAATTTTTGAATATAAAGCATTTTACATTTATCATAAATGTCGTCAGATGAAAAATAAATGTTCAAAAATAGCGAAGAGATGCTTTTCGAATATTTTTACAAACCGGAAGACATTCGGAAGACATGCCAAAAAGAGATTGGAGCTGATTTTGCATTAAAACAGGCCGCATATTACGAGGTCCGTACTGTAATTGTAAATGGATCTCATAAAAAAAAATCGAATTTATAAAAACATTGTAATCATGTAATCTTTATAGTTGTCATGTAGCCTCGTTTTCGATTTACTGGTTAACTCGAAAACCTGGTAATTCAAATTTTTTTATCTGGTCTGCTGAAGCTTCGAGTTATCAAGGTTCGACTGTATTTAACTTCATGAGTTTGTTCTATTTATCTACAAGTGTAGTTATCCTGGGCAACGCCGGGTGACTCTGCTAATCTATATATAAAAAGAAGAGTGTTTGTTTGTGGGTTTTTGGGTGGGTGTGTTTGTTTCTTATGCAATTCTACAGTTTTATTCCGATCTTGATGAAATTTTGCACACTTGATCTTCAAAGCATGAGAAAGATCACTGTCTACCTGTAAACTTGCTGTATGGGAGTTATGCCCACGGAATTAAAAAGGTGAGAGACTGGGGTGGGTTTACGAACTTTTAGCAAAATGCGTATAAACCATTTTTGAAGTCTATATTAAGCGCAATAAATTAAATTTAGTGGTTGATCCCCAAAAAAGGAGGCCATATGAGAGGGAGGAATGGATTAAAGCATTATACAGTAAAAGATGGATTTTGGGAGGGAGGAAATGAAGACGAGAAAAAAGTCCTAATCGTTGGTTTAGCTTAGAAGCTAATGCATTAATGTGAGCATCCCAGGAAAGGTTATGGGATAAGTGAATTCCTAGGTATCTAAAGGATTTGGACGAGTTAATCTGTTGAGAATTATAGGTTAGCGAGAATTCGTTCTTAGCAAGTTTTTTGTTGCACTGATGAAAGATGATATATAAGGTTTTTTCTGAATTAAGGGACATATGGTTGGTTGTGTTCCAGAGTAAGAGGTTATTCAAGACCGAGTTAAAGGTTTCTTTGGTTGAACTTAACGAGGAGTCTGCATATGATATTGTTGCGTCGTCTGCGTATAATATTAGTGGTAAAGGGTATACTGCATATGTTAGGTCATTAATGAATAAATTAAAGAGAAGAGGGGATAGAATGGAGCCCAGGGGGACACCAAGATTGCGGGTGATAGTAGAGGATGTTTTGTTAAATAGATGGAGGGTGTATTGTCTGTTTGATAGATAACTAGAGAGCCAGGAAAGGGGAGGGCCACGGATATTGAAACATTGGGATAGCTTGTAAATAAGAAGTTCATGAGGGATGGAGTCAAATGCTTTGGAGTAGTCTAAAATAGAGAGACAATTAGATTGTTATTAGACATGTTTGAAATTATGTATTCCGTGAGTTCGAAGCAAGCTGTGTTAGTGCTTCTTTTGGGTATGAAGCCATGTTGGGAAGTTGAAAGGAGTTTATTTGAAAAGATATAAGAAGATAATCGGGAATAAAAAAGGGTCTCGAATATCTTGGCTAAGGAGGGAAGGATGGATATTGGGCGGTAGTTAGAGAAAGAGGATGGGTCAAATTTTAGCTGAACGGAATCGGGAGGGAAATTTACCTTGGGTTAGTCGGGGCAGCTTGAAGGTTTCAGTCTGTTAATAATGGATGCTACTTCTTCGGGGGAAGCAGGTGAAACGAAAAACGAGGTCATCTTAACGTGTACGGGGAAAGGGTATTGTGATTGTGGGGATGGTGAGGGAGAGGAAGGCGTGGGTGGAAGTATTGTTTTCAAGAAGCTGGTTAAGTGAGAGGAGTCAAGAGAAGAGTGGTCGGAGAATGGCGTGGTAGGGGGAGAGGTTCCGTGAATAAGGTTTTTTATGGACTTCCATTTGGAACTATTGTTAGAGACTTTCTTGAAAATTTGGGCGAAATAGCGATTTTTGGCGCGTTTAATTTATTTATTTATTTAATCATTGTGCATCCCTTTGGGATGAAAGAGAAATAGTTGGTTCACTCGTCGCATTGATTAGACATTATATATTGTGAAATTATATGTTTAACATGAAGCTTATGATTATTACAATTTTGATTTTTGCACTCCATGATATTTAGTCTTAAAAGGCAGGGTAAATCATTCCAAACCTCTAAAGTATTAAAAGGAAAAAATCTATTCAATTTAGTGGCAATTATAAATGGAGGTACCAATTTATATTTTTGCAAAGTTCGAGTCTGTAGATGATTTTTGGACCAGTCGGCAACAAAGTGGAACGGATGCTTTTCATCAGTTAAAGCTATATACATTTCCTTTAATTTGGCAGTAATAATGATTGAACTGAAAGTAGGAAGGCCGGCCTTATTGCATGTACTAGTGATCGATGTAAACTTCTTTAGAGAGAAAGCAGTTCGAATAATATCATTATACTTGACTTTAAGTTTAGTTAACAAAAACTTTGAAGCAGCAGACCATAATATTATGCCATATTCTAATCTAGGGATGACTAACGATTTAATTAGGATACAAAGCTCTCTTCTAGTTAAAGTTTTCTTTAATTTTTTAATTAGATAATGTGATTTGGAAATCTGCATTATGAGTGTCTCTATATGATCTTTGAACGATAACGAAGTATCAAAAGTAATGCCAAGGAGTTTGTGAGCAGTATTGTATCTATTACCGTTGAAAGAAATTATGAGGATCTGAGTCTTATTCTCATTTAATTTCATACTGTGTTTTGAATACCAAAGTTTTAAAATTGTGATGTCGTGCTTTATGTCTTGCTTTGCCGTGTCATCTTCCTGATAAGCGTATTCATTTATGTCCCTGGCGACGTTCCAAGTATACTTATTGAGAAAGCTATTACGGCTTATTTTAACGAACGAAATTCACTCGATAAACTGATCACTGTAATTCTTTCTAAAATTGGCGAGCAACTTGAGCAAAAAATATTCGAAGTGTCTAATAAGCTAACACCCCTGATTCTGCATATGGAGTCGGCTTCTCGGCTGGCTGAGATCGATCAACGGTTGAATACCATGAAGGCGCAGCTTGAGAGGGTGGAGTCCACTTTGTTCCCTGGCGGCGAATCCTCTATCGGCTCAGCTCTCGGAAAAATTGACGACCAGGAACAATATTCCAGGCGCAATAACCTCAGATTAATTGGAGTCCCAGAGGAACCTGCGGATAACTTGATCAACACCTCTGATATCTGTCCCAGCAAATTGGGTGTTAGTATCAACGCGATTGATATCTCCGCAATCCATCGTCTTGGACCACGCAACTCATCCTCTGCTCGACTTATTCTCCTACAGTTAGCGACCTCCATCCTCCGAGACATTATCATCAAAAACAGGTGCAATTTACGGTCTACTCCTTACGTATTATTGGAAGACCTAACAGTCTCTAGATATAGACTGCTCCGTGATGCAAAGCAGAAACTTGGAGTACAGATTGTTTGGAGCTCCGGAGGCAGGATTTTTGCCCGGGGCCCTAATGGTAAGCCAATTCGACTATCGTCTTCCGGCGATCTCCAGTGTCTCTGTAATTCGACTTAATTTTGGTTTCTTGCACCTATGGACCTCATATTATAAGAACTTTCTGTTCGTAATTTATCAATAAGTCCCATGTTTGTCTGTATTGCATTGGTTTCTTGTATTTTTTATTTATGATGTAGCGATTTTTTTTTGGTCAACCCTTTTTATTTTCTAATTATTGTTTTTTTTTTTATTCATCATATGTATGGTAATTGTTAGTTCTGTTTTCTATGCACCGTTTTACCAGCTGTTATTTCCTCGTAAACCGAACCTGCTTTTCTGTTGCGAGCTTGTAATCACCTCTGTCGTACCCCTGCTGCTTTGCCATATTTTGTCCGGGCGTGTAATCACCCGCACCCAAATTGAGTAACTTCCAAGTCAGATTACCCGGTTCTGTGCCTCTATTCGTACCTGTTTTGAACATGGTTTATCGTTCAGATTATCAACTCCCAATTTCTGCTGACAGTTTTAACTCTTCGATTGTCGAGTTTACTAATACGGATCGCCTCTTTTCAATTTTTTACTTTAAATATACGGAGCATTTCTGCTAACTTTGCTGAAATGTTAGTTAATCTTAATACTCTTAACATGAAGCCCTCTATGTTAGCGTTCACAAAAACCTGGAGTCGGGATCAATCTGATATTCCCATCCTGCCAAACTTTAATGTTTTTTCTGCAAACCAAGTCAATAAGCATGGAGGCGGGATTTGTGTCTACGTATCAGAAAAATTCTCTTGTGCTGAAATTCCCGAATATACACTAATTTCTTCCGATTACGAGGTATTAACTATCTTGCTTAACTGCAAATATATTGTTATATTAATTTATCGACCCCCATCCAGGAATCTCCTGGCTTTTTGCTACTTCTTGTCTTCCATGTTTTTGGGCTTGCGGAGTTCGTATAAAAGGACTATTCTTGTTGGGGATTTTAACATTGATATGTCCAAACCATCTCCTGCTTTAAATTCACTTTTTGAACCAATTATTTGTTCTGGACCCGTTCTTACACTCATTATGCTGCCTATCATAATTTCTTTTCTGCAATTGATGGGTGTTTTTCCTCTTCTTCTCCTCCTTTGCTAAGCAACTCACTTGATATGGCTATCAGTGACCATTTTCCACTGATTACCATATTTGATAATAGTGTCTCTTATAAACCTATTTTAAAATCTTTTTCCCGCAGAATAATTACTCCTAACCGGATATCAATTTTAACATCATATTTGTTAATGACAGATTGGCACTTAGTGTTAACCTCCTTCTCTGATAGCAATCATCTCTTGGAAAGCTTTGTTTCCCATTTGAAATTGGGTTGGGAGCGGTATTTTACCCTTTTTCATTTTAAGTCTGGCAAAAATAATTTCCCTTCAATTCATAATCCTTAGCTAACCCCCCGTCTTTTAGCCCTTATAAGACAGAAGAATGCTCTGTACCTAAAAATTCGTAAGAAAAATTCGCCCCAGCTGCGGTCTGATTATAAAATTTGCTCCAATAGAGTTAAGAATTCCATCAAATTAGCTAAGGCTAAATACTACGCCAATCTCTTTTTGCGTCTCCACTCAATCAACGATAAGTGGAGTTTATTGAAAGGGCTAACCCATGGGTCTCCCAGAGCTAGCTCTCAGTTTCCCCAGTCGCATCATATTACTTCTTCAGACCTGACTGAGTTTGTTCAGTCACTGCTGCCATCGTTTCCATCCGATTCTTGTTGCGTTGACTCGAGCACCGTTATCAGTCGCCTCGCCACCCCTGGCAGTTTTTTCTGTACTCCTACTACTGCAGAAGAGTGAGTACTACAATTATTAACCTAAAATCTAGTTTTGCTTATGATCCTTTGGGGTTCCGTGCCGATGTAATCGTTGATATCAGGCATGCAATTGCCGCTCCCCTCGCTAGGATATTTAATAGTTCATTGGTTTCCGGTACTTATCCTTCACTTCTTAAATCCGCGTGTATTCCAATTTTCAAGAGTGGCGATCCAAGCAGTTTCACAAATTACCGCCCCATATCAATTCTTTCCATCTTTTCTAAAACTTTTGAAAAATTAATGTACAATCGTCTGTCGGATTCTATTTACTCCAGCAGACTTATTAGTGCAAGCCAACATGGCTTTATACCCAGCAGGAGTACAGAGACTGCATGCTTCGAGTTAACCGAATTTATTTCCGCCGAAATGTCCAGTAACAATCTCGTAGCAGTTTTATTTATCGATTTTTTCTAAAGCTTTTGATACAGTCCTTACACAACTGTTATTACTTAAATTAATTTCCCAATTCCATATAAATGGTCCCCCATTGGCTTGGATCGCTGACTTTTTGCGCGACAGGAGGTACTTTATGACTCGTTCCGGAACGTCGTCGTCTGTTGTAACAAGAAACTTGGGGGTTCCGCAGGGTTCAATACTATCCCCTTTGCTATTTAACCTGTTCATCAACGATCTCCCCAGTGTATTTAGCACTACTAAAACCATTATGTATGCTGATGACGTGTCCTTGATATTCTCAGATTCTGTGGCTAGCAGACTATTATCATCTTTAAATGATGCTCTGTATTCGCTCCTTTGTTGGAGCAACATTAATGAGCTACAAGTTAATACTGACAAAACGAAGATTATGTTTTTTTATCAGCGAAATAAGTGCAATGTTCCCAAAGCCCCTATAATTTCTTATGGCAATCAACCCATTAGAATAGTGAATCTCTTAAATATCTTGGTCTTGTATTATCTCATGATCTGTCTTGGAATTTGCAGGTAGATGCTCTTATGGTGAAGTTGACCAGAAGACAGGGCCTGATTTGCAGACTAACAAGGGAACCCCAGATAGCCTTTTTTTAACGCGCAAGCACACCGTGGAAGCGATAACGTTGCGCGGCAGTGAAGCGCCGGAAGTGCGCAGAGTTCAAAAAACATGGTGGAAAGAGGGGAAGCAAACTTGTTAGCGGCGATCGACAAAAAATTGCAGTTAGAGCACTGTTATTAAGCATAAAACCTTAATATATTAATTAAGATAAGATAAATAAACTCCTTTAATTAAATGAAAATAAATAAATTAAAATAAATAATATAAAACAATGAAAAAAGTCACCCGATGATAAAGTAAATGTTGAAGGACGAAACACAAATGAAACAAAGGTCTTGTGAAGAAACTCAGATGAAATGCAGAAGAAACACAGAAAAAACGAAGGTCTAGTGAAGAAATGTTATATGAACACAGGGAAGCACACAGTTACAGATGAAGAAGGTCTATGACGAAAGTTCGATGATTC
>JAHWFO010052523.1:21878-64873 GCA_023313115.1 Rhysida immarginata | reverse complement strand
CACACAGTTACAGATGAAGAAGGTCTATGACGAAAGTTCGATGATTCTTAACATGTAGATGACTAACTTGAAATATAATAACGTTTTCGGAATCATCGAACTTTCGTCATAGACCTTCTTCATCTGTAACTGTGTGCTTCCCTGTTTTCATATAACATTTCTTCACTAGACCTGTGTTTCTTCTGCATTTCATCTGAGTTTCTCCACAAGACCTTTGTTTCATTTGTGTTTCGTCCTTCAACATTTACTTTATCATTGGGTGACTTTTTTCATTGTTTTATATTATTTATTTTCATTTACTTAAAGGAGTTTATTTATCTTAATTAATATATTTTATCACAACTCCTACGTTTATAAATAAAACCTTAATTTTGTGTACAATTATTCATCTCGAAATAATTTATAAGATGAGGTAGGCATCCATGAATACTATTTTCTTTTTAAAATTATAAAGCACCGCGATACATACCCCGTCACCAACGCAACGTATTACTCGACGTTGCACATGAAGCCAGCCCCGTGTTTGATTACCGAATTATTTAATAAAATGAAATAATAAATTAAGGAAATGGTTATTAATTACTCTAGACATTTTTTACTGGAAGGCAATTAGCAAATTGTAATAATCTATTTTAAAAACTAAGTTTGTTTAGAAATTTGAGAAGCCATTCAATTGCCATCTGCTGCTCTCTATTTCATCTGAATTGGATTCGTGCTTATTGCTGTGAGTAGTGGAAGAAAGTAGTTCATTTAAGCGCATTAATACACTGCTTTAACAATGGAGTCCTTGTCTGAATATGTGTGCTCAAATTTTTTCGTTTTCGTGGTTTATTTTGAAAGAAACAAAAATCCGCACTCTCTTATTTTGCAAGCATCTATTGTAGCTTCAATTGAGTAACATATTTCAGTTTGGTGGAAATCTACAGAAAAGATAAATAATATTCTGTAGGCGATTAAACAATAATAAATACATATTAATTTAATAAAATTTTAGAGCTGTGATGTATATTATAAGTTAATTTCGTTTGAAGTTCATCAGGACAAATTGCAACTCCGTGGCTGTGTTCGTTAAGTTATTCAAAATGGCGGCATGCGAAACGAAACTGAAACGAAGTTGTGTTTATATCTCTTTCGAAGTTAGTTTCCTCGATATTATCCAAAGATAAATAATTTTCTATAGGTGATTACTGATAATAATAAATTTATCAAATTAATATCTATTTAAGTAGAATAAAATAACTACTTGTTTGCTATTCAATCAAACATGACAACAGCTGGTAACGAAACAAACTGTATCAACATCGATAGGCAGCCCATCAACAAGTAATTTTAGCTAGGCTCGAGCAAACATCACACCCTTGTTTTTTCACTCAAAAATTTGGAACAAAATTTTGCGACTTATACTCGAGTTATTATGGTTCTTGAGGTTGGTGGCCAGGACATTGATTTGAATTCACCCTTACGCTCCTCGAACTACACCAACACAATTCGCTTTGTGATATGGGGCGTTGTCCTGCTGGAAGATTCTATTTCCAGTTGGGAAGACAGACGCCATGCAAGAGTGCAACTGGTCCGCAGCTTTCATGGTCCGTTCTACCACAACTACGGGTTCCAAAGCTGCGCATGAGAACGTCCCCCAAAGAATAATACCGCCACCACCAGCCTGTGTATGGCCTAGTGTACAAGGGGGAGAGCAACTGCTCGTCTGGAAGTCGGCATACCCTGGCACGACCATCAACTTAATGGATAAGAAATCGTGATTCATCCGACCAGGCAACTCTTACACTTATCTATGGTCCAGTCTCGATGTTCCCGGGCCCATTGTAGGCGTAGTTAACAACGGCGCTAGGTCAACAGAGGCACACGAGTGGGACGTCTGCTTCGCAGTCCCATATTCAACAGTGTCCACTGAACTGTGTGTTCAGAAACACTTCCACTTGGACTTGCATTGTATTGGGCTTCAGCTGAGCCACTGTCTGGCGCCGATCTTGCTTTACCAAGTAGGACAATTGCCGATGTCCATTTTCTTTGATGACACATGGGCATCCAACACCTTGGCGTCTACTGCTGGTTTCGCTGTCATTTATCCACTTTGCATAAATACTAACAATGGCTGATCGTGAACAACCTACCGCTTGTGGAGTTTCGGAGATACTCGTTCTGAGTCTTTGGGCTATTGCAATCTGTCTTCTATCAAATTCGCTAAGATCAGCAGCCTTTCCCATCACTCGCATTATTAAGTGCAAGACTGATTCCTTACCTTCTCCAGCAGCAGTTAAATGAGCCAGACGAGTTCATTCACCAATGTGGTGATGGTCATCATAATGTTTTGGCTCTTCAATGTACACAGGTAATAAGAAACCAACAACGCAGAAATAAATTTGTTTCTTCCCTGAATATTGTTTCATATTTACTTAGAGTTGTAGGTGTAAAACAGTTTTCGTATAAATTCAGTTTTTCTTGACATTGCTAGTTGGTCCAAACTTTTGGCCACCAGTGTATATTGTTGGTGAATTGCGTGTTGATACAACACGATGAGCCTATTGTTGCACAAACTTTGCCTTGCATTGTTGGTCATGAGATGCCTTTTATGAGTATGCCGTGCTTACTTATTTACTTTTCAAACCTGCTTATCCGTTAGGGTCGCGGGGACAACAGCCCTATGGTAGATCTCCAGCTATCGTGATCGTCCGCCATCAGGCGCATGTCCTCCCTGGTAATACCCAAGCGTCTCGAACCCAGATTCTCCATGTAGTTTAGACAGCTGTTACGGAAAATGGATCGGCCTTCCAGTGACACTCAAACAATGGAACAGGCCGAAGCGGTATATAAAAGGGATGCATTGGATCACAAGTTACAGTCAGCAGCAGAAGTAGACTGATTGCAACTGATTGTAAATCCAAGGATTTAACAGACTTTGAACGAGGCATGATCGTTGGAGCTCGACGGGCGCAGTTGAGCATTTCGCAAACCGCGAACCTCCTTGGGTTTTCCCGTGCAACAGTGTCAAGGGTATTCCGTGAATGGCAGTTATGCCGAAAAACAACCTCCAACAAACACAACTCCAGACGAAACAGGCCAACGACGACTGGCAGAATCATCCACAGCAACAGGATGGGAACAGCCCAACAAATTGCAGCGCAGCTCAATGAGGGAGCACCCCAACCCATTTCGGAGCACACTGTGCGGCGCACCTTGCACTAAGCTGGGTTTCACAACAGGCATCCTGTACGGGTACCATCGCTGTCACCGCAAAATAGGAAAGCATGCCTGATTTGGGTACACAGGCTTCGCCACTGGACACTGGATGAGTGGAAGAAGGTCCCTGATCCGACGAATCGCGTTTCCTACTTCATCATGCGGGCGGCAGACTGCGCTTCTGGCGCAGACAGCACGAGGCCATGGACCCATCCTGTCACCAGACTACCGTACAGGCGAGTGGAGGAGAAAGCTGGTCTGGGGTTGTCTTTTCTTGGGATACACTGGGTACTCTGACATCCGTAGACACATCCCTGAATGCGACACACTATCTGAACATCGTTGCCGATCAGGTGCACCCGTTCATGATGACTATGGTTTCTGGTGGTGATGGACAGTTTCAGCAGGACAATGCTCCCTGTCACCATGCTCGAATGGTCTTGGACTGATGCGGAATTCCACTTGCTTCAGTGGCCAGCTCGGTCGCCTGATCTCAACCCGTTCTAGCATTTATGGGATGAAGTGGAGAGAACCATCCGACGCCTTCTCACACTATCCTCCAACCTGCACCAATTACGGGACGCTGTGATGTCAGCCTGCGCTGCTATTCCTCCGCAACGGTTTCAACACCTTGTTGAATCCATGCCAGCACATATTGAGGCAGTTCTCGCTACTAGAGGAGGCACAACACGCTATCAACGGGTTGTCTCTAATAAATTGATCGTTCAGTGTATATGCATATAAGAGTGAAGCCAATCAGTGAGGTTTATGCTCTTGTTTGTGATTAATGAATGAGGTTTTGAATGTTGAGCACCACTTAATTAATGCAGAATCAGTGATTGGTCCTTGGTCCACATTCAGCAAATGTTCCTATTGATGCTTTGGATTGACATACTTTCAAAGGGGTCAAGGAGATTCCTTTTGCTAATTGGATGGAGCAGTTTTAAGTTACTGATATCAAAATAATGGCCTATATCCAGTGAATGGCAGAGCTATGGCAGATTTATCAGTTCTACCATATTTTCCCGTGGGCAGTATGTTCTTTGAATCTGGTATGAATATTCCTCTTAGTCTGACCTCGATAAACCATGGGGCACTGGCCACAACAAATTTCGTATACAGGGTGCATTCACAAAGTTTCAAGACTGATTTTTTCCTGAGTAAGGGAGGGCACGCAGAGCGGCTCCACCGACAGAATGAAGTACTGGGGGATGTCAGCTAACCAACAGCATCAGCAGCAGTTACTTCCGAGACGCTGGAGTGAGCTGATCGCTAGTGGCGTGAGTGTGTCAGAAATGACCCCCGTCGAAAACTTGAAGAGTGCGTCAAAAATGCTCCGGCGTTTGAAGGATCGAGTCTGCCGCGTCTGCCAGGAGATCAAAGACAATTGGGTTCTTTACCATGACAATGCGCCCTCTCACAGGTCGCTCGCCGCCGGCGAAGTTTTGGCCAAGTTCATCGTGGCAATACTGCCCCAGCCACCCTACAGCCCCGACCTAGCTCCCAGTGACTTCTTTCTGTTCCCCCGAATTAAGGGAAGCGATTTGACAGGATTCCAGTGGTCCAGGTAGCTTTGACGAGATCCCTTGACAGCCTTGCGTGCGGAGAGTTCCAGGGAGCTTATGAACAATGAAAAAAACGCTGGCAGCGTTGTGTTGATGCCCTAGGGTCATATTCCGAAGATTTTTAGTACGCTGTACAAAAATGTTTAATAAATTTTTTTTCTGAGACCAGTCTTGAAACTTTGTGAACACAACCTGTTTACCTGATTTTTTAAGGTCAGGAATTCGATCCTTAGTATTACTCAAAAAGCTCTGTACCGTGTTGGAGGTTTTAAAGGTTAACATCAAATTATCGCTTTTAACGATTGAATGCAGATTTTTTTGTGAGAGAACTATTATACGATATGGCAATTCTATTTCACAAGTATAGTTTATAGTAGGATAAAGTCTTTCAGATGACAATAGTCTTAAGTCAAAAATGGCGAAGATGTCATCTACATAACGGTACCAAGTTTTGGGTAAATAGAAGTTACAATCTTTTAACTGAGACTCAAAATTTCTGAAAAATATTTCCGCTAAAATGTGACTTAAGCAAGATCCCATTGTATTATCGACATTGGAATTGAAAAACATTTTTATTAACACAAAAAGATTAGTAAGTGACAATAATCCCAAAACAACATTATTTTCCAACCCGTTTTTGGCCAGAATGTCTTGAAGAAAGAGAAATTGACTGAAAACTGCCATTTTTAGATATTCTAATTGAAAGGTAAAACAATTCGTTTTTTTCAACGTTTACAGAAAACCATGTAACAAACTGAATTATATTCCATCGGATTCTTGTCATCCGTGGAAGCACAAGATGTCCACATTTTTCTACGTGATTGACCGAGCAATTAACCTATCTCTTGAAGAGAAAAACTCTCTAAGGAGATTAATGTTATTAAGTCCTTTGCCCTGAAAAATAGATACCACAAGAAGACAATCGATGACCTCTTACGCAAAAGAAGATTCAGTAAGCGGATGCCAGAACTCACGAAACTCATGAAGAACAAAGAACCTACTAATAGAATTGCCATATCTTATAATAGTTCTCTCACAAAAAATCTGTATTCAATCTTTAAAAGCCATAATTTGATGTTAACCTTTAAAACCTCCAATATGGTACAGAGCTTTTTGAGTAATACTAGGGATCGAATTCCTGACCTTAAAAAATCAGGTATATACGAAATTTGTTGTGGCAAATGCCCCATGGTTTATCGAAGTCAGACTAAGAGGGATATTCATACCAGATTCAAAGAACATATTGCCCACAGGAAATATGGTAGATCTGATAAATCTGCCATAGCTAAACATTCACTGGATAAATCTGCCATTCTTTTCAGATCCAATTAGCAAAAGGAATCTCCTTGACCCCTTTGAAAGTATGTCAATCCAAAGCACCAATAGGAATATTTTGTTGAATGTGGACCAATGACCAATATATATATATATGTATATGGGTCTTTTTCCTCTTCTACTCATTCACTTGCTGAATGATGGTAGCTTTTGCTATCGAAATACGTATACAGGTATTTGATTTTATTTATTGTTTTGTGTTATTTGTCTTGTTTTTTATTACCTTGTTGTGATAAGGTGTTATTTCTTTGTGTATTATTGTTATTATATCCACAGTTTGTTCTATATTGTAATACATTTCAGACGGATTAAATTAAATAAGTAGAAGACTGTGTGCGACAAATCAAATAAAATAAAATATGTAAAAAATTTTGTCGTTTATGGTAACCGCTACACTGATCCTGATTCTGTTCTACAGTTATTTAATTCTTTCTCTCTAAGCATTGTTTTCACCCTTGAGTCGAATAATACCCTCCCGTTCCTAGATAGACTGATTATCGAAGACCTACCTCAAAAAAAAAAAAAAAAAGTTATACATAATTTTATGTTAGTACAAACGAATGAATTTAATTTTTCATTTTTATTATTTTTCATTCTTAAATGTTAGCTTGCCATTGAGATTTTGGGTGAATCTGATCAAGAATCCCAACTTTGTATTTGACATCTACAAGTCAAACATAGTGGACTCCTGCTTATCAGTAGTTGCACAGACATTCATGGATAGCTGCTCAACTTCAGTTCATCGCTTGGGTAAGGACTCGCCCAGCAGCAAGCTCCTTTATGCCAGGGATATCCCAAGTTACAAGAAGTGGGTTGAGAGGTAAGGATGTCGTAATGAGGGAAAAAAAGCTGAAAATGTTGTCGTTGTATATGCTTTCTTTTTAAATTAAATTTTAACTTGATTGAAGAGTCCGTTTTTTCTGTAATTGAAGTTCTATTTCTGAAATGCTTTTTAAAGGTATTACCAGGATATTAAGTCGATGACTGCCATCAGTGATCAAGATATGAATGCCATGCTAGCTGAAGAATCTCGAGTAAGTTATTTTATAGTGAAAAATTTTTGTGTGTTAAATCTTGTCTTTTATGTTTTCGTTGTTTGACTTCTGTAGCTCCATGCGAACGAGTTCAACATCAATTGTGCTCTGTATGAACTGTACACTTATGCTGTCAAGTACAATGATCAACTAATTCAGACTCTGGAGGAGGATGAATTTTCAAAGAAGAACAAGTTGGCATATAAACTAGAACATGTTCATTCTGTTATGGCTGGAGAGACAGAGGCATGACATTGGGAGGAAGAAGAATGGCAAGTAAGCAAAAATAGCATTTGCAGTAAAAGATGCGGGCTCTTTATACAATTCCTTACCAAAAAATTACAGTATAGTTAGGCGATTATAGGAAGAGACACGCCCACTTCCGTTTACTTAAGATCAAACGTAATCACATGGCCAATGCAGTCAATCATCTTTAACGATAACTTCTCTTCCTCAGCCTTTGTTAAAAAATAAATGTTTTTGTGGGTTTTTTCTATAGGATTAAGTGATCCATGGCAACGGAAGTTTTATGCCATGCATCTTCCTATAATCGCCCGACTGTAACTGTATTTCTCATTCTGAATATAAATTTGAGTGGCGAGTACTCAATGAACATCTGTAACTATCCGTTTAGACTGTTTTCTTGGATGATGTACTTATTCTTCTGGCTGACCTCAAAAGGAACATTAATTTATTCAAAAATTAAAATTTACATTAAAATTAAAATTAAAAGTAAAATTTATGGTGACAAAATATTAGAAAAATTCTAAGATAGAGACAAAAATTAGAATAACTTCTAGAGTTGTCCAATTAGATAAGACTAAATGTTGCAAGTGATTTACATATCTTTTTAAAGTTCTGAATAAAGGGCATTACAGTTTTTTGTAACTCAGGCTTAGCAACATGAGTAGGAAATCAGATGTGTATCATGTCACAAAGCGAACAATATATGATCTTTATTGAACTGGGAAAAATCAGGCAGAAGTTGTGAAAATTATGAAATGCTCACGGTGGTGGAGGTTTTAAAGAAACAAAAGGAGGATCCAATTTCTATGAAAAATCAGATAAAGGTCATTGTGGATGAAAACGCAAGCCTGGTGAGGGACAGGACAGGCAACTGAAGAATATTGTGAAGAAACACTGTTTCAAAAGTGTTAAGTACAGTGCTCCTTCTGCATAATGGCACTCTACAAAATGGCAAATTTACAACAGCAACCCCATATAACAGTTTTTTTTCCTGGAAAATAAAAATTGCAGACATGAAACTGTAAAAGAACTTCATTATATGGAGTTGCCGTTATAAATTTGCTGTTATGCAGAAGGAGCACTATATATTAATTATGAGTGGAAAAGGTGTGGAGCAACTCTGTTAAGCAGAACTACAAACAGACGAAGACAATAGTTTGCATTTCAGTCCAGAGTTCTCAAAATTAAATATGGTGACCTGTAAATGTGGTGCAAGGAAAGCGTTACTTGGGGACAAGATGACTTTAGTAACGTCCTATGTAGTGACAAATCTGTGCTGTTTTATCTTTTTGTGACCAAGGCCCACGTGCATGGAGAGAGACACGAGAAGCTTACACCAAGGACTGCCTCAAAAGATCATCGAAATTTGCTGTTTCAGTAATGGTATGGGGATTTATGTCGTCAGATGGCGTAGGCTCTACACGATCTGAATGTTATTCGAAAAGTTATTCGTCTTAAATGGTATAGTAAACGCCGAGTCTATCAAAATCTGCCCATCAACTGAAGATCTGTGCTGTGATTCCTTTTTGTTCTAGCAGGATACTGTCTAATCACACTTGTTTATGTTATTTATGATGACATATTTAAGAAAGTTTATACCTTGCGATTCATGAACTCATAGATGTTGTATTTGGCGAAAGAAACGATGGCAAAACGCAGTGAAATACGAGAGCAAAAAACTTACGATGTGTATTCCATGAGTGCTACAGTAGGAAGAGGAAAGAACAAGTAATGCCACCTCGTGGCAAACTGAAAAGGGCAAGATACGAATATATCCTTAACAACACTGTTCCAAATATGACATATGTGTTACCATAGCCAAATAATTCACCAGTCATTAATCCAATTGAAAATTTATGGAAGTTGATGAAGGCATGACTTCAGCAACCCCCCCCCCCCCCGCCCACAAACTAAACAGGGGTTCGTTCCGGCAATCAAACATTTAGTCTAAGTTGTGCTAAGTTGGTCAATAGCATGCAAGATAAGGCCAAGTCCTGTAATTAAAGCCAAAGGCGACACTATTAAGTAATAACTTGGTGAATCGTTTTCGATTAAAGTGATTTATGTGTTGGGATTTTTCTATTATTTTGTATCTTCAATTTTTCTCAGAAAAATTATAAATAGAATAAATTATTATAAAATTTGTTAATTTAAAATTAATATTAAAATTTGTTTAATATACCCGTAAATTTTAATCTTTGAATAAATTAATGTTCTTTTTAAATCGACTAGAAGAGTAAGTACACAGTCCGTCACATTAATGTGACCACCTATCAGTAGCCAGAATAACCACCTTTCCTGGCGCGGACAGCTGCGAGACGGGCAGGACGAGAATCAGTAAGGTCATGGAAGGTATTGACAGGGATGTGAAGCCATGCCGACTCCAGTTCTGTGGCGAGCTGCCATAGGTTGCGCGGTGGAGGATCCATGGCGCGAACAACCCGATCGAGGTGGTCCCACAGATGCTGTTGGAGTATGAATAGTTTTTTTCAAATAAAAATAGCAGAGTGTTAAGGCTAAGTATTTTAACACTCAATCTTGCTTACTACCCATAACTGCCTAAGAGATGATTCAAGTTGAAGAAGGAAATATACCAGTCTATTTGTGTACGAGTATATATCAAGAAATGTCTCCATTTAATTTATCTATTAGATACATAATACAACAATACTTGCTTTCTAATTAAGCAACATACGTATAAATTTCACAACATGGAAAAAGAACTACAATCATGTATACATGATTATCAAGAGAGAGGAAGAGCAGAATTAAAAAAAACAATAATAATAAAACTTACAAGTTTATCATGTCACAAGCTCTTGAGACTCTATTGTTACTCATTCCAAAACATCTCTGATTGTTGATGTCCATATTTTAACTTTGATATTCAAGACATATATTTTTCCTTTTATTTACAATAACATAAATTTTGTACAAAATTGTATTATAAAAAGTAATTAAACTAAATAAAAATATTTTTCTAATAATAAATCAACTTACTAATGCTCTATGGGGTTTAAATCCAGGGAGTTTGGAGGCCAGGGGAGTACCGTAAACGCATCCTCATGCTCTTCGCACCATGCACGGACACCGAACGCTGTATGGAATGTCACATTGTCCTGCTGGAAAATGCCATCGTGCTGAGGAAGCACAATCTGCATGTAGGAGTGGACATGGTCCAAAAGGACGGATGCGTACTTCCATTGATCCATGGTGCCGTCCACAATGATGAGTGCACCCAGGGAATGCCATGTAAACATTCCCCAGACCATAACTTTGCCTCCTCCAGCCTGGACCCTTGCGGCACGTTTTGCAGGGTGTTTGTGTTCTGATGCTGAATGCCGTACATGCCATCGCCCATCTGTCCGATGGAGCATAAACTGTGATTCATTGGAAAAAGCCACCTCCGCCGCTCTGTTGCTGTCCAGGTGCGGTACTGGCATGCAAATGTCAGTGTTTGTTGCCGGTGAACAGCCATCAGCATTGGTGCACGAACCAGCCGTCTGCTGTGGAGCCCCGTATGCAGCGACATTTGCTGAACTGTCATTGAGGATACACGTTTGGTAGCCCTCTGGTTCATCTGGGAGGTCAGTTGGTCCACGGTTGTACGTCTGTTTGCTTGCTCGTATCTCCGCAGCCGTTGTTCACCTCTGTCATCTATGGTCCATGGTGCCCCACACTCAGCACATCGCTGATTTTTGGTATTGCCATTCTTCCAGGCACGGTACACTTTCACCAAGGCGACCCGCGAACAGTTCACAAAACTAGCCGTTTCTGAAATACTACCGCCCTTGGCTCGGAAGCCGATGATCATGCCCTTTTGGAGGTCGGATAAATTGCTACGTTTCGCCATGACTCCGACAATTGCAATGTTTTCTGCTTCCCTCTGACACCCTTCCTGTATCCCCCCACCTCTTATACTGGTACATACTTTCTAGACGTAACCATTTTCCACTGATGTTGAACGTATGGGGTGATCACATTAATGTGGAAGGACTGTGTATATCATCCAGGAAGAACGTAGGGAAAATTCCAGTGCCAAGCCACCTTTCGTTTTTCCCCACATTTAAACAATAAGATTATGAAAAATTCACAAAATTCTAAATATAGTAAAATATTAAACCTGTTCAAAAAATATTGTATTGTATAGTAGCAACAAGCATCTCTCGTCCACATACTCTTAAAGAGAACATGGGAAAAAGAAATTGCTCCCCAACGGGCAAAGCCCAAAACGGATTTAATGTATGGGTTAGATAAAAATGGGCAAGATTAAGAACGTTAGTTGAAAAGTCCTAACCATTATATGGCTGTAATAATTTAGTCGCAGGATCGATCTATTCAGATGTTGAAGAATAAAATCTGGCGGATAATTTCAAGCAACTTCCCCTAATAAGCCTAGAGCTATGACCTATTGAAGCTAAAAAATGTGGTGCATCAATCCGATCATTTAAAAATATTAGCAAGAAAATTAAACAGGTAACAGGTTACAGATCTATCGAGAGAGCAAAAAGTAACTTGGTCCTTATTAATATCATCTAACTTGGTAAATTATTAAGTTCTGGATCGCAAATAATAGAACCATTAATACCGGGATGACAAAAAATAATGGCAAGATGCTTAAGACAATGAATATGCCTTTTCACTTCTAGATTCAAACAATGAATATGGCTGTTAAAGGTGCCATTTGAATTAAACCAGACACCAAGATCTCTGAAAGTAGATTCAGCAACAACTAAAGTTTTTCCAACATGTTATTGAAAGATTGTTTTCGAATAATTTTCAATCTGTTTAGGTTGATCTTTAAACCATTATCAGAATATCAATTATTATCATGAATAAGTTTTGCCTGAAGAGTGAATGCGTCAGCTTACAATGAAATTTTACTAACATATTTTAAATCATCAGCAAACGTATGAGCTGAAACTGGGCCGTCAGTAAACAAACAATTCAAATCCGATATAAAGAAATTAAAAAGCAATGGGTCTTAAGGAGAACCCTGAGGTATACTGCTCATGATCATCCAAAGCAATCGCAAACTCGGACGAAATGCGACGCAAGTTGTTAATTGTGGACCAGCCTGGTTGAATAATAAAAAATATTAAAAATGAAGTCACTACTGAGCTCCAAAACTCATGAATTTAGAAAACACTGTGAGAATAAACTTTTATTTATTGCGGGGGGGGGGGAGGGGAGTTGAATTTAAAAATGAGAAATCAAAAAGAATTGTAAATGCTTGATTAAAATTGTAAGTATTCGAGGTTTGTTAGATAGTACAGGGTGATTCAGTCAATTACGTGCAATTCTGATGGTTTATTACTCGGGTACTAATAAACATAGGAGTGTCTTAGAGATCTTACAATACACATTACAAATTGGAATTTCACTGAACAGGCGGCTACACTGTATATGAATACGTCATTCCAAGATGGCACCTATCCTGAGCATTGATTAGAAAATATGCGTAGTGGAATGGCTTTTCGAGCTGAAATCAATTGTGAAAGTGAAGCGAATGTTTCAAAAAGTGTTTAAAACAAAGAAAGCACCGTCCAGCAGTGCGATAAGAACATTCGTGAAGCAATTTCAATCCTCTGGACATGTTGAAGGTAAGAAGAAAGGAGGGAGCAAGCTTCGTGCTCGCACACCACAGAACGTGGAGCAGATTCGTGTGAGCGTAGTCGATTCACCAACGAGAAAATCGGTCTGCAGACTGTCTGTGGAGTCTAACATACCCAACATGACAGTACGGAGAATACTGCAGAAAGATCTGTAGACGTTTCATTATATAATTCATGTTATGCAACAATTGACCCATCAACTCCACAACAAGGTCATCTCCAACCGTTTCCCAAACCTCTTCAACGACGGATTCAGCTGGCCACTGACTAGTCCTGATCTTAACCCCACTGACTTCTTTCTGTGGGGGTTCCTGAAGAAGGTTCAGCACACGCCCCCACACCATGGAAGAGGTCCGTCAGGCAATCACCAAATCTTGTGCACTGGTTGACATTGAGATGCAATCACAGTGCTGCAAAACTTCACTCTCAGGCTTCGTCGTGTTGTATAGACGAATGGAGCACACATCGAGCATGTTGTTCATGAGATGCGAAATTCCAATGTGTAATACGTATTGTAAGATCTATATGACATTCTTATGTTTATTAGTTCCTGAGTAATAAACCATTAGAATCGTATGTAATTGATTGAATCACTCTATATTCATGTTCAATAAAGTTTATGATATGAGCTCCTTTTCCATAACCTAAATCTATCGACCTCTGTGGCTCAGTGGTTGTGTGATCGCCTCTGATGTCCGAGGACGCGAGTTTCACCCTGGTCGAGAACGATGAGGATTTTTTCTGGGGGAAAATCCTGAGATCACGTACTTCCTTCGGAAGGGAAGTAAAGCTATTGGTTCCATGTAGTCGTTTGCCGGCTGCACGTTAAAGAACCCTTTTGGAGGCGAAATTTGCAGCCCCTATAACGCCGTCCTGAAATGACCATAGCTGTTGAAAATGATGTTAATACCAAACAAACCAAACCAACCATTACGTATATGTGATGAAGATGAGATGTTAATTTTGATGTAGTTTTTTGAGTTGTTTTTTAATGTCTGTTCGGTATAAAAATTTGAATCAGTCTTCTGTCATGTTCATGTAAAGTGAGTAATATGTGAGGTCGAAATGTTGTTTTGATTTCTTTAAATTCTTTAATTGGAAATTGATCGCCAGATTTTAAGTCTTTTAGTTTACTTGTTGGAATTTTTGACATTGGCTGATTTGATTGAACATTTTCAAAATGTCAATTTATTGGAAATTAACATTTTGAATTAGAACAAAAATTAGATTACCAAAATAACAAAAGTTTCAATAACTTTTTAACTTTTTTTTAAAGAATTAAGTAATTAGTGAATAAATCTGTTGTAATGTCTGCTTTTGATTTTTTTTTTTTTTTTTTTAACTTCTTGATAACTTAAAATCAGTTGGATTATACTCTTCAAATAATCTTATAGTAACTTAACCTCCATATTTGTTTTTTTTTTGACATGAATTTTGATATTTTCATCAGCGACTTTTTCAATAAAGGTTCGATTTGATATTCTCTAGTTTATATTGCATATACAGGAAGTTTCTAAAGGTAGTTACCAAACGTTACACACAGTTATGCCCTGTTCACACTGGGCCAGCAAGGCGGTAAAGCAGCGAAGCTGTATCTGTTG
The DNA here is from genome assembly GCA_023313115.1 of Rhysida immarginata. NCBI lineage: Eukaryota > Metazoa > Arthropoda > Chilopoda > Scolopendromorpha > Scolopendridae > Rhysida > Rhysida immarginata. Next base: position 50,279 of record JAHWFO010052523.1, on the reverse strand, counting down.
ACGCCTGCGCGTTTCACACAAGTTCAGCTAGAAATAGGTCTAGTCCAGTGCCGCGACCGGCAAATATGCCAGGCGGCAAAGTTGAAATCTGTTCAATTTTTGCCCGTTGCTGCTGTCATGGAGTTTAGCTGCTTCCAATCACAGCTAATTACTGGAGCACGTGATCAAAAGAGTGATGGCGGAGTGCAATTTTATAGTGAAATAATATAATTAATTTTAAAATGATGACTTCATTTTAATTCAAAGAAATAGAAATAAAATAAAGTAAATAATAAAAACAGTTAAAAAAGTCACCCGATGTGGAGAAATACAAATATTGAAGAAGACGAAGCACAGATGAAACTAAGGTCTTGTGGAGCTTATGTAGACGAAACACAGATGAAAAGAAGGTCTTGTGAAGAAATTTTACAGGAAAACACAGAAAGAAACACTATAAACAGGAAAAGAAAATGTAGATGAAAGTCAGATGATCAGTAGCACGTTGATAACAAAATTGGAATGAATTATAAATAATGTTTTCTGGATTTTTATCCCATCTTCAGTTTGTAAAATTTTGAATGAAATGTCAGCTAAAACAATATAATTGAAGACATAATAAACAAAGAAATCAAAACAATGTGTGATATTAAAATTGAGGAGATATTGTTATTCCTATGATTGTTATGAACCGGGTATTGGTATTGGATTGTTGAGAGCTAGGGAGTGTTAATGTCTGGGTTGTGTGTTATAATTTTTATTTTTTATTTTTTTTATTTTTTTTTAGTAGTAATTTCCATTTATTATTAATTTCTATAGATGGTTTGACTAAATTGTTTGCATATACACTGTTTATAAAAATCGCAACACCCTGATGGAATAGCCCAATCTGCATTAAATTTGGAGCATTTGCATATCATGGGTCAGAAAAGAAACCATTAGATTTTCAGGTCAATACAATGCGTTTTATTGTCACATTAGTATCGGGTGAAACCACCGTGGGATGCAATTACAGCCTCTAAACGTCGTGGCATTGAGTCAAACAAGCTCTGAATAAGGGCCTGGGGAATGTCCTACCATGCTCTGTCTACACGGGTATACAGTTCATCCACAGTTGCTGCTGCAGGAGTCTGACGAGCCAATCGATGAGCAACCCTGTCCCGCACATGTTCGATTGGAGACATGTCTGGTGAACGAGCAGGCCAGGGGAACAAGGGCGTCAGATGTCCTTGGAAAAAGGCGAGGACATTTCTGGCCACATGCGGTCGGGCATTGTCCTGTTGGAATACAGCGCCTGGAAGGTTCTGCAGGAAGGGGATGACCTCGGGTTGCACAACTTCCCTGATGTACCGGTCACTGTTCAGATTGCCATGGATTCTGATCAGACGGGAACGGCCATGGTAACTGATTGCACCCCACACCATCACCCCTGGCGTTTGTCCTGAATGACGCTGCAGGATGCATTCTGGAAGGTCGCGCTCGCCACGATGTCTTCTGACTCGTATCCTGCCGTCATGGTGTTGCAAGTTAAACCTTGACTCATCCGAAAACACAACTTGTTGCCATTCAGCTTGCCACTGTTGGTGTTGATGGGCCCATTGCAACCTGAGGCGCCGGTGGTTTTGAGTCAAAGGAATCCGCAAAAATGGTACTCGTGCCATCAATCCTCTGGAAATCAAACGGCGTCGTACAGTGCTAGCAGACATTGTCCTGCCTACTGTAGCACCCCACTGTTGTGCTAACACTGTGGAAGTGGCTGTACGATCTGCTACACACATGCGATAGAGGTGTCTGTCATCTCGCGGTGTCGTCGTGCTGGGTCTTCCTGAGCCTGGTCTTCGGTGTGCCCTGTTCTCTTCGCTCCACTGCCTCCATGCACGCATAATTGTCGTTGCATTACGTCCTACACGAGCAGCAATGTCACGATACGACCATCCCGCTTTACGCAGACCAATTATGCGTCCTCTTTCAAAGACTGTCAGCTGTTGATATGGTACCCTTCGTCGTCGTCGAGGCATGGTGTTCTTTCAAGCAATTACTCTGAAAATCTAATCATTTATACTCTGACCATATTGCAAATTGCATATGGATCATCAGGGTGTTGCGATTTTTATAAACAGTAGTGTATATAAAATAACATGTAAATAACCATATTCTATTAAAATTATTTATATTGTAATTCTCATCGACATTTAAATTTTGAATATTTTGCTAATTCAGTTTACAAACGTTATTCAATGTGATCAATTAAAAATGGCAAATTACAAATACAAAGTATATTTTAGATTTCAAGAACATGTTAAAAAGTACATCCGACTCGCCTGTTAAAAAAAGTAATGTTATTTTATTAAGCGACTCGCCTTTTCACACTACCCAAAACTTGTAGCTACGGAGACTCTACGGAGCATGCTCAGATCCTCTAGGAGCGCTCCCTAAATGCTGTGGCTAGACGCTTGTTTATACTCTCAACACAGACTCGATATCATCCTTCATGTAACCACCATGTTATGTTTTTCTCTCCCTCTTATGTATTATGATAATTCCTATGGTAATTAAACCTTTACGTAATTTACCTTGTACGTTGATTCATCTCATTATACAACAGTGATGTATAGGGAGTGCAAGTGTGACGTCAGTCCTTGGAATTCTTCAGTCACGTGACCCGATTTGGTTCCAAACAAGTCTTCTCGCTTCGGGATTTAACATGGTTCCAACGTACGGATGGAATAAAATCGCTTTGTATAAGCCCAGTGTTTATAACACATTTAAGATGTGAAATTGTTTAGTTCCTCGCTGCTCAAGAAGGAGCCAAAACAGCGATTTAGACATCTGTCGTTTTCCCAAAGAAAGAAAGATCCGCGAACGATGGCATTCTTTTGCTAAGTGATTAGAAGTGATTAAAAAGCGTTCTAATATTAATGTATAAATTATATAATGGGATTAAATGTCTTAATAATAGTATCAATTACACAAATTAACATAATAATTTAAGAGATGTCATTTTTACTGGCCGCCCGTTTCAACGTTACTAGTACGTATATTGCGTGGTTCCAATGTTTGGAACCAGCGATCCCATTTCCTAGGCTCTCGGCCCGTTCATCGCGCAAATGACGTCAACTGTGACGTAATCACTTGCACTCCCTATTAAAAACAAGAGTAAAAAGGGGTCAAAGACAATGGCGTAAATAAGCAACAATTAATTTAATTAATCAAGAATAGCAAGGGCTTACAAACTTAATAATTTAACAATTAACCATAACAGTAAAGTAAAATGATACGAACAATGTCATGTACTCCATTTGGAGGGGGGAGTATGGTAACCCTAACGCACGGAGATTGTCAGTTCACTAATGAGATTGTGGGCGGTCAAGCGGTCAGAAATGCGGCATGGTTCACACATGATTTTGGGCAGCTAGGGTATACAAGGAAAAGAGTACTTACTGTGGCGATGATCTTGGAGATGTTGACAGGAGAATAGCAGCATAGGTTCTGGCATTACCCCCCTAGCATTACCTGTCAGCCCTCGCTCCTCATTGGCTACCGTCGTTTTCGATCTTGTCGCCACCTGGTGGTCACTGCTTGAAATGTTCATTTCTATGCAATAGTTCCATGTGGACACGTGGGGTCTCCCGATCACGTGCAGGCGGGCGGATATTTTAACCATGTGGGGAGGAGAGGACAAAGAAGTTGCACGTTGTTGCAATTGACGAACGTCACGTTTCCCCACCTCCGTGGAAGCACTTCGAGCACTCGGTGCATCGTTACGTTCCTTCTTAATGTTGTTCAGCATGGCGCATCCTTCATGAAGTTGGTGGTAGTCGACTCTAGGATGGCGACGGAGGTCTGAGGGCATCTGGTTTCCACGCAGGCCATCCTGGGCCGGTTGAATGTCTGGCTCTGCTCCTTCGTTGATCTTGGCTCGGGGTCCCGTTTGCTCGTTAGGTTGATTGATGATGATGGGGTATTCATCCTCATCTTCTTCCTGGTCATCTTGGTAACTGTCTGGTGGTGGTTGACGTGTCTTAGACCTGCAAGTTTTCCCCTTAGAACCTATGTTCCCCATGCCACCTTAAGCCTATCGACGTGAACCACCTGCTTCTCCCGCATGCCAGACCCCTGAACCTCATAGTTCACAGGGCCCAATCTTCGGGTAACGCAAGAAGGACTTATTCAAACTGAAGCCCTAGCTTATTTTTGCCCCTGCCTTTGATCAGTAACAACACCTTATCGCCCACCTGGAAGCTTTTCAGGTTTCTTCCCTGATTGCGATTTTGAATCTTGGTATTCCTGCGTGTGTTATTGGCTAGTTCTTGAGCGGTTCTCAACCTGGCTATCAACCTGGCTTCGGGGTATATAGTCATTACGTCAATGCATACAAGTATTATTATATGCTGAAAAGCATATATTGATTTCGCTCTGTTTTTGTGTGTGTCTGTCCGTCAGTCTGTCTGTATGTCCGACGATTACTCGAGGATGCTTTAACTTTTTCAAATTCTGCTTTCGCTCTTCGATAGACACTTCCTGGGCTCACCTGATTAGTTTGCGATTGAAATCGGTCTAACTGTCACGTGACTTTTGGGACCCCGCCCCCCCCCCCCCCCATTAACTTTTTTTTGGGAAATATAAGGCATGTAATATGTCATTCGAACGGGAATGACGAGCACAAGTCGAATATGACTTTCTTTTCGATTTTCGAAATGCTACGTCCGAGAAAATGACCCCCAAAAAGTACTTCAATGACCCCTTATTACGAGCTTTAATTAAAGCTGTATATAAGATTACAAGCTTCAGATTACAACCTTTATGTGCCCAGCCGGTCATCGTTTGCACGAAGACGTTGAAATGGAAGAACTTACCTGCGATATATCAACTTTTGATGTGCTCTCGTGGACCCCTTTAAGCACGTGCACTAATGTTAAGAATATGAACATATGGCATGTAATATATCAATCGATTCGTACCGACGAGTCATAAGTGAATACAGTGTTACTTTTTGGTTATCACTTAAGCATTGTTGATGGCAGCTTGGAGCACGTGCTCATTTCGTTTTAAAATCCAGTGCTGTTAGGCCTATTGTATAATGTGACTTAATTAATATTAAGGCGATTGTTAAAAATGGCTCATTAATGTTAGGCCTATAGTTAAAATGACTAAATAATGTTAGGCCTATTGTTAAAAATGGCTAATTAATGTTAGGCCTATTGTTAAAAATGGTAATGTTAGGCCTACAGTTAAAAATGACTAAATGTTAGGCCTATAGTTAAAAATGGCTAATTAATGTTAGGCCATTGTTAAAAATGTCTAATGTTAGGCCTATAGTTAAAAATGGCTAATTAATGTTAGGCCATTGTTAAAAATCTCTAATGTTAGGCCTATAGTTAAAAATGGCTAATTAATGTTAGGCCTATGGCTAAAATGATTATATAATGTTAGGCCTATTGTTAAAAATAGCTAAATGTTAGGCCTATTGTTAAAAATGGCTGATTAATATTAGGCCTTAGGTTGAAATGACTAATGTTAGTCCTATTGTTAAAATGACTAATGTTAGTCCTATTGTTAAAATGTCTATATAATGTTAGTCCTATTGTTAAAATGTCTATATAATGTTAGGCCTATAGTTAAAAATGGCTCAATAATGTCAGGCCTATAGATAAAATGACTATATAATGTTAGGCCTATTGTTAAAAATTGCTAAATAATATTAGGCCTATTGTTAAAATGACTATATAATGTTATGCCTATTGTTAAAAATGGCTAAATAATAGCCTATTGTTAAAAATGGCTAATTAAAGTTAGGCCTAGATTTAAAAATGATGTGAGTGTGGATAGAAAAATAATGTCTCTTTTTGCAGTTGATTTGCAGTTTTATTTCTGCCTTTGTGTCCCGCTAATTTGTTGTCGTGGACTATTTCAATTATGCAGCGTCTCATGTCCTCTCCAATACACAATTTACCTGTGCTCTGATCTGTACCCCTTCCCTGTTTGCTTATTGGGGAACCATTTCAGAGTTCCATTGTGTAACCAGAACTGATCGATTTTCTTTTAAACTCCTTGGGTATTTCTTTTTTCTTACTTAGTGTGTTACATAACTCACTGAACTCAAGAGAATCGTTCTCTTGAGATTACTTTTTTCTAAAGTAGTTTTATTTATTCTAAAGATTCCATTATACTCACGCAAAGGGGGGTGAGAGAGGAAGTCAGCGACGACATTCTTTTCACATCTTATATGGGAAACAATAGCAGACTTCAGGGAGTTAACTGCCTCCTGGCCCTCCCGGGACCAGTTAAATCTGGCTCCTTTCCTAGTCAAGTTGGTCAAAGGAGTTATAATTACTGACATATTTTGTTTAAATGGACGGTAAAAGTTCGCAGCACCAATAAAGGAACGAACCTATTTGACTGTCCGTGGCATTTCTAGCTTAGCTATGGCCATGCCATTTTTGGAATCTGGTGTCAGGCCTTCTTTTGAGATATTGTGCCCCAGATAAATTACCACGTCATCATAATCTTGCATTTTGATGACTTCATAATTGTTATGTTTCTTAAATTTACGTAGGACCCATGTAAATATCTCCAGGTGTTCTGCTTTTTTAGTATAAATAAGAACATCGTCCTGGAAAACATGAATGTTCTGGTACAGCCGCTCATATAACAAGTCGGTCATGTAGGATTGAAAAGTGTGCAGAATTATTCGCACCCTGAGGCATGCGCTTCAAATGGAATTTGCCCAAGGGCGTCTGAAATGCGAAGCATTGTCTAAATTCTGGAGCTATGGGTAACTGATAGTAGCCTGAATTTAATTCTATTACACTAAAGTAAAAGATGTTCATGTAAATCATTCAAAATATCATGGATTCTAGGCATAATAAAATCAGGGGCAGTGGTGACATTGTTCACCTTACGCAAGTCTAAAGTGGTGCGTATATCGCCGTTGTCCTTACGGACTAGGTGGATCAGGGAGTTCCAGCGTGAATGGCTGGGTTCAATTAACCCCGCCTTTAAATAGGAATCAATTTTAGTCTTTAATGCACTAAAATGCACCTTAGGAATGGAGTATTGCCGTACAAAAATGGGACGGGAATGTTCTATGTCAAACCTTACCGTTATATTATTCACCCCTGATAGCATCTCTATTTCTTCAGCAAAATTATTTTTATGGTGATTCAAAAGCTCTCCCAATCGCATTTTTGTGTCAATATCCATATCACCCTTAGGTACACTGTCAATTACAGTGTTTTGTGCAAGTAAAATTTCTTCCCCTTGAGAGTCTTTGAATTTGAAACTGGCCGTGCTGATAAGGTCATTTCCTAAAATGCCTTTGTACTGACGTTCTCTAAAGTCATGGACCAAGATTCACCGGTTCTTACATTGCATCTGACCGATCCTAACATAGCTAATAACACTTTATTAACGAAGCTGGTGTTGTTAATCCCAGACAGAATTATATCTTCTTGGGTGTGGGTAACTTTGCTGCCCAACTGGTCTACAATTTCGTAATGAATTAAAAAGATTTCACTGCCTGTATCTATAGCCAAGTCCCATATACAAGCCTCTATGTAGAATAAATCTTTATTCCTACGTCTAGCCAAGATTTTCATTGGAAAGATTGTTAGGAGTCCGAGCAGTGGCTGCCTGATAGGCCTGTATTAGTTTAAAGTACAATTACGTGAAATATGATTCGGGCTGTTGCATTTCCAATAGTTCTTTCTAGGCGGTGATTTGGTTTTGCTATGCGGTGGCCCCCTATCCCTTACCAAGATCGCAATTTGTTTCTTCGCCTGCGCAATTTGAGCCTTTTGTGTTTCAATTACCTGTTTATGTTCAGCTATGTTTAATAAGTGATAAGATGTCCGTTGATATTTTATTAATTTCGTTCCTAACCCCAGGCTGAATGGCTTCTGCATTGTTAGCAGTGGCTTGGGCGTGATCGTCAACGCTTAATTTCTTAGCCTCTGCCACTAGGGCTATGGCATCCGTAACAGAATTGGAATTCTTTAACGTTAAAATTGTGCGGAATTCAGGTCGAACCGTCCTTTTCAGCTTGAGAAGGAGGGTGTTTTCCTTGCGGTCAATAAAGCTATCATCCACCTTCGCCAAGTGACGAAAAATCAGTCTTATTCTATTCGCCTACTGGTAAACATTCTCCCCTGCTCGCTGCTTAGCCTGGTAAAATTCTAATTCAGCGTTGGTTGTTTGATCAACGTTGGGAAATAGTTCAATAATCTGTTGCTTAAGCCCTAAATATTCACTACAATCAGATAGTGCGTGTTCGTTATAGCAGGCTGTGGGCTTTGCCCTTCACCTTAGAATGGACAACGCCTAACACGACGGACTCTGGCCATCTCGCGATCTACGGCATCAAAGAATGCTTTGGCGGTAACGGAACCCTCATCCCCGTAGAATGTAGGAATAATAATCGTGAAGCCAAGAAACGAATCGCTCTTAACAGCCACTTGAGAACAGTCTTGAATGCCACTAGAATTATTTAGTTCAGGCGCAATTGTGATATTTTTAATAGGTGATGTTTTAAAAACCAAGAGTAAAAAGGGTCAGAGACAGTGGCGTAAATAAGCAACAATTAATTTAATTAAACAAGAATAAGAAGGGCTTACAAACTTGATAATTTAACAATTAACCATAACAACAATAAAGTAAAACAACACGGACAGTGTCGTGTCCTTCCTAACTTCATTATCCTAGGTGTTACTGAACCTGAGTTATTAACGTGTTGATCTTAGTGGCGGCATTTTTATTTCTGTTCATACCTCTGTTATCGTTCAAGTTCGAACCCATGTTCATATGAACCTTTTTTGCTTAGAATCATCCGTACTACCTCCTCTAAAAGTTTGTGACAAGGTTTTAGACTCACCCTGTATAATTCAAATAGTTCTTTCCATTTCTTCCAATTTTCAGCAATGGAACCTGTCCACACAATTATTTTTTACAGTTTGAGGGACGCTGTGCTTCGATTTTATGATCTTTTTAAATGAAACTATTTCGGTAAACGCTTTCTTTATGAAAGCAATAAATTTTACTCGCATCTTCTTAAAGACGTTTATTATCCCGTTGGATTTAACTTCTGACATCATGTTAATGTTTTATATCATATAATGTGCGTTTATTATAGACCACACTGATAGACTGATAGAGTTAAGGAACAAAGATATACGAGTGACAACTAGTGGCAGCATCAACAAATAATTACAGGACCGCCATCATGATACAATTACACAACACTTATTCCCTATGACTTCTTCTTGTGGGATCACATGAAGGCTCTTCTCTACTGTACACCTGTTACTCCATTGAAGAGCTGGTTGCCCGAATTGCAATTGCCAGCAAAGATGTTCGTGAAATATCAGGACTCTTTGGGAACATGCTGGGGTCAATGTTGCGATGATGCATGCAATGCGTGTTTCGAAATGGTTGGTGGACACTTTCAGCAGCTTTTGTAAGCGTTATTTTCACGTTTCAATAAACTATAATATTTCGATGTTTTTTTTCATTTGCACGTTACATCACTTCTCTCCGCCATAGCGGCTACGGCATAGCTGGACCATAGCCTACAAGGATTAAGGGAAGCCTGGTCTATTGGCATGTGGCTCCAAAACAAAGCTCATTTTTTCAACAGGTGGTGCTATCAATATTTTGTAACTAGCAGAGGACCCGGCGTTTCCCGGGATAATTACGCTTATTGGTAAACAGAACAACCTCAAAAAGCTAAATTAAACCTCATAACTCAATCACTACAATATAGAGCGAAGGAACTGTCCATTCTAATAAAAATCCGAAAGACAGGAATTTACCTCTTCACTGAAAAAATCCATTCTAGATGATATACCGGGACTTGATTTACCGAAAAAACATTTTTTAAAGCCTCACAATGGATGGACCTCTCCAAGGATGCTTTCTAGTCTAAATAATTTTTTACTCACGTAATCTTACTTTAGATGTACACTTCATGTTGTTGCAATTCCTTTCTTCTTTCGATGTCTTGAAACAAAAATTGGCCATTCATCACTTTGTGTAGTCTAGCGGTCGCCGATTCTTCTATTTACTTGCTTACCATTTGCTCAATACAGCACGGAGCTAAAGGAGTGCTTCTTCTATCGTCTTTCACTCTTTCTCAATAGTCTGCTAACTCATTATCTCCAGTTACTGGTCATTTTTAAAGATTTTCAAGAAATTGTTAAGTACTAAGAAATCTCTTTTCTAAGAAAAGCCTGAATAACAGGAATTCTATATTGCACAAACTTTGCCTTGCATTGTTGGTCATGAGACATATATTGTTGATCCTTGCATAGTGTTGGTGCATTGTGTGTTGACACCATTGTTGATACTATTGTTGCACAAACTTTTATTTGCATTGTTGGTCATGAGATATATATTGTTGGTCCGTGTAGAGTGTTTGTGAAATGCGTGTTGATACTTATTGTTGCAAAAACTGTCTTGCATTATTGGTCAGGAGATATTTCTCATTAATATGCCCTGCCATAACCATGAATATCGATTTTTTATAAATAATTATTATTTTTTCGAAATCTGAGGTAGACAGTGACCTTCCTCGTGCTTTGAAGGTCATGTATGCGAAATTTTATCAAGATCGAAATAAAACTGTAGATTTGTATAAAAAACAAACAAACAAACCCACAAACAAACATCCTTCTTTATATATATAGATAGATAGACTAGCAGAGGTACCCGGCGTTGCCCGGGATATTACACATGTAGTTAAACAGAATTATTTCAAAAAATTAAATTATAACTGCCAATTGGTTAAATAATAAATCAATCAATACAACACAGAGCAAAGGGACTATCCATTCTACGAAAAACAGGAATTCTAGGTGATATACCGGGACTTTATCTAAACTCTTCTTGACTTGCCTCACCACTGCGGAGCATCACCAGATACTTTAGACTCAAGTTTTTCTTGCCCTTGACGTAGATGCTCTTATCCCCTCTTGCTCTATTCGAAACTCCCATTGTTCAGATGTTTCAAATGCCCGAATAGCTTTTTCTGTTTCAGTTCATAGTTCCTGAAGATGAGCTGATACTCGACACGCGTAGAACTTAATAAAGACGCTACCATATTGCTATTCCTGGACCCGTTCGCATTATTTTTTTAACAACAAACAAGTTCACCCCTCCCGTACGTCATCTGAAAGATCAACTCTGGTTTATTTCGTCTACAACACTGCTCTACTAGGCAGAACAAAGGGCATGCTTTATCCTGATTCATCGATAGCTCCGGGCGGACTTTGCTAATTTTTAAGCTTTCTACTAGATCCAAAAATTTTGGATCTCCGACGCTTCTACTTAATTTAATATTGATTTTTGTAACAGAAGAGGGCTCACTTGTCTTCTGCACTCTCCCAAACCTAAAATCGACCAGATTTTCGTTTCTCCTAATTTCAATATTATGCCGTGTATGGCCTCGATAAACCTTCCCACAAAATTAACAATTTAATTCATAAATTCCCGAGATCACGCACTTCCTTCGGAAGGGATGTAAAGCCGTTGGTCCCGTGTAGTGGTGTGCCGGCTGCACGTTAAAGAACCCTTGCGAGGCAAAATTTGCGGCCCCTACAACGCCGTCCTGAAATGACCATGGCAGTTGAAATGGACGTTAATACCAAACAAACCAAAACCAAACCAATCATAAATTCCCGACTTTTTTTGAATCTGGGTTCTTGTACTTTGGGTTACCCACCAAATGCTAAGCCAGATTCCTACAGGAACTCCTAAATTAGGATTCTTATAGGCAACTCTAAAATTAAATTCCATCTGGACACGACCTCACCCCAGGTAAGATACCTATCAAATGGAAGGGTTGTAAATTTTTGAACTGAACCAGAACTTGGTATACCTCTCAAATTTCACCTTTTGCTTTCTCAGAATATTATCTATTGTTTTTAATAATCTATTGAAATTGTCAACCTGTTTTATGAAGTTCATTTCTTTTTCAAAATTTTCTTATAGGACTCTTAAAGCCAAACGTTTCTGAGACACGCACTGATTAAATCAAACGTTAAATACTTATTGTTGCTAGCCAATTTCCTAAAATTATCAAAATCTAAAAACACTAGTATGTCTAAGAAAGCAAGAGAGCCACCTTTATCTTTTTCATACGTTAACTTAATGCCAGGAATCTGATTATTAAAACACCCTGTACACGTTGAATTTAGAGATGTCAGAAGTAATAAATACTTCGTCTACATTTACACTGAGTGAGCATATTATTATGACCACCCTGTCAGTATCTCGTCGGGCCACCTTTTCCTTTTAATACTGCGGTGATTCTTCGTGGCATTGATTCCACGAGATGTTGGAAGGTGGTGGGAGAAATCTGACACCATGCCTGATGGATAGCGCTGTCTAGTTGTGCTAGATTGGACGGTGGTGGATCCAGCCGTCTGATGGTTCGTTCGACTTCGTCCCACAAATGCTCAATTGGAGTGAGATCTGGGGATTGTGGGGGCCACCGAAGTAAGGTAAAGTCCCCCTCATGTTCCTGGAACCACTCCTGCACAATACGAGCTCTGTGGCATGGCGCATTGTCTTGCTGGAACGCCATCAAAATGACAGGGTGGACTTGATCAGCGACGATACGGAGTTATGCTGTGCCATCCAGACGTTGTTCAACACGTATTAACGGATCCAACGCATGCCAGGAAAACATTCCCCAGACCATAACACTGCCCGCACCGGCCTTAAGGGTTGTACTCATGCATGCGGGGTCCATGCTTTCGTGCTGTTTCCGCCAGATTCTCACGCGGCCGTCTGCATGATGTAACTGGAATCGTGACTCGTCAGACCACATGATTTGTTTCCACTGCTCGATAGTCCAGTCCTTGTGCTCCTGAGCGAATTGGAATCGTTTCCTCTTGTTTGCTGCAGACAGGTCTTCGGTTTCCGTATCCCATGCGATGCAGTGTGCGGCGGACAGTGCACTCAGAGACCGTTTTGGAGGACCCCCGATTAAGGTCAGCAGTGATCTGATGCACAGTTGCCCTTCTGTTATCCTTTACCAGTTGTGACAGTCTCCGTTCTGTCCGATCATCAACCATCCGCGGGCGGCCACAGCGCGAACATTCAGACCCCGTCTTCCGGCTAACCGTCCAGTCTTTAAATACTTCAACGACGGCTGCTCTTGAGCACCCCACGAATGCTGCTGTTTCGCTGATACTTGCTCCATAGCTCCGAGCACCTACAATCATCCCGCGTTCGAAGGCTGTTAAATCGCGTCGTTTACCCATAGTTGAAGAATGGAACACGTCTACTGTTGTCGACGACACTCAGCTTCCCTTTTTATATTGGACCGGCCCGCTAGCAATATTATGGCGACGTCCGTGCGCGCATTTGCATAAACATGTCAGGTGGTCATAATAATATGCTCACTCACAAGGGTACTTTACGACCTCGGAATTTTAGTTTAATACGAGACTTCGTGTAGTTGTAGTGTACCTTTAGGGTGTTAATATAATGGATCCTTTTCACGACGTGCTCGCGCATGCGCGTCACGGACCCTCGGTGGCAGAAGTTCGTTCTTTGCTTGTGCTGGTACTGGCATGCTTCACAGCTACATTCGATATCAAGTTATTTACTTGAATGATTAATTAATTTTTCCATTCAAATAAAAAAATATTAAAAAAAACAACTTTTAAGCACACTTTTTCTTTAAAAAGTGCACTGAAAAGTAAAAAATAAAATTAAAAAATGTAAAAATGTGGCAGCGCGTTTAATATGAAATTATAAAACAAAATGAAAAAGCTACACAATAAAATAAACACATATGCCCCGTTTTAAAAGGAAAAGCCAAATTAGCATGGGGAAAATATAAGAAACCTGAGAATTGCTAATAATAGAATAGTGGTAGAAAAGCAAATAGGCGAACTAAAACTTTTCAAATACCAGATCCTGTAATTCCTTTATTACTCAAACTTTATTTCTTTACACATATATTTCGTGTATATTGCCTTTTATCAAATTTTGTTAGACCTTTGTAAATAAAACATGCATACAAAAACTAAATGGTCTTTACTTCTTGCAACTTCAGGCATAAAATATCCTACAAAAATTCAATTAACTCTGGTAATCAGTATTTTGCTCATTTCCTGACTGTCTACAGCTCTGTAGTTTTCCCCAGTGTCGTCTTCTCGTTCAATCGTTATTCACCGACAAAACCGACAAAAACCGGTTATTAAATCTCGATAAGGGCCGCATTGGTGACTCTGCATTAATTCAGTGGGGACTCAGCTTCCCAATCGATGAATTGCTACTTTCTACAGTTCTCTATTTGTTCTCCGTTCTTGTTCACTATATAAGACTCGATATACCTGGCTTCACTGTTCATATCATATCATATCATATATCATATATCATATCATATCATCAGGAGGACGGAACCTAGGCTGAGGACGATCAGGACGATCAAAACGGACTAGCTCCTCAAGGTATCACTCTACTCTCTTTTCAGGTATCATTTCATTATTTTCATTTCACGGTGCGCCCTTTTCAGGGCGATATTCACCTTCTGTTACGTCTTATGTGCTGGTCCCTGGCGTTGGAATTAATATTCCCGTAAACCAGTACATCAAGACGCTCATTATCCTTCTGGGTCCCTGGCGTTGGGATTAATTTCCTCGCAGACTTAACTAAGGACATTTTCTCATATCATCTATTATTATTCTAATCATTCACGAGCGGGTCCCTGGCGTAGAATTAATTTTCTCGCAAACCTGACTTGTTTTTTTTTTCTTAGAGCTAGGTGCGTCCTTCTTAGGACGGCTTCTTTAGCACACACCTAGCTACGAGGTTACTTCCCCCCCCCCCTGGTTCTATACATTTATATATGATGGCTTCGTCTAAATTAATCAAGCTGAAGTCGGCTAAAGAGCATTTGCTAGTGGCGGATGGTAAAACTGTGTCCTGCGAAAAGGCCTACCGGGATGCCTGCTTGGATGCTAGGTTTGCTGCTTTTGACCTAGTGTTCAACGAAATGTTAGAAGCCCTCCGGGATGAAATAAACGCTAAGTATAGTGCACTGGAGGAAAAAGTCGAATCCCTACACAAAAGTTTTGAGGAGAAGTTCGAAGGTATCAATAAGGAAATTAAGGACTCTCGTAGAGATGTCATTGACAAGATAAGTGAACTTAAGGAAGCCTTTGGGAAATGCTCCGGGACTCCAAAGGTAAGTAACTCCACGGAAGATAATCCAGTTGATAACAGCAAGGTAAGTAATGTCTTAAAAACTATTTCCTCTTCTAATAGTATGGAGTCTATGGATATAATAGAAAATAGTGACTGTTCGACAAACGGTGGCTGTAAGAGAAGTCACTCTAACGGAACTGATGAAGAAGTGGACGACAGTCCGTGGATTGGTGTCACTAATAAAAAATTCAGAAAAGGCACGAGGATCGATAACCTAAAGACCGTCTCCAGAGTAAATGAAGAAGTCGTTTGCGCGACTAGAATGAGGAATCCGAAGAATGTACAAGGTTGCTCGGTTAATAAAGACCATAGGATCACGAAGCGGTATGTACCGCCAATTATCTTGCGGACTCATGGCGTCCCGTTTAAGACGATTTTAACTGAGCTCGAGAAGCATGTTCCAGTCGAAAAGATCGCCGTTCATACGGGCAGAGCTGAAACCATCAAGGTTAAATGTGAAGATGAAGAAACACACAACAGGTTAGTCTCTGGCATTAAATCTGATAATATTTTAAAAATTCAGCATCATCAACTGAAATCGGAGGTCTTGAAATACGTAATTCGTAATGTGGATGTTACGTATGACCTCGATGACTTCCAAGAAGACCTAAAAAGAGCCAACTACTTCCCGGAAAAAGTTATTCGATTGAGGAAAGCCAAAGGATCCATTGATATGCCAATGGTTTTGGTTCTACTCCCGAACACCGAACACAACCAATCATTGAAAAACGTAACACGTATTGGGCCGCTGGCAGTTTCAGTGGAGGCCTTTCGAGGGAACAAGAAGCCACTACAGTGTTACAACTGCCTGCGCTTCGGACACGTATCCATGGGCTGCACGGAAGATCCTCGTTGTAATAAATGTGCTGAGGGGGACCAGTCAAGAGATTGCCCCAAGATCAAAGGACAAGACCCCCCAAAGTGCATCAGATGTGGTGGACAGCACACATCAAGCTACACGAAATGTCCAAAGTACCCCCAGGTTCAAAGGATGTCTAGTTCTAAAGTGACAGCAGGCAAATCCTATGCTGCCGCTGTGTCTACGCCGGAAGATAAAGGCCTCAACATCAACGACCTACCAGGTATGTATAAGCAATTAGGACGTATCTTTAATCTGTTTTCTAATCTAGGCAAAAGTTACCCACAGTTGAGTGGGCTCCTTACGACCAACTAATTTTAGTATGGCTGCACAACGTTATACTGTAATCAACAAAGGTGAACTTCGGTGCGTGATATGGAACGCTAGGGGCATTCCCCGAAAGCGTATCGAGTTTCACAACTTTCTGATAAATCACGAAATTGACGTGGCTTTCCTCTGTGAAACTCACCTCAAACCAAGCCAAGACTTCAAGCTACCTGGCTATTGTGTGTACCGTAAGGATCGAATGGCTTCAAATGCTACAAGATGTGCGTCTGAGGGCGCTGCGATCATCATTAAGAGGGGAATTCAACACCAAGAATTAGTATCCAAGTCTTATGCAGGTATGGAATCAGCCTCCATCATTATCAATGACGTCTCCTGTGGTGAAGTGAAGTTCGTAGCACTCTACAATTCACCTAAACATTATCTTGACATTTGCGAGCTTGATGAACTCTTCAGTGGTGACACTCCAGTCGTCCTGGCTGGTGACCTAAATGCCAAGCATCCAAGCTGGAACTCCAGAACGCAGAATTACAACGGCATGATTCTCTATAGGTACATACAAGGTAGAGTTGATATCATCGCTGCTGGAGCTGTAGAGGACACCTACTACTGCGACCACTCCCCTAGTAGTGACGTTTTGGACATCTCGCTCTTGAAGGGTTTCTTCAAACCGTACAATATCTTCGCGATTGATGACCTTTCTTCTGATCACAAGCCTGTGGCGTTGAACTTTGACAATGCTAACATAAATTTCCGAGAGGAACTTGTACATCATCAAGACTGGAAGCTCTACAAAGATATTCTTAAGGACTATGGCTACCATCCCGACGTTGCTTACTGTACAGAGGACATCGATCAACTTGTTGATGACATCACCAGATGTATTAACAGTGCCATAGAAGCTAGTAAGTATCCATCAGAGAATAAACCTTCTCATCGAATCCAACTCTTTCCTGGAATCCAATGCCTAATTGCTGAAAGAAACAGGACCCGTAGACTTTGGCAACGCTATCGTGAACCTTGGCTCAAAGCCAAGTACAACAGGTTAGTGCGAAGAGTTCAAGAGGAAATAAAAGAGCTTCGCGACGCTAGATGGAATGAAAAACTCAAAAGCTTGTCGGCTCGCGACAATTCCATTTGGAGTATGGTTAGAGCTTTACAGAAAAAGAAGAATGTTATGCTTCCTCCACTCCGTACACCACAAGGTAACTATGTGCAAACTGATCAGGACAAGGCCCAAGTCATTGCAGATTCACTGGAAATGCAGTTTGTTACTCCTACCAACGATAAGCCCGAGAGCCAAATCATGTCTCAGCGTGTGGAAGAAGGTATTTTCAACTTTGATGAAGTCCCGAAGCATATTACGAAGTACAACATCGAGGCTGGTGAGATGGCCAACATCTTAAATAAACTGAAAAAGAAGAAGGCTCCAGGAAAAGACAAGGTGAGTAATAACGCCCTTATGAATTTCCCAAAGAGCTTTATTGAATTTCTCACCAATATCATTAGCGACTGCTGGAAATTTTCTTACTTCCCTGTGGCTTGGAAGAAATCTATTGTGTTGAGTATCCCAAAGCAGGGGCAAAATCCTGCAATTCCCGCGAGCTACCGACTTATTAGCTTGCTACCCTCGATGTCCAAGGTGTTGGAGAGAACGATCCTTGTCAGATTCCAAGATCACTGTCTAGCAAATGACCTTTTACGGGAAGAGCAGTTTGGCTTTCGTGCTGCCCACTCTTGTCCGATGCAGATATGGAGGCTCGTTGAAGACCTGAACACCCCCCTGAACCTATCCAGGTACTGTGGGGTGGTATTTCTCGATGTCAGTAAAGCTTTTGACCAGGTGTGGCATGAGGGCCTTGTCTACAAAATGATCAGAGACGGGTTCCCTGCCGATTTGATCTTGATGGTGAAATCCTTTCTTGACGGCAGATCCTATCAAGCCAAGGTTGGAGAAAATCTTTCCACACCCCGTGTTGTAAAGGCCGGTGTCCCTCAGGGTTCTGTCCTCGGGCCTATGCTATTTAATTACTTTGTACATGATTTCCCCAAACCCGATAATTGTAATCTGTATTTTTATGCGGATGACACTGCCATTATGACATGGGCACACCAGCCGGCTCACGTTATCACTCGGCTGCAGTGCGCCTTGAAGCAGTTCGAAGACTGGTTTAACTGCTGGAAGTTGAACCTTAACGTCGGAAAGTGCAAGGCTTTGTACCTCAATAGGAAGCTCAAGCATCCCCTAGATTCTCTTGTTCTGTTTAATAGGAAAATGGACTGGGTGGACAACTGCAAGTACCTGGGAGTTATCATTGACTCAAGACTCTCATGGAACCAGCATATGTCCTATGCTCTGAACAAAGCGAAGAGGGCTAAGTACAGTATCATAGCTCTTATGGGTCGCAACAGCGCCCTCAGCATTGACAACATGCTACTTCTGTACAAATCGATTATCCGGACCATACTCCTCTATGGCATGCCTGCGTGGGCGACTATCTGTAAAAGCAGATGGAGTGAACTACAGTCATTCCAGAATGTTACCCTGAGGACCATTGCCCAGCTGGACAGAAGGACGGTGAAAAACCAATCCATCCACCTCGATTTAAACATGGCCCATATCGGTAAGTTTATACAGGATCTCCTTTTGATTATGATACAGAAGATGAAGACTCACGACAATAAGCTTGTGAAAGGGATACTGGAGAACTCAATATGAACTGGCATACGAAGTATCGTAAACCGAGGCACGTTCTTGACATCAATTTTGAAGATATTAGCAACGTCTCTTTCCCAGACTAATGGAAGATGTGATAATCTTATTTCTCCTTGTATTTTTTTATTTCGTTTGTTTTTTGTTTCTGGCAATCGTCAATCTTATTTTCTTTTTTGTATAACATGGAAGACCGCTTGGGTTGGTTAGGCTTCTTGACTACCTCAGTGTATTTCATTTGGAGTTTATTCTCGTTGGATGAGCTTTGTGAAAGCGCTGCTTTCGTCCCATCCTAACAAATGTACACTTCACTGTTCGATTGTCGATTGTCCCAAGTTAGTTCGACACCATTACCAACAGTGCTCTCAAGAATTTGCCTCCCAGTGTTATCTGCATCATCACCAAAGTCATGAATGACTGCTGGCTTAGCGGCCATTTCCCTAGTTCCTGGAAGGACTCGGTCATCATCACCATTCCTAAACCTGGACTGGATCCTGCTCTTCCCACATGTTATAGGCCCATTAGCTTGTTGCCCATGCTTTCCAAGGTCTTTGAGCGCACTATACTCAAGCGGTTCAACGAGTACTGCGAGGCAAACAACCTCATTCGTAGTGAGCAATTTGGCTTCCGTCCAGGTCACTCTTGTCAGCTTCAGTTATGGAGGCTCGTTGCTGATTTAAACGGTCCTCTCAACCTCTCTGTTTGGTGGTCTCGTTTTCTCGATGTCCAAAAGGCCTTTGACCAAGTCTGGCATGATGAGCTCATTTACAAAATGATTACCTACGGGTTCCCTGACGATCTAATTGCTCTGGTTCGCTCCTTCCTGTCAAAGAGGACTTTTCGTGTTAAGATTGCGGACTGCTTGTCTGAACCCTGCGATGTAAATGCTGGTGTACCCCAAGGCTCTGTCTTGGGGCCAGCCTTATTCAACTTCTTTATCCATGACTTTCCCAAGTTTGCAAAGTGTAATCTTTACTTATTTGCTGACGACGGGTCCATCATGACCTGGGCACGAAACCCAGCACATGTCATCACTCGACTTCGAAAAGCTTTACATCAGTGCGAGAGCTGGTTCACTAAGTAGCGATTAAAGCTGAATGTCAAAAAGTGGAAGATCATGTTTATCACTCGCAAATGCAAAAACCCTCCAAAGCCCCTCTTCTTATTTGGCAAGAAATCTGAGTGGGTAAAAAGCTACAAATATCTTGGTGTAATGATCGACTCCAAGCTAAATTGGAACGACCAAGTCCAATACGCGCTCAACAAAGCAAAGAAAGCGAGGTTCAGTTTGATTGCACTTCTGGGGCGAAACAGCGCTCTTGGTGTGGATAACAAACTCTTGATATACAAGGTTGTGATTCGTACTATTTTACTTCATGGAATCCCTGCTTGGGCTTCTATTTGCAAATCTAGGTGGAAGGATTTCCAGACCTTCCAAAATATTGCTCTCCGGTCCATTGCCCAACTTGACAGAAGAGTTGCCAACAACCACTCTATCTATGAGGATTTGGGGATGACCCACATAGGCACCTTTGTCCAGACTCTTATGAAGAACATTCTACCCAAGATGGACAATCATGAAAACACCCTGGTTTCTGGTATCCTGGACCATCCACTCGTTGTTAAGGGTCCCCTCCGGTTTCGAAGACCCCGCCATATCCTGGATGTCTGCTTTGATGACGTTAACAAGGCCGTCTTCCCCAACTATTGGATCTTTTAGATCCTGCTGATTTTTGGGAACTCTATTCGTCAATCTACAATCTGACTCTCGTCCCTTCTTGGGACTTATTCTCTGGAGGACTAAAGAGGTTCATCAGGCTCTCTCCCAGTTCAGTGTACCTCTGGTTTACTCTTTGGGCGAGCGTGCAAAGTGAGCTTGGTTCCTGGACCACTCGCGTCTTTCTTTTCACTACACTGTTCGATTGTCGATTGTCCCAAGTTAGTTCACTCCGTGTTCTCCCTTATGCTGTTGAACGATGAAAGCAAGGCTTTCGAAAAGCGCTTACAGGTCGTATTTATCCTTATTCTTTTGTTTTTTGTTTTATTTTTTTGCCTTATTTTTCATTTATTATTTTTTCGTTTCTTGTTTCCTTGTTGTGGTAAAAGAGTATCCTCTAGTTTAATAACTTAACTATTTCTATCCACATAAGATTTTATTCCATTATTCCAATCGTTATTCATTTATTCGTAAAAAACTTATCATTTAAGTTTAATATATAAAGAGTTTTCTGTATCTCGCGAAAATGTTAAAAATGTATTACGCTGGCTAGTCAGGTACAATGGTCTCTACAAGGATGTCGCAATCAACAACTTTGCTCGCATTGATGACCAAATTAAGAACAATTATACACTTTTATTTAACTTGACTTATGTGTGTGTGCTGTGCGCACATTTTGTAATCATTAATTCGTTTACTTCCCGTTGTTCAAACAATTCCAAATCTGGCACACCGATTCATTACCGGTGATAATACAAACCAATAAAAAAAAAAAATCGAAATTCGAATTCTTAAAGAGGATTAAAACTGATGAGCATTTCTTGAGATTTCCAAGACTTTTTGGTTTTGTTTTTATCATATAAAGCCATGTTCTTTATAAAAAAAAAAATAATAAAATAAAATATAAAAAAGCTTGTATACACAAAAAATTATATAAAAAAAGTAAAAAATATAATTAAAAATAAATCTGATAGGTGGAATGGTATATTCGCACAAGCCTCCCACTTGGCCATGAAAAGATAAAAATATTTATTTAGAATTTATGTTCTCTTTTTTTTTTTTTTTTTTTTTTTTTTTTTTTTTTTTTTTTTTTTTTTCCCTGGTGGGGGAGGGGAGGCTATGGGTCCTTAAAATCTTAACTCCAAAACAGCTCATCACAGCTAAACAATAATTTTACAAAAAAACATTCGTCTTTGCCGAATTTTCATGATTATCACCGAAAATCAGCCAAATGGGTGAGTTTATGTATTTCGCGCACCACGTGGCTGGATTGACGTGTTTCGGGCAAATGAGTGGAGTTCGTATATGTCATGTTTATTGACTTCAGTTGCTGGAATAAATGTTATAGCCATTTCTTTATTTTTAAAAAAGATTAATATCTTTGAAAAGGCTTAACCCATCTCCATAAGAAATACGTCAAGACAATTATTGTGACCTTGATATCTGTATTAATAATTTTTTTTCTGTTAGGGGGAGGGACCTCTGGAAGAGGATGTGCATTAACATCTCCAATAGTTGATCAGAGGCAAATAATTTATTTACAAAAAAAAAAAAAAATATATTGATTTGGTTGGCTTATATGAATGCTTTGAACGTTTCTTCATTTGTAAAAAAAAAAACATTAATAACTCTAAAAAGATTTAACCAATTGTAACAATTCATGATTTATAAAACGTATGTTAAGGCATAGTATAAGTATGTATTAACTCTATTTGGTTTTGCTATCTGCCGTTTCAGAGGAGTTGGCTGCACAACTCAGTATGGTCACATACGTAGAGACGGAATTTTTTTTATCTTCTCGAATCATGCCATTTGAAGTCCAGTTCCGTGGAAAAAAAAACTGAGTCAGGGAAACGAACACAAGGCCTTCACTTTTAATGAGTAGTAGGCCGGAAAAAAAAAAGGTAAAAGAGTGGCGGCGCGTTTAATATCAAATATTAAAACGAAAATACTACATAATAAAATAAACGTGCCAGCATACTTTTACCTTTTTAAATTATATTTTTTACTTTTTAATGCACTTTCTAAGGTAAAATCGTGTGCTTAAAAAGTTTTCTTTGTTTTATTTTATTGAGCGATCAAAACATTGAAAAGGTTTTTTCATAATGTATTCTCATATATTCATGTAATTGCTGAAACGACATATTGGTAGTTCTTTTATCATTTCATCAGTTAAGCGTAAGAATTTATTTCTGACAGATGTTTAATATTTGCGAAACATGGTCGTGGAGGGCATTTGTCATCTCCTCCTTGGACGGGTTGGAGCTTAATAATTTCTTCAAAAACACCATGTTCGTCCATCTGGAGCGTATCTTTCGTATGATTTAGTGTTTTTAAAATACTTAGGACTTCATTCTTTTTTTAATCTAGCTAAATTTTTGTATGCATGATGATTGCTTGCTTTGCTTACACCATAGATTACTTATTACCAGCTCATTCATCGATGGACCGGAAGTTCTCTTGCCACCCGGCGCGTGCAGTGCGCATGCGCGAGTTAGAGCGTGAGAATGGTCTATTGCTTTTAAAATGTTGATTCTATACAAAATATTTTGCAGAAAATACTTTATTACTCCGTAGACACATGTAACAATAAAAATAAGTATAATAATTTTGAGAAAAGGAAAATTTTGTGAAAAAGTTGATTGTCACAAATAAATTTGTAAATATAGTATATTGAATAATTATTTGGGTAAAGAAAAAAAAAATTGTTACAACTGGAATTCGAACCCGCCACCTCACACTTATATGTTAATAATTTGAGAGCAACCACGCTGCCTTCTGAGCTATCGGATCACATACAATCAAGGAGGAAAACTTTCTCTTATATATGGTGCTCGAAACTTTAAACCGTCTTTTTTCAAAATTGGCTGAATAGTGCGCCTTAATATTTAAGTATATTAACACCCTAAAGGTACACTACAACTACACGAAGTCTCGTATTAAACTAAAATTCCGAGGTCATAATGTCCCCTTGTCAGTGTATAACCCAAGTTTCTGGGAAAATGCACTTGTTCTCAAAATGACGCATGAAAATCTTGGCAATAAAGATGTTACTACTATCCTTGATCGGGATTCCGAAATTCGTTTGATAATACTGATTTTGAAAAGAAAATACATTATGTGTGCCAACCTTTTCCTTTAATGTATCTTCCAAAATCGCCATGGTTTCCGTAACGGGAATGCTGGGAAACAGTCTGCTCGTCAAACGAGACTAAAATTTCTGTTGAATTTAAAATTTCTTTTTCAACACTTTCAATAAATTGCAAACGGTTTTTAATTAAAAAAATTTGCATCAAGATTATTAAATTACTGTCTTTTGTCACCAAAATTTTTTTGAAATATTAGCAGATGGCGAATCGATATTAGAAGGTTCTAACTGATGAAGATAACAAGTGTGGTCGAAAAAGCTTTGTTAGGGTGTGTTTTTCAGTTTATTGTAGACTAAGAGGTTTTTGTTTTTGGTTATTTGTTTATCCGCAGTTTTTTCTTCGTTTTTATGGTTTCACCGTCAAATTATGTGAAGTAATCGATAAATTATAACGGGTGATCCAAAAGTCAGTTCGTTTGTTGCAGCCGGAGAATGGGGGCCACTTTAAACATTTACTGTAGGCTCAATCAGTGTCGCATTGATTAAAGAATATCCACTGCTAATTTGACGTCGGTATGTTTAATGGTTTTCATTTTCTATTTACTGTTTATCTTTGGGTGAACTGATTTTTGGATCACCTTGAAGTGTGAGGAATCTCTTATACAGTATGTTTCCCTGTTTTTATATGAAAATAATATTATTTTAAAATTTAGTAGAAATATTCAAAATAATTTTTTATTTTTCTTATTTCAGGTGTAAATTCATAAATGCTTAAGTGAAGCCTTTATTGCATTTGAGAGTAAAAGCCTATGTCACAGTTGCTCCGTTGCTCCCTTCTTCAAAGAGGCGAGCTGATCTTTTTTACTACAAACTAAATTACAAAAACGAAATTTTGAAAAGAAACAGAAAAGAAAAAAGTGAGTGCTGAAAGAGTTACAAGGGGCTGCATTATATGTGAAAAAATTTAAATTGTATTGAAATAAATCATCAATTCAGAAATTCCAACAAAGAAAGAAGTTTCTTCCCTGCCCCACTTATCTGCCATCATGTTCTCCCAGAAATCTCTACAAGTGCTTTTTCTGCTACCATTTAAAATGCCCGACGGACAAAGGAGGAAAAAAGGAATCCTTTTACATCAGTGGTCATCAACAGGCATGGGTAACCAGTTTGTTAAGTGGTCATTAATCCCTTCAAAAGCGAATTGTAAATCTTTTTTACTAACTCATTCCCGGCAGACATCATCAATTTTGAGATTGTGTTAATTTAACAAATTTCCATTGTTTGAGTTGCTTTTCTTATACATGAACCAATTGGTAATGTCAATCCTCGTTATTTTACACGGCATTGAAGAGGAAACGAGAAAAAAATCTGATTGTGGTGCTTTATAAAAATCCTTAATTGCAAAAATACTTTTTTTCCTCGAATAAATAAAAGACTATGTGAAGGGCTGTCGAGTGTTTTTACTAAAATCCTTAAGGTGAAGTTTTTGTGTTGAAAAAAAAAAAAGAATTCACAAATAAATAATATATAACAAGAAATGAAGTAAGCTTTTTTGTATATCGTTGTATAAGTTTCTGCAAGGTGCCAATGTTTGTTTGGCTCTATTAGAAGGGTGGGAAATAAAATATACGTTTCCAAAAATACAAACAGCAACAACATGTAAGGACGAATATATTTTATGTTGGTGAACAGCAATGACATGGAAGAAACAACCAACGATTAAACTGTGACTGTGAACAATTTTATGCTGGTGGTTATTTTTTTTTTTTTCTTTTCACAATGTTTTACTATTTTTTCTTCCATCCTCCCCATCTGAATTATTAAGTGGCTCAATTAACCAAAGAACATTTGTTGAATAAAAGAAAAAAAAAACATTTTTATGCTATATATGTATTTTAAGATTAAATATTTGCCTAAATAACAACAGGTATAATTTCTGAGCGAAAAACTTTTTGTGATTTTTGTTTTTATAATGATGATGAACATTCTGTTTGTTTTGTGTAAGTATTGATCAAAATTCTGGATAAAACTCTAACATTCCATTGCCAACTCTTCTTTCTTGAAGAAAGAGCTGCAGTTGTTAACAAACCAGTGTCACGATGACATAATGCGATGATGAGAGCAGATGTAGTTTAGAAGATACAAATTCTTCTTATTGAATACAATAAATTTTGATACTATAAAAAACGAAAAAAGAAAAACAGATGAAGAAGTATCTTTGAACATGACGTCATTGGGTACTCCAGAACAAAGATTAAAGAATAAAGTTGCTTATGGTTACTGAATGGAGTTCTGTTTCATCATATGCTCAATGTTCCTAGCAATAAGTGTCTGGAGAAGGAAAAAAGTTTATTTATGCTCCATTGGCTGAAAGATGGAAATAGCTGGTTTAAAGGAAACGGAAAATTATTTTACCTAAAACAATAGTAGCTCTAACATTTGCGTTTTTTTTCTTATTCCATGGATAGTTGTTGTCATTTTGCGATTTTTATCTTTTTTTTTGCTGAAAAATAATCAGCAAACTAAGAAGTTACCTTGTACCTATAGCAAACAAAGATGCTTATGCATTTCTAATAAGCCATATATGATTTTCCAAAAATATTCAAACATTCCTCAAAATTGGTTTCATCCTTCAATTCAACTATTGCACACCTGGTGTTTGAAAGGATTCTTTTTTTGCAATGGCTTTAAAAATCAAGTCTCGCATTTTGCAGTCCATAAAAAATGCTATGAAAATGCATAATCTTTTTTTTTATTTTTATTTTTTGCATGTTAAGCATGTTTAATATTGGTTAAAGAAATGACTTAAACTGCAGTAATTTTTTTTAATGCTGACTGGACTAAATTGAGGGATGAGTAATAATTTGAAAGCAACTGTGGTTTAAATGACTAAGAGGGGGCAAATAAATTGTTATTTCAGCTATCCATCCTTGACTGTTCTTTTACAATTGTGATGGTAATGTATGTTGCCTCTGGGAATCATCTCAGTCAACAAGGCTAATGAAAACGTCTCTGGTCACCAAAATACTTCAGGCATGTTCTGGTTGCAACCAAAATATTGAATTTTTGGTTTAAATTAATATTATTTTCTTCTAAGCTATGTTTCCATGATTTTAAAACTTTGTTGAAATTTGAAAAAAATATTCTGCACTTGGTGGGAGAGGGGGACGGAGAAACCAAAAGACAGTCCCTATATGAAAGATGGTGCAAGTTTCCTCCTCTCCTCTACCTTTCTCCCGTCTCTCTTCCACTGTAACAGCTTGTGTGTAATTGTTCATACAAAAATTGTTTTTTCAGTTCCGTTTCTTTCCATTAATTTTAGATAATATTGTTTCTTACAAAAAATAAATATTAAAATATAAAAAATTGTATACTAAAAATGGAAGAAAGTACATTAATATGTTCGAAAATATGCTTGTTTTCTTCATTGTCGTTATTTGTCATCTGCATTTCAAATTTTATTTCAACGAAAAATCATCCAATTATGATTATTTAATGAATAATCTCGGAAAACTCAAGTGACATTTATTATTCAAAAACAAACGTAAAAGACAAAAGACGGTGCGAATATTTGTCTCTGATAGAATTTGCAAATCGTGAACTCTTTTTCTGATTGATTGCGGTTTGTGGCTTCTTGCTGTTGCTGCTCCTGTAAAATGATTTCATGAATCATTAGCAATTTCTTTGTTTCTGTATCATTAATGATGTTTTTAGTTTTTATTTTCATTTTTACGTTTATATTTTTATGTTTACAGTTAAATGACTATTTTTCAAAATTTCTGTTTTTTGATACATAGCCATGTGTTTTAAATGTGTAAGAGTAATTTTGTATGGTTGTATATCATAGCAAAAGAAGGGAATTATTGGAAAAATTTTTGTAGAATATGTTTTCTTTTCCTGTGTACAATTGTGAAAAACTCGAATTTAAAAAACCCATTTTTTTCCCCAATCAACAATTTCCTCACCAGTATGATTTTTTAAACGAAAAAATAACGATTAAAATTTTTCTATTTCCTAAAGCGTTGTTCACGATGTGTTTATATTAATTTGTACTTTGACTATGCCTGAATTAAACAAATTAATCTGTTGATAAACGTGAAACTGAGGACAAAAGGCAGTTGCATCAAAGAATATACAAATCTTCATTATTGGTAAAATCTTTCGATGATCTTTTACAATTTCAATTGTCTAACATTATCGGCAGTACTTTTCTTTCTCAGATAAAGGTTTTTAAATTAAGCGTAAGAATCCACTGATCTAAACTATCTAACATAAATATCAGAAGTGCGCCACTTCTGAGGTCACTCATAGAATGCCTTTACTGGCCGATGCCAGTGAAAGAGGGGTACTTAGAAAGGAACGAATACTAAATCTGTCATTTAAAAAAACGACTTTATTAACAAACTGCTTGTTATAGGGCCGTACCCAGAGGGAGGGGGGCTAAAGGGGCTGTTTCCCCCCCCCCGAAATTGGCCACCATGTCAATCAAATCTGTTACATAGGGGACCCCCCTCCACAAGCTGGATTGGGCCAGCGCCCCCCCCCCCCCC
>JAHWFO010052523.1:0-21778 GCA_023313115.1 Rhysida immarginata | reverse complement strand
CCCCCCCCCCCCCCCCAAAAAAAAATTTTCAGGGTACGGCCCTGGCTTGTTATAATCTTAATTTGACAAACCAAACAGTTACACTCTAAGTAAACAATGGCATATTTGGCCATGCGTAATCGTATGCTTTCGAGATGAGAAAAGAGAGGAATCCAATCGTGTCATTTAATTTTCTTTTTCTCCAGGATCTTATGCCCTCTCAATCGTCTCAAGTAGACTACACTATACTGTGGCGATCGACGCAGTCATCGTCATCATTTGAGCTAACGACGTGTTACTTGCGATCGCGGCTATTGAAGAATTCGTCGCGTTCAATAGAGCAGACGAAGCCTCACGGCGATCAAACAACGAGCTAGCGATCCCCGTGTATGTTTGTTTACCAGAAGTGCTTCTCGCTTATTGTTCGTACAAAAAAGTAAGACGGCTAAGCCAATGAGCGAGCAGCCAATAACCACATACAATCAGAAGTGTAGCAAAGTGAAGATAGATCGAGAATCGAATTAAAAAAATGAAGTTCAGACCTGCTCTGAAGTCCGAGATGCCGGGTTTTGCATTACGTTTTATTCAAGACGAGAGGGTACTTCTACAATTTGCAGCCATTTCTCAAGAAACAGAAACTTGTTGTTAGGAGACATTACGAAAGGAGCCAGGAAGCAATACAAGCATGAAAGGAGCCCGGAATCTCGATAGCATCTCGTAGGAAGTGACTGTCGGACGCAGGAACAAATTTCTTCTATAATAGCAGCTCTTTCCACGCTTCGTTTCAAAAGCCAAGGGAATCGATAAAAAATTCGAAAACAGGATGGCCCAGCACTGGTGACAATAGTATACAAAATTCCAGTTCAACGAGCAAAGCGATTGTGGACAACTATAGCACGCCTCTTCAAAATTATTTCAGTGCCCAGTTGGATCCTACAGTCCGTTTGAAAAGTTTGGGATATCCTAAATTAAATGCATACTAAACAAATTTTAAAATTTCACATGACTAAAAAAACTATACTCTGTGCAATAAAAGAAAAAACTAGCATGGTGCCAGAATCTGCTATTAGCCAATTAGAAGCCTGGCTGAGCACTCAGCTAGGCTTCTGATTGACTAACAGCCCATTCTGGCACCACGCCCAGTTTTTCCTTTTATTGCACAGAGTATAATAAACTTCATTTAAATTTACAATGTTTCTCTCTTCATAAAATATCAAAAGGTATTACACACCCTTGTGGAAATTGTGGAGATTCTTTTTGTCGAAGCAAGTAAGGGTCATCTCTACACTCACAGCAATGTGTGTTTAATATGACCCGCTTGTGAGAGTCCTATGATTCTTCAAATAAGACCCATTTAAGAGAGTCATTGGACACAGATGTTAGTAAGAGTTGTTTAACTCGATTTTCCGAGTCGCCATTCTCGAGTCAATGGACGACGTCCACTAGAGATCCTGTATGTATAAGAGATACGACAACTAATTACATGGACGCCATTTTGTGCTAAACACAATGAATTCCTTTTTATGACGGCTTGACCGTTTGGTCAATTGAGACAATTTTTTTTTCTAATTTTCATACATTCTAAAATTTCAATAACACTTTCTTTAAATACTTATTTCCTTTAAATAATGTAATTTTATTTTTAATTATATGATGGCGTTAACGCCACTTACATGGGGAGGACACAAACACCTTCCACAGATTTCGATAGGATTAAACATAAAGGTTGGAGGCCATCTAAAAGTAACTCCTGTAAAAGGGTTTAGGTTAACACGCCTTCGTTTTTTAAAAAAGCGACATCTAAAGAAAACTTAAAAAAATAAGCGACGGTAAGTATTCAGCTTATATCAGCTCCTCCCTCTTACCTGCTTATATACCTAAAGAATTTGCAGTAATTTCACCGGAATTGATTAAGGCACTTGCCTGCAGTAGGGAAACTTGCGGGTTCGAGTCTATTCTCGTAAGTGCCTGTCCTTTTTTTTTTCTTCAGTTGTTATAAACGCCAAAACTAAAAAAAAACAAAAAAAACAAGGAATTTACCTGAAGTTTTAATGTTATAAATAACTTTTCATTTAAAGTAAGAAATTGAGAGAAAAGGGAGCGGGAGGAGATTTTATTTCGTTAAATAATTTTTTCCCTTCATTTCTTCAGAGAGCTGAAATCTGATATCTGAATCAGCTGGCCACCCATTGTTGAAACACGTGATCCAGCCATGATGGTAGGAATAAGGATCTTATTCCTAGTTTTATATTTTCTTCTAGCCACTATACTACTTTCATGGATCGAGCATCCTGTGAAAACCAAAGGGGGGGGGGGCTAATGCTAAAAAAACCCACAAGAAAATGAGAGAGTCGAACAGAGTGAACGTGAGGGGATTCTTCTCTGTGATGTAGCTACACGGTATTACGTTTAGTACTGCATTCGCTATGGCGGTAATTCAGGACTATAATCAGTGGAAGATTGCCACAATGACAGCTAGAATGTGTTGTCTAACCCTTCGAGCATAAAAACAGAAGGGTTTTTTATGCTCGAAGGTCTAACCCAGTGTTTCTAAGCGGCAGCAGGGTCATTGGAGGGGGCGTTATACAGGGTGTTTCATAATTGGTGTCCCGTCTTTAGGCCCAAATAAACGGCTCAAGGGGAACAGGTGGGGAGTAAATGAATATTGATTATTTGGTTTTAATGTCCCCTAATTCAGAATAAAAACATTTCGCGTCCGTGGGGGGTAAAGGGGTAAATTTTGAAAATTTTTATTTTGTAGGGGTAGGGGTTAGACCCCATGTGTTATTTAGAAAATTGTAAAGCATCATGTAAAATGTGGGTTTAGCAAAAAAACCCGGTGAAAAAATCTCATGCCCTGCCCCCTTTATCGAGTGGGTAAAGTGAAAGGTATGGCTAGCCGATGAGGACAAAAACCATACTCATTAGAAAACAGTAGGGCCTACATTTGGAAAATTAATGAGAATGAATGAGTCGTTACCCAGAAAAGTTAATAAACTCGACCGGGCTTTTCCCCCCAGGAAAAACATTATGAAATTTGAATGAGTTTTCTAATGAGTTTTTCTGGTTTTGTCTACATTAGCTAGCCATCCCTTTCACTTTACCCACTCTTTAAAGGGCAGGGGATGAGATTTTTTCACCGGTTTTTTTGCTAAACCCACATTTAACATGATGCTCTACAACTTACTAAATAACACATGGGGTCTAAACCCTACCCCTACAAAATTAAAATTTACAAAATTTACCCCTTCACCCCCAGGGACGCGAAATGTTTTTATTCTGAATTAGGGGACATTAAAACCAAATAATCAGTATTCATTTCCCCCCAATCTGTTCCCCTTGAGTCGTTATTTGGACCTAAAGACGGGACACCAATTATGAAACACCCTGTATAGCAAGTGGACAATCGACAATCGAGCAGTGAAATTGTTCAGGTGAGACGTAAGCAGTGTTTACACGAGTCTCACCCTTCCGGAATAAACACATGAAATACACTGAAATAGGCAAGAAGCCTGAATAACCCGAAGAGGTCTTCCACATTATGAAAAAAATAATAAGATCTTCCAATAATCCGGGAAGGAAACGTTGCCACAATACTTTCTTCATAAACAATTGCTAACGCTTTTCTACGTAACCCCTACTATCGAAGCGAATGATTAGCTACTAGCTATTGTTAGATTTGTCTAACGCAAATTAACTATTGATAATATAAGGCGTAAGCAATTACATGCTATATCTTACTGTTAGCATTGACAGTTTCCAATGGTCCAATAATGGTATCATTAAAACACGCATCATGGAACCAATCTCGACTGTCATTAATCTTACGTTATATTCATTGATGACACGTCATTCCAATTGTTTGATATATTACATGGCATATCTTAGCATTGCAAGATTCAAATGGACAATAATGGTTCCACTAAACCACGTATCTTTGAACCAATTTCGATTATCATTAATTTTACGATATATTTATTTATGACACTTCATTCCAAGTTGTTTGCTATATTAGATGCCATATCTTAGCATTGAAACTATCCAATGAACCATAATGATTCCATTAAACCATATATAATTGAACTAATTTCGACTATCATTAATTTTACGTTATATTCATTCATGACACGTCATTCCAAGTTGTTTGATATATTACATGCCAAATCTTAGCATTGACAGTTTCCAGTGGACCATAATGGTAACACTAAACCAAAGATGCTTGAACCCGTTTTGAGTGATATTGGTCATCAAGGAAGAACATCACGTGTCTTCACTTAATTCACAAGCCTCTTCTCTGGTTTAGCTATGTAATGCCAAAAAGAGAACAGCATTGATGATTGCATAGGCCATTTATGTATGAAACTGTATAGTGAAAAACGTGGTTCCCTATATTATTTGTGACCTTTTGAACCGGAAGTAGTTCATCGATTTCTTCCACCAACGAAGTCGCTCTTTCGTTTTCCCTAAGTTGTCGAATGGCGAAAACGGAAGTCGAAAATTCGGAACCGTTCGAACGCTAGAGCACCAACAGACAGACGGACGAACGGACTCATATTGTGAAAACATAAATACCTATTGGTCCTAATAATATGGAATTTGTATTCAACAATGGTCTTTAGCAAGAGCATGAACACTCATCATGAGTACGGGGATGAGTATATTTTCAACAATTGCTCCTACTGTATAAATATAATAAAAAATTAAAATTTATTGAATTAAATATTGTACCATAATAACAAACGAATATATTTATTTTGCATAAAACATGATTGGATTCACGTGCTGGAATCCAAAGTTTACCATTGAGTTCACATTTAACTTTCCCTGCCCAAATTTGGCGTCGCTCATCGTCTCTTGGAAATGTGGACTTTAAAGCCGTTTTTCCCGCTGTTCAAACAATCTACTGCAGCACAATTAGGCATTATACCTTTAGTTTTATAAATGTTTTTTAATTCGGAAAAAAATTACAGCTGGCGAAGTCTAAATACTGTTGTATAGCATGATACAAGTATCGGCATTGCAAGGCATTTGCTAGCATGGTTAGCACATAACGGCGTCCATAAGTCACGTGTCGGCTCTAACCAATCGTTTTCGACTTCTCAGTTGTCGTATCTCTGATACATACAGGATCAGAGAATGTAACTTGCGCGCCCTCTTGTAACAACATTGTCAACCCTCATTCCGGGTCTGAAAGCATGACTTGCTGTGCCTTCCTGCAAAAATTATAAAAATAAAGCAACTAATGGCACTGTTTTCCGAAAGATCAAAATAATGATATATTTACTGCAGCTTCCATTTCCATTTTGATGTAATACGTAGTTTTAAATTTTACATATTTTATCGTTAATTCACGACAGTTTTCAGACTTGAAGTATAGTAATTTATGAAGAGTTGAAGTGTAAATTACGTTTAAGTTTAACATTAAAAGACTATAAACATTTCGGGAATATGCTACCCTTTTGTCAATGTATTCGGAAATAGTTAATAAAATTTTAAAAATTGATATGGTCAAAAATGCATCTTATTATATTCAAAGAGAAGATAAAAATTAAATTGCAGAAACTATTCAATATCATAATTACAAATAGAAAAGGGAAAAAAAATTTTGCGACCTTTCTGGGACATGCTACATTTTTGTTCATTGTATTCAGTCAGTTTCAGTAAGATATATAAATTCATATAAATTTCACTTATATACTCCAAAAATACATACACTGTTAATTTTTTTATCTTAAGTTCCAATTTTTATTGCAATATATATCGTAAGTTTTTAATAAATATGCAATATTTTATAATCAGAAAGCTGATTATGAAATTTGGTTACAAAACAAACAAAAACAAAAAGAAAAAAACATGCTATGATAGATTTGATGGATATATTTCATGAAGAAATTAATAAACTTCAAAAAACATCGTGAATATTTAATTTCATAATGTCAAATTTAATTTATTTAAATTTTTTTAGCTTGAGCGTGCATTAAATCGTTCTCAACGAACAAACGCCAAAAATGCAAACAGAGCATCTCGTTAAGGAAAATAAAGTCCAGAAAAAGAAATTAATGTATCAGAGGTATCGGGTAACATATTTTGTGAGGTAACTCATGTTTTCAGTGTTGGTAGCGCACGTGGTGACCCGATTGACTGCTTTCAAAATAAGCCACCAGATGACAGTAAACAATAGCGCATGCGTAATTTCTATCGTGGACATCGTCTATTGACTCGACTGTACAAGATTTAAGACTCATTAACGGAATGTTTACTATACCTATATAAACATTTTTACCTACATATTTATACATTTTCACAGCTACTTACACATTTGTGCCTTTTTTGACCCTCTGCCTGCTCTTTAAGCAGGGCTTAATTTTTTTTTAATTCAAAATATTTCCTCTTTTTTTTGTATTCTACTATCTTAATTTTAAGATCTTTTTTAATTTTTGCCACCGCTATTGTTGTAATCTTTTTCCCCTTCTTTTGTCATTGTTGACTTCTAGCTTTCGTCGCGTTCATCGCGCTCGCTCGGCTGCGTGCGTTCCTTTCCTTTTTTGCTGCTGACATTTTTCTCAGCAGTTAGGCAGTCTGGCCTCGGACCTGGCCCCGACAATTTGGCTCTTCAAAGCAGTCTGGCCTCGGACCTGGCCCAGTCAACTTCACTCCCTGATGATATTTTGGACTTAGTTTCGTCCACATAGACTCTGCTCTTTAGGAAGTCAATCCTTCCTTTTGCCCATCCAATTATGGCTTGAAGCACTTAGCCGAATTTTTATCTTCGGGAAGCTTAGCCTACTATTCGTCTTGGGCTGAGGTCCGGCTGGAGTTATTATGATGTCTTCCATGCTGGTTTGGGTTCAATTTGCCTTCTGTTTGAACAGTTTGTCAATCATCTGAAACTTCTTGGACATGCCACCTTTTGCCCGTTCGTTTTCCGTTATCACTGTCGTTACTTCGTCGGTTGGACTTAGTTGTGCTAGTTTTGGTGGTGCATCCTTTTCTTGCGGTATGTGGTTTGCTTTTGTTGGGTCATTTGCGTATGTCGATTTTGGATATCGACCAAGGCATGGACGCCTTTCTTCGGAACCCTTCCAAGCACCATTTTACTTCTGTCATTCGCAACCAACTTGTACGTAGTTTGGGTTGGCGTTTGTGCTTTTAGGAAGTCATCTGCCTTTACAGTTCAAGTTCTGTTTCCAACCGATGACGTCAACTAGTTTGTTCCTTGGACCGTTTCGGACTTTACTAATCAGGTCTTTGTTGTGACCTTTCGTTTTTCGTCCGAACTTAGTTTCTCCGTCAGCGGTCGTCTATAATCTTGGGTTGGCCTCGTCGTTATACTACCTCGCCGTGTCATCTTGTTTTGGACTTTTCAGAACGTTCACTTTAAGATTCCTTCAACTCTCTTCAAGTTTCTTGCCGTTGGAGTTTTTTTTTTATTCTGTTCCTCTGAACTATGAAAGCTTTAATTAGAGCTGACCAGTCGCCCGTTGCAGACTTTGTGACTTTTCAATGCTTAATTCATCCCAACTTCTAGCCGTATTACAATTAATTCCTTTGCTTTATGTTTCCTTTTATCTATATTATTTTTCTGTTATACTAAACCCTTCTTTAGAATTACTGTTATTGTTTTTTTCATTTACCACTATCTTGTGTCAATTCTCTCTTTCAGGGCCTCCTTTCCGTCTGTGTATTCGTTTTCGCCCCCGCTTCATGTGAACTCGCTCCTCAAACATGTCCGTCGTATCAAGCCTTGAAACCTAACCCCGTCTCGTTCTTTACCCCTGTCTACTGCTTCTTGTGTATCTTATTGTCTGTACGTTTTATTTTTAATTGTATCTTTGCGTTTCTCCTTTTCTTCTCTGCGTTCCCCGAGGTACTTGGTATTTTTTTGCTTAATTAATCTTTTTCTTGCCTTTATTTAATTCTTTTGTTTATATTTTTTTTCTTTTGTTTTCAACTGTTTTATTATCATTCCTTTTTTTTTCAAATTAGATTTTTTTTTTTTACTTCCAAATGTATATTAGTAATGCCCCGCTTCCCAATCGGCTAGTTTTCCCCAAGACGTCCTAGGACTTAATAGAGTTTCGGACTGCGTCGTGAACGGATTCACTTAAATTCACCTTCGCCTGGAAGAAGGCTGCGTTACAACCAAAGTTACTTCTATGAACACACCTTGCTGTTCGTCGGATACCGTTTCGCCGACCCGATTTGTTCGTCTCATCTTTAGACAGACTTCGCCATTACAATGACCCTTTTTGATTAGTGAATGCTGTTCCTCTTTAATCTTTGGCATTACCCTTTTGTAATAAAGGAAAATATTTGTTTGGAGCTTGTTAGTTCTTTCTCATTAATCCTTGTATATTTACAGCAAGGTTTTATTTTTACATTATTTCCTTCCAGGGAATTTAGGGGTTGTTAGCTATTTACGTAATTATACTTTGCCCATTAAAAGGTCGTTTCTGTATTTTACGTAATTAAAATTAAACTTATTTCGCCCCTTAGTTAATTTGTAACAGGGGTTTTATCCACAATTTCAGGGGTCTGTTTGCTAAGCGGTTCTGGTACGGTCCTAACTTGCAAAAGGGAAGGGTTAGTTAGAGGAGGGACGTCTTCCTTTAAATAAAGGCTGGGCGTGTTGGAAATTGAGGTTTCAATTTCTAGCACGCTACAATAGTCATATTTACACAAATTTACATACGTGTATACACAATCTACACAAGTTTACACACGGATATAAACCTGTTCACACAAGTACACACTTTTGTACACATCTGTATCTAAAATTTACACACATTTACACACACACGTACACAAATTTACACATACATATACACCAATTTACACATGTTTACTCTTATGTACACCTCTGTACAGCTTATTTACAAAAGTTTACATATTTACACTAGTTTACACACATTTACATATATATGTGCACAAATTTACACACGTGTATAGACAATATACGCAGCTGTACAGCATATTTACAAATATTTACACACGTTTATATGCAAGTTCACACAGGGTATACACCTATTCACACAGGTTTACACTTTTGTACACATCTGTATAGCATATTTACACGTTTATACACACGTATATACAGATATTTACACAAGTTTACATTTGTATACCGACCTGTATTTGTATTTTATCTTTTTAGTCAAAATTCGCCAGCTTGTAGGCAGAAAAAAGGATTTTAATGATAAATCTGTTGCTAAATTCTAAAATAACGATCGCCGTGTTCATAGAGTTGACAGCTCTTGAATGGTAGACAACAATAGGAAGAGAAACGATATCTTTTTAAAATTTTTAAACATCAATTTTTTTTATAAAGTGATTTATTGATTTAACAGTACATTTAGCTTATAATGTACAATGCAATAAATTCACAATCACCTAACAGAATTGATTTGCACAAAAATCGAGGGATTACTTTTGTTGTAACCATTACATCGTTCTCATTATACAGGGTCTTTATAATTAAAGTTCCATTTTGACATGGCCATAAAAAAAAACTACTGGACCAAAAGCTATAATACTTGGTAATATTATACAAGAGGGCATGGGAAGTTCATACCCACCAAAAAAAAAAGAATTTAGTTCTGAAGGTCACCACCAACATGGAATGGCGCTCTATGCAATATTCGTATACGAAATTAGACACGAAGACACAGGTTAACAAGTTTTTAATCGTTACTAAAATTAGTTACATGTTGAATGTGGCCTCCACCATTTACTGAAATCATGTTGAATGTGTCTTCGTGTCTAATTTCGTATATGAATATTGCATAGAGCGCCATTCCATGCTGGTGGTGACCTTTTGAACTAATTTTTTTTTTGGTGTGTATGAACTTCCCATGCCCTCTTGTATAATATTACCAAGTATTATAGCTTTTGGTCCGGTGGTTTTTTTTATGGCCATGTCAAAATGGAACTTGAATTATAAAGACCCTGTAAATATGCAAGATTCATTTTCCATTCCTTTGGGTAGGCTAAATGGAAACTATCACGTATTGCTGAAGAGGAAGGCTCATATTAGTATCCTTGGCAATCTGAAATACAGAAAAAAGGATGAGTTTTGGATCAATGATTTACACTTTCTGCAATAATGGAAATGGAAACGGTGACATTTTATTTTATTTAATATTATATTCGACCTCCGTTCTGAAATTCAACCACCCTTCTTATTTTCTATAAGGCTCTGATACACAGCTACCGGTGTTTAGATCCATTCTTGCTGCGAGAAGCTAGCCATGTTGTTAGCAGTCAATAATAATGAATGCTGTTGTTAAGTGGAAATCATTTCAGATCACAACGAGTAAATAAAAAATAATCGTAATAATAATGAATAAGAAAATGTGTTAGCAAATAAATTTGAAACTATGGTTAATGTTAACTATCTGCACAATCGCGCAATGACTGAAACCGCGATTCCTGTAACCGGCCGGGGGGAAACCAACTGCTCCCTCTAACCAAATAGGTTGGAGTATATATCAATAATTTGCCCCCGGAGGGGGACGTCGTAGACAATAACGGAAAACAGTGACCAGCGAGGCCCGCAGGGTCGAGAATGGGACTGGCGTTCGAGTAACGGAAAACAGCGACCAGCGAGGCCTGCAGGGCCGAGAGTGGGACTTGCGTTTGCGATTGTGCAGATAGTTAACATTTACCGAAGCTATTAAATAAGTATAATTTACGTTAGAAAAAAGTGTAACTTATTTAGATTCCTGTTTTTGTTCAATTTTTCTTGAACTGGTAAAATTTGAAGGAGCAAGATGAACAACGTTGGAGAATGGCTTATTCAACATTGGGTTTTTGAAGGAGACTGTTCTCGCACTCAGAGTTGAAGAGACTATCCTTACTGATAGATAGTCTTTAGATAACTTGTCCCATCCATATTCATATTAAAGAGTAGTATTAGTTCTAATAATTTTCTATTAATCTTCTTACTAACACGAACGGCGAAATCGTCCAGTATCGCTATCCGCCATGTTTTCGTAACTTGATTTCGTATCTCTACCGGAAATGATTCCCATTTCCTATGACTTGGCTCGTAAAGCTGTGTATGGTGCTGTTAGATGAGTCGAGGGTTCTTAAATACTTGAAGATGGATGGTACAACTTATTTACGAAGTACTGCATTCTTATAATCGAGTCAGAGAGCTATAACCTAATAAAATGAGTCCTACGATCTGGAAATTGCTGTGAGTGTAGGAGTTTTCTTCTTACGACCACACTTTCCTTTACGTTTGGGAGAAACCGATCCACTTTCCTGCTTCAACCTGATGACAGACACGGCTGCCAGCTGCTAAACTCACACCAACCACTGAATCAATCTCTGTATACGTCTTAGCTGTGTTTTCGCTCAGATTTACGATCTTCGTACGTTTCCTAGCTGTCACATCCATCTCGAACGGCGGTCTAATCACATCCGCAGGTTTCTAAAATCTGTAGCTGCTGACGTAATGATTGCATCAGCCAACAAAAAGGATCAAACTGACTTCAAAGGATTAAAAAGCATCGTAATTGTTTTGAGTACAGGATTATGTGTAATATACAGGGTGTCCGAAAAGTCTAGCACTACGATGTGTATATCACTGTCCAGAGGCGATGCATTACATAGAACAAAAACGTTTTATAGCAAGTGGATCGTGGGCTTTCCATTTCCGACCTCAAAAGTCAGAGATAGAAGAAAATTTCCAGTTACGAACTTATAGTGTACCCCAAAATTAGTCTAAATCCATGTTTACTTTAAATGATTCCTAGGAAAATTGTGTATCCCAAAAATATAAAGACATTAAGCTTTGGTTTGTTATTAGTTTCAGTTATTTGTTGATAATGTGCTTTTATTATAATAGTCTTTTAACCAAATGCAAAGAATATTTGTTCCACAATTGGTACTTAAGTAGAACGTGCTGTATGGATAGGTGCGTTATCCTGCTAGGAAAAAGCCACATCACCTTCCAGTTCATCAATAAACTGGAGAGATATTCCTCCAGTAACTTCTAGTAGGCAACAGCATTCATCCGGCCGCTAACAAACGCCATATTTGCTCGTCCATTGAAGCTGAAGGCACTCCACACCATCAGAGATCCGCCTCCTTGTCGGCGTTTTGAGAATAGTTGCTGACCCTTTCTCAAATCACACCAGAAATACTTCCAGTCATCGGGTCCGTCTAAATTGAACTTTTTCTTATCTGAAAAGATTACTTTTTTTCCAAAGTTCAGTCAAGGCCATTCTCTCTTTTGCCCACTGAACACGATTTGCCTTGTAGTGTGGTTGTAGACATGGTGCAGACTTTATTTTTTGCTACTGCAGATGTTGACAAGATGCCATGACTTCCAACAGTTAATTTTTGAAACATTAATGCTTGGATCTGCAGCAACCTGACGCGAGGAGCTTGTACCCTTTGATACATTTCTTATTATCTGGCACTTTGCTGTTACTGACAACTTACACGGTCGTCCTGTTCGTGTTTTTGTCCCTTAATTGTCACCAAGACGTACAATTTGTCCACCACCGTAGCAGATCTGGAAATTGTTTTGGCTATAGTACGATTTGAATAGCCTTCTTCTTTCAGAGCAACAATTTGCCCCTTTTCAATATTGTTTAAGGATTTTTTCCTATCCATGTACAGTAGGTTCCAAAAAGTTAGAGCACCCTCAGAAAGCTGTCACTCAACATTTTATTTTGCAACATAACGATGGAGTTTTTACAAATAGCAAAAAATAAATACATACAACGAAAGAGCACCCGCTTCTTTAGTGTCTCACTAAAGATCAAACATCTGTAGAAAAGGGAACAGTAAATAAACAGGATTAAATACACGTCACATGTTCCATAAAAGGTAGACCACCACGTCAAAGGTGACAAAATTCTTAGACCACTTACCATTAATACTTCGTAGCATCCCCTTTTGCCTTGACAACAGCTGCTAAACGCTTGGGCATTGCTGACACTCTTCAGGGGTGATGGCATTCCAGATTTCTTGTAGAGCAGCCTTTAGCCCATCAATGGTCCTAGGTCTTCTTTTGCATAGGCGTTTCTTCATTAAACCCCAGATGTTTTCAATGGGTGATAGATCAGGACTCTGAGATGGCCATGGAAGAATGTCAATTTGCTCGTTTTCAAGCCATTGCTTTGTGTTCTTGCTCGTGTGACAAGTCGCCCCATCTTGCTGAAAGATGATGTCACCGTCTGGACGCAGTTTTTCTATTGAGGGAAGAAGACTGTTTTCGAGAACGTTGATGTAACGAGTGGAATCCATTGTTCCGTCGATAAACGCCAGCCTTCCTACTCCCTTCGCATTCATACATCCCCATACCATGACGCTCTGAGGGAATTTCATGGAGCGATTCATCAGCATCGGAGTTGCAGCATCTTGCTTTCCTCGAATGACATAACGACTGTTCTCGCTCATTGAAAGTTCGAAACGCGATTCGTCTGACCAAATAATCATGTCCCACATATGCAGAGGCAATTGACCATATTCACGTGCCCAGTCTAAGCGTTTTCGTTTCTGGGTTCTTGACACGTGCGGCATAAAATCTGTAGTGCATCTCTCTGATCCGGCGACGAGTAGTAGCTGCAGAAACATTCTTATCAGTAGCATCATTCCATTGTTTGGTTAGTTCGTGAGCATTGTCACGGCGATTTTTTGCTCACAATCACTTTAAGGGTTCTATCATCACCTTTAGACGTTTTTCGAGGCCGACCTGATGACACTCCTGGAGTAACTGATCCTGTTTGTGAATACCGTTGGAGAATTTGGTGCACGGTTGTTTTGCTTACTTGTAGATTCTGACTTATTTCCCTCTCTGATAACCCCGACTTGTGGTTATCAACAATGAGATGTCGCATATCTTCTGAGTGTGCTTACCCCTTAGGCATGATGACCAGCTGTTTTATCAGTGAAATTGTTGTAATGTATATTTTCCCTGCGTAATTACATTTTACATGTATTTTCATTCTAGAGAAAATGGAATTATCCACTTTTAGTAGCATAACAAGAAGTTTTTTAAATCCTGTGAGATGAGTCAGATTTCTGCAGGTAGAAATAATGTAATCTTGTGTGGATATATCCTCTTTACGCAGCAAAAGGGTTAAAATTCTTTATCACGCAATAGAATAATATGCAAATTACGATACCTACCACTCTGCAATCAATTTGGGTGTAGACATACAGTCCCCTTAGGATGACAAATGTAAATGGTCTAAGAATTTTGTCACCTTTGACGTGGTGGTCTACGTTTTATGGAACGTGTGACGTGTATTTAATCTTGTTTATTTATTGTTTCCTTGTCTACAGATGCTTGATCTTTAGTGAGACACTAAAGAAGCGGGTGCTCTTTCGTTGTATGTATTTATTTTTTTGCTATTTGTAAAAACTCCATCGTAA
The DNA here is from genome assembly GCA_023313115.1 of Rhysida immarginata. NCBI lineage: Eukaryota > Metazoa > Arthropoda > Chilopoda > Scolopendromorpha > Scolopendridae > Rhysida > Rhysida immarginata. The sequence goes on along the minus strand of JAHWFO010052523.1, from coordinate 7,408 downwards.
TGTTGCAAAATAAAATGTTCAGTGACAGCTTTCTAGCTGGTGGTCTGACTTTTTTGGAACCTGCTGTATAATAAGGAAATGCAATGTGTAATAAAGTTAACAAGAGTTGAAATGTAAGCCTAATTTAGATATGTAAATTAGATTGAACACCTTAGAACATTCTATTTCACACAAATGAGGGTTGCCTTTAAATTTATGGGACAGCAAAAATTGCTCAATTTTATGTTTTTGGCTTAATTGTTTGTTATAATTATTTAAGTACCTATTGTGGAACAAATATTCTTTGTATTTTGGTTAAAAGAATGTTATAATAAAAAAACGTTATCAGCAAATAACTGCAACAACTATTAACAAACCAAAGCTTAATGCCTTTATATTTTTGGGACACACCTTAAATGAGGATGAAGATTGGTATGCTACCCTCCCACCATCGTGTTGAGAAGTCACAAACAAATCAATTAATGAGCTTTTTATTTCTAAACTCAAAAGGGTTGAATACTACATGTAATTTAAGTCCTGAGTTCCAAAATCGAACATAGGTTTTTTTAAAGTATGTTCAAAGTGTTGGCCTTGGGCTGCAAGGCATAACTGTGCCATAATAGGTGATTGCTTCTGGACAGCTGTCATTGTCATGGCAGGAATTTGGCTAATGGCCACTTCAGTTCGTCCTTGAAGTTCTGCTTTGTCCTGGGTTCCGTGGCATAAACACTAGAATTGGAGTTCATTGACTTTGACGAAACTGTGATGAAACTAATACAAAACAGTAAGGTCGTATGAAGAGCAACGAAAAAGGTTTGACGACACAATTTATGGAGACCGTGAAGAAACTGCATGCAAATTAACTTTGAATAACTTACAGTTTCGCATGAGAAACGGTGCCACTCTTGTGTGAGGGGGCCCCAATTTTCTCAGTGGGCCCCTACCAATCTTCATCCTCATTTATCTCACATAATTTTCCTATGAATCAGTTAAAGTAAACATGAATTCAGACTAATTTTGGGGTGCACTATAAGTTCGTAATTGGAAATTTTCTTCTATCTCTGATAGGGAAAAAGTTATGGTTTGAATGACCTTAAAGGTCACTTTTGAGGTCGGAAATTGAAAGCCCACGATCCACTTGCTGTAAGACGTTTTTGTACTATCTAATGCATCGCCTCTGTGATATACATCATAGTGCTAGACTTTTCGGACACCCTGTAGAAAATATGCTTTGTTTCAGTTAATTTGCACAAGGGTGTACAGTTCATTCAAGGAAATATATTTTTGAAATTACACCCATACCTCGTTATACGTACGCTCGTTGTACGTACTTTTCGATTTACGTACTTTTCAAATTATGGCACGAATTCGTTTTACGTACCCAATATTTCGTCACACGAGATTAAATAAAGAGTAGAGTGGAAATACACTGATCATCAGCGCCAGCACTATGACCTCGTCAAGTACGTCGTCATTATTTCCACTCTAATAAATTAATTTAGGCTATATATTTTCGATTTTTGTTTCATGTGTATTATTATGTTTATGAAGAAATAAAAATAATAAACTAAACACTATAAAAAATAAATACTAACTTTGCTGTATTATTTCATAAAAAAACACTGAAACAGATTCAATTTACTTTGTGTATATTTTGTATCAAAATCATTGATGTGCATTGTCAAAGCGTTATCAAGAAAATCATTGATGTGCATTGTCAAAGCGTTATCACAGAAATTTATTTTTAAAAAAATACAGTAGTGACCTCTGATGAGAGGTACATAATAAAACGTCTCACGTTTTTCCATTGCCTCGACTTTTCTACTGACCCTGAAAAGTACGTATTCGTTATACGGATATTCGAGTTACGTACCAAGTTTTTGGAACCAATCAGTACGTATAACGAGGTATAGGTGTATTCTTATGAAAACACTTACGGATAATTCGGAATAATTGATTTTTTAAAATCTTTACCATTTTACCAGTTTCGTAAGTGTGGAATAATTAATGGATTTTACCACTTAGAAAAGTCATACTATATCTTTAAATAAGTTCGGAGACTGCTGATATCTTTAATCAGGCTTGGAAGAGAGGGGAACTATTTGAAGGTGGCCTTTAGGCACATATGTGCGAGACGTGATACGGAGGAAGCAGCTTCGCAGTGCAAGGATTTTCCAAACAATGCGTATCAATGAACTGTAATTGTTCGCGTTCTTCGGAAGTAGAAATGGCGTTTGAAGAACAACGTGTGAATATGAAATTCTGTCAGCGTTTGGGGAATCGCCGACAGAAACATTGCTCATGTCGCAGCAGGTGTACGGTGAGAGTGCAGTGTATCGTGTGAAAGTGGTTTCTTGGCACTCGCGATTCAAGGAAGGTCGTGAATCCGTACAAGACGATCCGTAGACTGGGCGACCGTCAACAGTCTGAAAAGCGAACTCAAAGGACGCGGTTTCAAGAGTGCATCTGCGAAGGCTGCCTGAAGATCATCTCCTCCAAAGGCATACTGGAATATTTTCAGCAACTGTACTCGCGTTGGCAGAAGTGCATAGTTGCAGAAGGGGAATCATTGAAGGTGGTTGTATGTAACTCGTGATAACAATATATCATATCCATCTGGAATGCCAGTTTAACATCCTCGACTCGTTTTCATTTGAAATGTTTTTCCAAACATTTTTTATGTATTGGGCACTGTTTCTTCATGATTTTCGATTGGATTCAGTTCAGGCGAATTTTCTACCCATTCTAGGACAACTATTCTTCTTTCCCGAAACTCTGCTACTGAGTGTTTTATAACGTGTGATCAGATTATTGTGTATAACATAAACAGTGCCCATGGTATCTGCTGGGAGATTCTGGATACATTTGCACTGCAAACCTATTAACACCCCGTCTGCAAACGTCAAATCCAGCTGAAGTGAGGTAACAGTTTTTAGCATTTTTATAATTAAAGGCACTTTTAATTTTTAAAACCTCTATTCACTTCATGTTTGCGCTACCTTACATTAAGGACGGTTCACATTCAGCGATTTTGCGTCGAATTCGCCGTATCTGGCGCATTGGACGCGATTTTGGTCACCAGAGCCAAAGCCTACAATAAACATTCAGCGAATGTAGGCCTTGCCGGAGCCTTTTCACATTCAGCGAATTCGCGGCGGAAAGCGGGTTAGAGCCAACAACGGCGCGGGTTTTCGAATTCCAACCGTTTTGGAATTTTCAGAAGTCGCTCCTAATGCGCAGCCAATCAGCTACGAGTGAGCATCTCCCCAGTCCCAGAATCCTTAGCAACTGTTTCTAACCCACTTCTGCCAGTCAAGTCAGCCATATTGAAATTCGCTGATAGCGTGTTTTCTGTGCACGTGTGCCTCGTTTTCTCTGATTTTTGCTAATAAAAAAATATAATATATACATGTACACGATGCCAAGAAAGTCATGTTATCGCGATATATACAGGGTGTATCTGAAACCCTGTTCCAAACTTTTAGGGGAGGTAGTATGGATGATTCTAAGCAAAAAAGGGTTAATGTTCACTATCTGCACATCGCGCGATGACTGATCATGCGACCAAGATAAGTGAAAATTTTACTAATTTTAACCATCACTGCTTAGCCATCTTCTGTGACTAAATAAAAAAGGGGGTATATATCAGTTCGTTAGAGGGGAGGTCTGGGGGGCGCCGCCCCCCAAGTTTTTAAAAATAAAATTTATTTACCTTGGTCGCATGATCAGTCATCGCGCGTTGTGCAGATAGTGGACATTAACCCAAAAAAGTTCATATGAACATGGGTCCGAATTTGAACGATATCTGAGATATGAAACGAAATGAAAATGCCGCCTCTAAGATCAACAAGTTAATAATTCACTTTCTACAACATCTAGGATGATGAAATTTGGGAAAATAATAGGGTACATAAAATTGTGTACACTGTTAAAATTTGAACGAATTCCAACGAGTAGTTTCCGAGTTACGCACTCAACATTTTAACACGTGCTCACATGTGATTACTAACCTCCATACTACCTACCCTAAAAGTTTGACAGTTTTTCAGATACACCCTAGGCGCATTCGTTTATTCGAACGGAGTGCACGCTGGAGCACGTTGGTGACGTCACGCAGTGCGTTTCTTCCATGTGGGTGCGCTGCGGTGCAAGCGCGAAGAGTTTGAACATGGATGAAGGAAAACTGGATCGAAAACTCTAATGCGTCGCGCGTGAGTTTTTTTTCAGTGTCGCCACCTAGGTATTTGCATTCGTACTAACGCACTAAGCAGACGACACAGCAAATTTAAAAACATGACTACGCCAGGCAGACAGAAATGTTCAGCTCTGAATGGCGAGAATAATCGTCGAAATAATCGCCATAAATTTTCCGTTTTCCAAAGGACACGGAAAGGTACTTATTATTGTAGTATTCGTAAAATAATATTGCATAGTTGCTTATTGTAATAGATATAATTAAGTAGTATAAGAAGATATTTAGCTTTTATAGGTGCATTACAAATCTAATGTTCGCAAAATAGGGATTGCAATTTGAAGAAAGTCTTCATCCTTCATATTTTAAGGACGAATTTCTGTAAATTATATAAAATGCTTTAATTATTACAAATCGAGTAATAATTTTTTATGGATGAACAGTTTGATGCATTTTCTAACTAATGCATACTCGCTGACTGTCTTGTAACAAGGAATATGCGGTCATGATAAAGAAATACACTTTGATTGGACATTACTAAAATTTGGTTTTAGTCCGTGAGTTTACTAATAAGCCACATCCTGATCATATCTTTGTTATATTGAACGTTGATGTTTAAAAAATTTCAGATGTCGAAAATGGATAGTCAATTCTCAGAGAATAGACCTGAAGAATATATTCTATAGAGAAAAGGAATTGAAACAAACACGAAAAATCAAAGAAATTAATAAAGCTAAAACATTTATAAAATTATGGTCAAATTAATCATACAGAAAAAATGAGTAATCACATTCAGTGATTAATAAAAAATGAATAAATAGTGAAAATATATGCTTATATGGTATTTCTTATGGTGTTATATGAATTATACAACAAGTTTCTCCACCAATCAAATTTATTAACCGACTTCAAAAAAAGGAGGTTGTCAATTCGATGCGTATGTATGTAATATTGTTGGAATTGCACAATGTTCATATATGTTAGTCTACGTGGGCTTCTAAACAATTATGCCAAATTTCATAAGTGTGTGTATGTTTGTATGTATGTATGTATGAATGTTTGTCCACGTATTTCTCAGAAACTAGAATCGAATTGCAATAATTCTTTTTTATTGGATTAAGTATCTTTCAACTTAGGGATAAATCCAAGTTTCATCAAAATCGGTTCAGTAGTTTTCAAGATAGGGACTGATATAGCTAGGCGATAGTGAAAGTTTCATTAAAGTAGTTTTTTTATACTCTGTTTAATTTTGTTTTAAATTTGAAAACCCCAACAGTTTAAATAAGTAAACATAAAAAATAAAAATGATTTAAAAATTCCTACCCCCTTCCCTGTTGACAAATGCAATTAACCAATCTCTTAATGAATTTGACATACGGATTTTCAAATCCATTTTAAAAAATGATTTTTTTTAAGTCTACGTTTAGGTGTTATATGAAATTTCTAATACACTTAAACTTTCTTAATGTATTAATTTCAACCATGTTCATAACATTTTAGATTCAGGAAACAACAAACAAACAAGCGCGAGAGTCTTTGATTGGTTTGTTATTTAATTAAAGAGATTAACTGAATTAAAATAAGTTTCACTCAAATCAATTAGATATTAATTCACGGAACGACTAAATATGATTCAGGGAATAAATATTAATATTCTTTGACTAGATTAAGGCATTTGCTCACGCAATTCTAAAAGTTTGATTAAAACCGATAAAAATTTCCCGTGTCGTCTGCTTAGGCGTGGCCTTCGAGATATTAGGCCTCCGCATCGCCTCTCATTTCAATGCTTTCCTCCGTGCCAGCGGAAGTTCAACTTTTTAACGCTAGAGGGGGATCATCAGGGATAAAACTAGAGTGCCTAGAGTGCCTATAACAATAATAAATAAAACAAGGGTGGATTCAAGCTTAATCTATGGAAGTTACAGACGTTGATAAAATTATTTCGTGAATTTAGAGGAAAAACAAACATTTCGAACGCAGTTTTTTTTATTAATTTGTATTTTGCTTTTCATTGATTATATATATATTTGTAATTTATATTTTTTGTATTCTCTCATTGAGATATTTCGTTGCTTTTAAAGTGCTAATTCGTCGCTGCACACCTTTGCCTCCCTTAACTACGCCCCTGATTTAGTGTTAGTGTAAACTTCCTTGTTTTCAGAGGCCATGTGTTATTGGTTCACTCCACTTTGGCCCCGTGAAGTTGGCCCCTTCCACTTTCGCCCCTTAAATTTTCGCCCGTTCCACTTTCGCCCCCCGAAGTCCACTTTTGCCCCGGCGCAATTATATGGGTAATTTCACTTTCGCCCTGTAAATTTTAACAAGGCCCTGAAGAGAGGCTAAGGCTATACGCAAGTAACTTGAATATAACATAGCCTATACCAGGGTTTTCAAACTGTGATGGTACTTCAGGCCATGCCAAGAGGTGGTATTCGTATGGTTCTTTATTTTCCACGAATCAATGTTTTTCACGAATAATCACCCAATTGTTTTAAGTGGTTTTTAGTGGTAGGCGATTCCCTGAAAAATTGAGTCGAATCTGAGGGGGTCAGAATCGATTAATCTTTTTTTTTTTAACCTTTTATTAATATTTATTTTAAGGTTTGTTGTTGTTGGCCAATGCTGGGCAAAATCCGCCAGTACAAAAGAAAAAGTACAGAGTCATTGAAACAAGACATCAAAATATTAGGAATCAATTCATCAATGGGACAAAAAGCCTCATTGAATATATTGATGCAGCGAGTCATTTGTTACACTTAACAGACGTTTAGGGAAAATGTGTTAATAAATCATCTTTTTCTTGTTTTTAAAACATTGCGTTTTTTTTTTAATTATTTCTTTTAAAACAATTTAGTTTTTAGGAAAGCTTTAATTTAAATCGTTCTTAATTAAAAGGAGAATTTCGTGGGTTAGGTTAGGTAAGTATTCTAAATAACTGAATTCTTAGTTTCTATTTGACTTGTTAACCTCTCTGCAGGGTCTTTTTTATGAAAGTGGGTCTTAAAAGTATTTTTGCATGGGGCGAGTGTGGAAGGGGTGAAAGTGGAAGGGGCGATAGTGGACGGGGCCAAAGTGGAAGGGGCGAAAATGGAGGGGGCAAAAGTGGAGGATAGCGTGTTATTAAATTAATCATTTAATAAAAGTACTTTATTTTGAAATTATTGAAATCCAATTTCGCTTTATGCTATCATCAGCCCGAAACCTACATTAACAGGTATTTAGTTGTTTTGTTTTTTT
>JAHWFO010052518.1:0-15489 GCA_023313115.1 Rhysida immarginata | reverse complement strand
GCGCAATGGCAAACTTGCGAACGTCATATATTTTATTCCTAAATTTAAAAAAATACATGGAATGCGTTTTTTTTCTGCGCTAACTATTTCCGTTGTTCTTTATTGTCACGTAATTTTCTTGCTTTATCTGTACTCGTTTTCGCAAATTCTAAGATTAATATTAAACACAAACTGTTTTGATGCAAAGAAATCTTTAGCGGTAAGTGCATATTGTTAAGAAAATTTATTATCGATTAATTCATATATATTTACTTATTGATTATATAAGAGTAGGAGTTGTAATAATGTATAATTAATTAAAAAATAGAACTCCATTTTAATTAAAAGAAAAAGAAATAAAAATAAATAATAAAAACAATTGAATAAAAGTCACCCGATTTGGACAAATAAGCTTATAAATGTTGAAATGGACGAAAACACAGATGAAACGAAGGACTTGTAGAGAAATCTTGCACGTGTTTGTTTCTGTGTTTACGTGTAACGTTCTCCAAAAGACCTTCTTTTCATCTGTGTTTCGTCTACATAAGCTCCACAAGACCTTCGTTTCATCTGTGTTTTCGTCCACTTTAACATTTATTTTTCTCCACATCGGGTGACTTTTATTCAATTACTTTTATTATTTATTTTTATTTCTTTTTCTTTTAATTAAAATGGACTTCCTATTTTTTAATTAATTTTACGTATTGATGTTTCTTAAAACATAATTGGTGTAAAAACTTTTTTGGAGTCGTTAGGGCTTTAATATTATACATACAGGGTGATTTTGAATTAACCTACAACGTTTAACTTAAATAAATCTTGAGTCCTTCCAGAAAGCACCACAAAAAATTTCTATTGAAAAGAACATGGAAAGGAATTAAATGGGCATTATTTTCAAAGTGATAACTTTCAGTGGTGATACAATAGCGCAACTTAGTCACAAAGATGTCAGTTAAACATTCAAGAGTTTGTTTTCTAATGCTTGCAAATGCATCAGTTATGGACCTTTTTGTGTCTAATGATAAGATCTGCCGGCTTCTTCTTGTAAAGCAAATCTCTCATATGACCTTGAAGATAGAAAGATAGAAGTTATTTAAGTTAAATATTGTAGGTTAATTAAAATTCTCCCTCTATATTAGAGTCTTCCGTTGCAGAAAGATATTAGGCGAAGACAAGGCAATGTTTAATATGAAAATATATAAAGATATTATGGCCCATGTACATGTCGGATATAAAAATCAGTTTCAGGGGCATGATATACGGTAAGAATGAAATTGGATATAAAAAGATACAAAATTTTAAAATTTGAAAGATAACAGTAGGTGATAGGAATATTTGGTAAACAGTGGTTGTATTTTTAAAAAGACAAGAGTGTAACGTTGAAAAACGATGATGTAAAACAATGCAAAAAAATTACAGTATAAGATTTTATCTTTAATTTGTTCCCATAATAGGTCAGCTTTTGATTATTGGTTATTGAATAATTCATTTGCTTGTGATTATTTGGCTCTGTACATCTTAATACCTTTAAAGGTTCGTTAATTATAGGGATTTGATGTTTTAGTTAATTATAGGGAGTTATCATCTATGTATTTAATAGAGTAAATACTTTCTTTTCAACGAATTTTGAATTTTCTGGTTTTTCCTGTATAAACTTAAATAAGAGTTTAAACGATAAATTGCATTTTTCTACTTAAGTCAAAAAATTATTATGAAAAGAAGGGAAGTCGAAAAGAGGCCGACTATTTTTTAATATTTTAATTTTAATATTTATAATTCTTTATGATAAAAAGTACACGTACATCTTTCATTTATATTAAATAATCGTTACTAGAAATAGATAATTTGAATAATAAAATAACATAAATTTCATACATTTTCTGTTGAATATAAATATAAATTATTATTTGTAAAAACAGTCAATTATGTCATTAGATCGTCCGATACATATTGAGAACCTAGTGGACTGCTTGCTTTTGCTCTTATTGAGCAATATTTTAGATTGCAAGATAAAAGTGAAGGTGAGGGTGAAGTGAAGGAGTTTTTCCATTCCACCTTCATCATGGTCAATGATGTTCTGCTGTACTGGCGGAATGCGCAAACGCAACACTTGATGGGGCCTTGCACTCCAGCAAGTTTTTTTTTTTCTTTTTCTTTTTTAAATATATTCCTTCAAGGTTCTTCTTTGTTTATTTCAGTCCTGTTTTAGTTCTGAAGAACGATATAGTTTTAAAACAATTGTGTACAGTAATCAAATTAATTAATGAACTTTAAACATTAAACAGAATTTATATTATCGCTTTATTTAATGAGATTTTAATGAAATTGTTAAAACAATGATGATATCATTAATGTTAGATTTGAAATAAATTTTTCTTTTAATTTTTTTTTAACTTTCTCATTTATTGATATATCTATTGACATAATGATTGATGATTTTTTAATCAGTCTTTTTTTTTAAATTTATTTCCCTATTTGTCATTTTCATTTTCATCCAGTTTGCTTGATGGTGAAATTTTATCAGTGATTTACTTAATCGTTGTTCATGTTTGTTTCTGTAAACCCTGACCTTTTCTTTTATTAACAAAATTAATTGTCACTTTGTTTGTCCTGTGAAAATATGTTCACAATTTAAGCATGGTATTTAGTAAAACAAAATAAGTATTTATGTGGATCGTACTAATAAACAGATTAAAAGCACAACACTCTTTAACCACAACTAAAAAAGGCGTAAAACAAGAAATAAAACAAAAAGAATGAAAAAAAAAACAACAATACAACCTGTAAACGTCTTTCGAAAGCTTTGCTTTCATCTTCAGCAGACAAGGAGAACCTCAAGAGATTCTTGAGAGAACTGACTTATTGAATTTTGGATTTAGTTAGAAGAAGAAGGTTTAAAAAGTTCTTAGCAGGAATCACTACTTTCAAAAGGAACATAAATAACCGGAAAATCATTTCCTTGCCCTACAACAAGGCTCTTATAAGCGGAATAAGCTCGATACTTAAGCCATTTAATGTCTCTCTCGCTTTCAGCAATCCAGGTCAAATGAAGCAACTACTGGGCAATCCTAAGGACTAGATCCCACCACTGCAAAAATCAGGCATCTACCTGGCTAAATGTAACCAATGCCCTATGATGTACAAAGGGCAGACGTTCCGAAGCGTAGAAACAAGATTTAAGGAGCATTTGAACCACACAAGATTTAGCAGACCATTCAGTCAGCCATCGCAAAGCATTCCCTGGATACGGGCCACGAATTCCATAGTGTGAAATTAATAAAATCGGTCAATAAAAAATACTTGTTAGATTCTTACGAAAGCTTAGCTATAAATAAAGCGGATAAGCAGTTACTGTTAAATTCGGACAGGGGCCCCATTGGTGAATCTAGTTTGATCCAATGGGTGGCCCAGTTACCAAAACGTGATCACGTCCTCAGGGTTTTTTGTTTCTATTGGTTATTGTTCACTATATATACCTTGCTAATTCAATAAACAAGTTTTTTGTTTCTGACAATCGTCAATCTTATTTTGTTTTTTGTATAATATGGAAGACCGCTTGGGTTGGTTAGGTTTCTTGACTACCTCAGTGTATTTCATTTGGAGTTTATTCTGGTTGGATGAGCTTTGTGAAAGCGCTGCTTTCGTCCCATCCTAACAAATATACACTTCACTGTTCGATTGTCGATTGTCGAATAAACAAGTCAGTTCTCTCAAGAATCTCTTGAGGTTCTCCTTGTCTGCTGAAGATGAAAGCAAAGCTTTCGAAAGACGTTTACAGGTTGTATTGTTTTTTTCATTCTCGTTTTACGCCTTTTTTAGTTGTGGTTAAAGAGTGTTGTGCTTTTAATCTGTTCATGGTATTTAGTAAATAACTAGTTGTTACCCGCGGCTTCTCCGCCCGCGCCATCTGTTGAGGGGAATTAGAAAGAAAACCCCAGAAAGCGGGAAAGGGGGGTCGTAGGGGCTGATTTTTGGCGATAGAGCAGGTCCTTTATTGATAAGCCTGACCTGAAAATTTCAAGTCGCTAGCTCAAACCGTCTAGGAGGAGATAGAATTACAGATAAATAAATAAATAAATAAATACACGCAAGAGTTTTAGTATATAGATATTACTAATTTTACATTTTTCTTTATTTTTTGACGAATGTTTTAGAAATTTTATAAGTGGTTGTTTTGGATCCCTTTTTTATTGGAAATGGTGTATTAGTAGAATATGTACAATCTGTTTCATATTTTAGTTGACAGGTGAACACTCAAATAAACACTTAGAATTTTACAATAAAATTTCACACACGTACATTATCATGTTACATCGTATCCTCATTGTACTGTGAAACAAACGAATGCAAAATTTCATATTTCAAGAAAAAAAACTAGCTTTTTAGGAAAAACCCTTGTTTCCTATTTAGTGGACAAATTGATTGTTTAACTTAAAAATGATAAAAAAAAATAAACATTCGATAGTCCATTTTTCAGAATAATCTTAAACACTCTGTCCTTCATAGTGTTTACAAGATTTTGGATAACCTATGGATTCAAGGCATACGAAGATTCTACTGTCATACTAGGAGTCTACTGTGTCATACTGTTGGATATCTTCATAGACTTTTCGTAAAATTATCCCCCACATGTTCCCAATTGGATCTAAATCCCAAAATCTTGGTGGCCACAACTCCTTGGTGACCCAACTCCTTGGTGGCCACAAGTTGCTTTTTGGATGCTAGCCACTGTTTCCTGGCAGTGGAAAAATGACAAGGAGCGTTATCTTGCTGTATTATTCAAAAATCAGGGAAGAGATCAGGTGCATAGGGCAGGGCAGAGTATTCTAAGACCTCCTGATACAGTTTCGAGTTAATCGAGTTAATCGAGGACCACTACTGTAAACTCTGGTCGAATAACACTTTATGTCTTGACAAATAACATGCCGGTAGCATTGCAGCTCGTTGGCTCTATCCCAATTGAACTTCTGTTCATCCGTAATGAGCAGTTTCATCCATTAATTATCTGACCTCATTTAGTCCTTGGACTACGATAGGCGTTTCTCTCTACGCAAAGCTGTTAAAGGTAGTTTAAATAATTTTTTATATTTCATGTTCTTGGGAGATGCTAACATTTTCACCGGAAGAGCCAAATCCGTGTCAATTTTGGATGCAGTGTTCGGTTCGGCTGGGAGGCCGGATGATCAAACTTCTGTCATTGAGCGTTAACTTACGTTTAGATTCACGCTTCATTGTTCCTGATATTGAGTTACCTGCTTTCAAAAACAGACCAATAGTGCTTTTCGGTCTGTTGAGAAAGGCAGCAGTTTCACAAATCAAAGGTATTACAGTTCATTCAAGCGCCGCCTTTGAAATTCGGTAGAAAATGGAAGATAAGTAAACAGTCGTCGTAAGATAACATTTGAATCATCACAAGGTAAGCACAGAGTCGTTTTAAGCTAAAACCGTTGACTCTTTCAACGTCAATTGATCATGCTTTTCAGAATTACTCTTTAATCGCGTTCCTTTGCCAAGTATCCAAAAACGTGATGTCACACTGTTCAAGTCAGTGGCTGGCACACAACCAGTGGCTAGCCGTGCCTGAAGATGCTTAACTCCACCGGCAGACAAGCCATCAGCGAGACAACCAGGCTACGACCACCACCTATTGGGAGGGCTACATAACAGCCTTTTCCGATGTCAAATTCACCTATTCCGAAATTATGAACGCCTACAAGAAGCGAGGCTTCATAGTTCCCAAGAAAAACTAAATAACAAAGTGTACTAAATAACATTGGCATACCAGAAGCGGCGACATTCCTGAGGGTTAAAAGCAGGCCAATCCGAAACAATCCGCTAGCCGTACTCATGATGTCATCCAGAAAGTTCGGGCTCTCATAACTGGTTATAAATCGCCAACACAATGGACCACTGTAAAGAAGTAATGACTTCTTTGTACACGGCAAACACAATTATCAACGGGGATTTGCAACTGAAGATCCACGTTTATAAGTGTTGACGTGCAATGTTCAAAACCGTCGGACCAACTGCTGTACACAGTATGAACTATGCCAGGCGGATGAAAAGTGGAAATACGTGGTCAAACTAGATGAGGCGTATGTTTACTTATGTGACTGAAGCAAGAGCCGAGCCATTTTTTACCGCCCAAGGGATTCTAAGGACTTCAGATAATGGTACCGTGAAAGCAAGGAAAGCTTTCATAATAGTGGCGAGATACAGCTACAATGGCAGTTAACTTTACACAGAGTTAAGTCAAAGCCCAAAATTAACGCCACGTACTATCAGGCTAACGTTCAAACCCCCTTATTTACTATCACCGCCGTGTCAACTCGCCTATTCCTGGAACGCAAGGAAGATACCAGAATTCTCTCCATTCTATTCAGCAACTATGTATTTTTGTGGCTTTGGCCTACTTAAACGGGCCCTCCGAAAGAGACGACTGCGAACAACAGGAGTAGTTTGAATTGTTCTGTGTTCCAGCCTTCTGCAGTGTAAACTGCGATGGAGGGCAACCGCAGCGACGCATGGCTACAAGATTGAACACACTCGATGGTGACGAAAGGTCCACTTATTCTGGCCCTCTGTAACTTGTTACCATAAATCACTAACAACTTCTGTATTCATCATTCACAAACAGGTTCTTATTCATCCCCATCCTCTTACACAACTCACACGCTCCCACTAAATCTAATTCACTCACCCAAACATGCTACCCGAATACATTTACCCATTTACATTTCGGCATTTAGATTCTTCAAACTTTTTAAGTTCGTTTTGGTATCGATAGCTTGCGCATTCTCATCTGGATTATGATATTGGGTATTTTTTTCTAAATTTTTTATCTGTTTGTGAAGAGTTTCTCTATATGGTAATGAATATCTTTTGATTGCTGTGTTTTATTATTGACATCATTCATGAAGGCTTGTTTGCCAATTATTTAAAAAATTTTGTTTAACCATTTAATTTTAAAAAATTATTAATATTAACTGATTATGAATAAAACACTCGGAAACGTTTTCTTGTATTTATTTATTTGACTACTATATAGCGTGTCTCATAACTCTTTGCCTAAATTTAACAGGGAGGTAGAGAGTGTGTGTATATGAACTTTTTTTTTCCAAAATACCCATGTTCGGAAATGATTCGGAGTCCTTGAAAGATCACCTTGCAGGCCGCAAATGAAGAGACTTGGTGTCTAATTAATGTTATTTATCATATAGCTTACAGCCAAGGTTATCACTGTATGTGTTCAAAATAAAGACCATCTGTCTCAATGCGGGCCTCGCGTCATCACAAAATGGAACCACTGAAGTGTTTGAAGATTCCAGGCATCTCCTGAACTTTTGCTGCAGCAGCTGCCATGCGCCTCACAAGATCGTGCACTGATTGCACGGGGGTCTCTTACACCACATATGGTTTCACAGGATCAAGTCCATGCATGTGAGGTCAGGTGATCGCGGTTGCCAGTTAATAGGATTTCTAGGACTAATCCATCTGTTTGGTAATCTGGGATTCAGATAATCACTTATCCTCCAGGTGAAATGTGGAAGTGCGCCATCATGCTTGAACAACATATCCCGGCGAATCACTAAAGTATGTCCTGGGCAAAGAGTTCTGAGACACCCTATATAGAACTGTTTTAAAACTATCTCATCTCTGAAATCAAAAATGAGCAATATTAAATCAATCTACCTCCTAAAAACAATTTGCTGTAATGCATCAACCCATGCAACAGTCCACCAGTATAACAGAATATCATTTTCCAGTATTCTCCAGGACAAAATTTTTGAAATTTTTAATTATTGCAACTATTTGTATTTAATAAAGTAAAATAATAGGAAACTGGCTGAAAAAGGAGAAAAGTAGTTAGAAAATCGACTTTGTCATTCATTTTTACGTTTAAAATAATGTTTATTAACAAGCAAGTTAGTAATAAACAATATAAAAAAGAGTAAATAACAGCAGAGACAAAAGTTTGGAAATTTGAAATTATATATTCTAAGTAAATGGAATTCCGCTAATCACTTGTTGTTAGTAATCTTAATAAAACCAAGTACATGGTCTTCATCAACGTAACAAACGTTATGTTCCTATTGAATTGCCTATTTTTTATACAGTCAGTGACAAAAAATTAGCACCACCATCATTTACACTGAAATTCTTTTAATGAAACAAAATTCCAAATGCTCTTTTGGAATACAGACACTTAATATCTTCAGAAACAATCTAGCTTCATAAAAATAAATTGAATGTCCACTTAGAATTTAAAAAAAACAATTGTTTTACTCAGGTGATATTTCTGAGTGACAAAAGATTAGCATCAGCTACAAAAAAATCCTCTGAATGGTCTTAATATGTGGTGGATTTGCCTTTTTGTGAAATTACCTCAAAGATAAGATTAGGCATCTTAGTAATTAATCCTTTAATCAATGAATGATCTAAATTTTCCCAAGCATCAATGATGGCACATCTCAAGTCAGGAGCATTTTTGTACTGACGATTGTTTTCATACACTTTTCGTGATAGCAACCCCCAAACATTTTCAATGGGATTCAAATCAGGTGACATAGCTGGCCATTGCAGAACAGTGATTTTTTTCTCCTCAAACCACCATGTTGCAACATGTGCTTTGTGGATGGGAGCATTATCTTGCTGAAATACCCAATCATTTCCAGCCATAATTGGTCCAAAATAAGGGAAAATGTCTTTCAGCATTGACAAATACCCTTGTGCACTGATTCGTCCACTGAGAAACTTCAAGTCACAATTCTTCTGGAAACCAATTGCTCCCCAGATCATTACAGATCCACCGCCAAGCTGTCTTCGTGAAAGAACTTGTTTTTCTCTTCGCAAATCATGAAAATAGTATGAGAATCCATCTGGTCCGTCAAGGTTGAACTTCTTTTCATCTGTGAATATGACATTTTGCCATTCTGAAGTCCAACCCATGTATTTTCTCGCAAACTGAAGTCTGTTTTCTTGATGACGGTTAATGAGTGGTGGCTTCCTCTTGATGTGCTGTCGCAGAAGATACGGGCAGTCATGGATCACACGCTGAACGTTTCGCAGATTTGTGTCGAGCTGCAGTTCATCACGAATTTGTTTTGCTGTTTGACTTGAGTTGGATGCAGCTCTGACAATCTGACGAACTGACCTTCCATTAAGGGCACGAGGTCTTCCAGAACCCTTGTAAACTGCATATTCCTGAGGATTTCTCAAATAGTAGGAAATAGCCTTTGGGCTTCTCTTCAAACGACACCCAATTTCACGAATAGAAATGTTTTCTTGTTTGAAGGCATCAATTTGACCTCTTTCATACTCTGACAGCACTGAACCACGTCCCATCTTGTTGTATGTTTATTAATTAAGTTTTTCACTTGTAGTAATTGCTCTTACTACATGATAAAGTAAATATATCACCCTTACTTGAGTTAAATGAGCCTAGCTTTAGGGCGAAACCATTTCTTTGTAGCTGATGCTAATTTTTTGTCACTCAGAAATATCACCTGAGTAAAACAATTTTTTTTTTAAAATTATAAGTGGACATTCAATTTATTTTTATGAAGCTAGATTGTTTCTGAAGATATTAAGTGTATGTATTCCAAAAGAGCATTTGGAATTTTGTTTCATTAAAAGAATTTCAGTGAAAATGATGGTGGTGCTAATTTTTTGTCACTGACTGTAATTCTAAGCCTCTCTATTCTACTAGCTCTTTTAAGTACTTGGGCATTCATTTATTCCCTGACTTGTCTTGTAATACGCATACTAATGAGCTAGTTAAGTCACTTTCTAGAAGATTGGGTTTAATCTCGCGTCTTCACTACCTTCCTCCCACGATTCTTCTATTATTGTACTCATTCAATGCTTTGTTATGGCATTCAATTTTGGGGTTCAACCTCTAACTTCAATCTATCTCGGCTGACCGAATCCAAAAATGGTTTCTTAGGGTTTTACTAAAACTCCGTAAATCTACGCCTGTTTCGCACTATTTTTCCTCTCTTGGGATCTTGACCATTTATCAAATTTATATTTTAGAATTAGTAACGTACATTTATAAGGTAATTAATGGTCACTTAAAGCTCTCGACGCCTTTCTCGATCCGGTATCATTTGGATTTTCATTCCTATGCTACTCGGTCTGTAAACTCGATCCGCCTTCCATTGGTCCGAAGGAATTTTCAACGTCGTTGTATTTCTTATGCTGGCATCAGATGGTGGTCGTTTGTACCTGTCGCTCTTCGTGCTTCCCCGACTCCCGCCTCTTTTAAAAGGAATGTTAATTTTAAAATAATGTTACTAAATGTTATTCCTGTTTGATACTTGTTCTTCTAACAACCCTTGTTAAATTTTTTCTTTTTTTTTTAATATTTTAACTTATTTTATTTTTTGTAATCCTAATATTGCTTTTTGGTTGTTTATAGATCTTTGCTTATCATTTAATTTTTATTGGCATGTTTGTTTATTATTATCATTATTTTGGTTTTCTAATTTTTACTTATTCTATGTAGTTCCGTGTTTTTGTACTTTCCTTCCAGAGACCTAACTCGTCGGCCCATGGCCATACAGGCTTCGGCTAGGTAATTTTTGTAATTTTTTTTCTAAATAAATAAATAAATAAATATGAAAAATTATACAAATATACAAATTTAATATTTTGTCCAGCCTCCCTTGGTATTGACATCTGCCTTTATTTGCCTTGGCATAGATTCAATTAGGTTTTGGCATTCTTCTTTTGTAATTTTACACCAAACGTCTTGGACAATAGTTTGAAGCTCATTGATGTTGGTTGCTTCAAACTTGAAATTTTCTTCTTCATGATGTTCCATATCTCCTCAATCGGATTCATGTGCGAGCTACTCCCAGGCCACTTTAGCACCTGAACTTGTTGGTATATAGCCAAGACATTGAATATTTTGATTATGGCAAGGGAGCTCATCTTGCTGATAAATAAAATAACCATTGCCATAAAAATTGAGTAGTAGGAATCAGATGATCTGCCATTATTTGGGTGTAGGAAGCACTGTTGACACTCCCTTGAAGAAGCAGACATTTCCAAGTCCATGAAAGCAAAGAGTGCCGTAAACAATAGCTTGGAGGAAATATGACTCTTTGAGCAATGCAGGCTGGGTGATACATGGTCTTTCTTCCGATTGACTTTTTCTTGGGCATCATTAAATAATGAAAATTTCGATTCGTCACTAAAAATGACATTTTTCCATTTATCAATTGTTCAAAATTGATGGTCTTTAGCTCGTTGATAGCGATTTGCCTTCATTGCCTTTGTCAACAGTGGCTCCTTTATTGCAACGTATCATTTATAGCCCTTTGATCTTAATCCTCTTGCTGCTGTTTTTGCAGATATATCTTTTCTCGTGATACGATTCCATTGTCCAGTCACTTGTTTAATCGTTTTCTATTTATTCGCAACAAACCTCTGAGATGCTTATCTTCCTTTGCAGTTGTAACGAGTTTTCTTCCAGAGCGAGGCACAACATCGGTCGTTCCAACTTCTTTGTATTTTGCACACTTTTATTGAACTTCACTTATTTGTGTGTTTGTGTGCAAATTGTATTGTCAATATTTTTCCCAGTTCCTGACTACTTACGGGTCTGCAACTTTCCCCAACGGTGTCTTATCGATGACAGTGCATGTTTCAATCTTTAGTTTCATTAGTCTTTCATTTATTCGTAAGTAATTTATTATTTAAGTTTAATATGTATACAGTGCAAACATGACGTAACGACTGCCTGTATTGTTGTTTACTGTTATCGTTGTTAATTGTTGTATGTAATTGTTGTTAATTCGTGTAATGTATTGTAAAAGGTTTCCCGAGATCAGACCTAGCCGGCTGGGCCAGCACCTTTTAGAGAGAGGTGTTGGCTAAGCAGACTTCCAAAGGTTATTTGGTTTTGTAGTTATCATATAAAACGCTTATTGTTTTTATTTAAAGGATAAAAAGAATAAAACAAAAAAAAAAAATAAAATAAAAATTTTTAAAGTACACACTTTCACTCAAAAAGTGCAGTAAAAATTTTAAAAAAATCTGATTTTAAAAAAAGGTAAAGTGTGCTGGCGAGTACTGAAACTCTTACGTGTCAATAAACGAATTACTGCTCTGTTAATGTTTCGTTGACTTTAGTTTTCGTTCATTTTGTTGTTTGGACGAAGCGATCACTCGCAGAGCTTCGTAGCGCGAGCTATCGTTCTTTCTCACGTGATAATATTAAATTTTAAAAAGAAAATACAACATAATAAAATAAACCATTAAGGAATGACATAACCAAGTATCGAAAGGCTAAACTAAACTGTTCAGAGGGGGAAGCAAAATAAAACAATATTTAAGGGGTGATACTTTAAAGGAAACCCCGAAACTTAAGAATGAACGTGGCTCGTTAAAGACTTTTATTTTGGTTTAAAGAAACGCAATATTTATTTATAAAATATCAAAATATTCTATACAAAAGAATGTTCTATACAATATGACTTAAATTGAGGAATAGGCATTGCGATCTCAATTACAAAAGAAAAAATAAATATTTCTCGGAATACAATAAAGAAATACTTGAATGTACGTTAAATACAGCAAAACACTGTAACGAGAAATATTAATGGCTACATGAGTGAATTAACTTTAAATATAAAAAAGAATTGAGACAGACCAATTCCTTATAAAGAATAAGGAAAAAAAGAAATTTCAAATTCCCATTAAATGTCTAAAGAAAGATTGAGAAATGATGATCAATTATTAATGGGGAATAAAAATGAAATTGTGCAGCATGGCGTCCCTTATGCGCGTTATTGTCGAAATAGCATTAAGTGAAATTTCATTATTACCTTATGGGGTAACACGCAAAACAATGCTGCTCGATAAAGAATCATGGCTGCCGCGAGAAAGTGAGAAATTCAATAAGAAACTAAACATCGAACGGCAGGGTAGGAGTAATTCGCAGAGCATTGGAATAAAAATGATAAATTGAAGTTGAACGCCATGCTGCAGGCAAGGAATGACGTGGAGGACCAGAAGGAGGGACAACTGGTCAAGCCAGTTGCTGGAAGTGGTCTGTCTGAAAATAAAAAATCAGTAACCACGGAAGGAACATCAACAATAATGGGACACACATCCTCGTGATCACGAAAATTATTCGCGAGGGACAACTAGCTGCAGACAGTGATATTCACGTGGAGATTTTAATTAACATTTATTAAAACAATATATACTCAACAATCATTGTCTGCAAAACGGTAAAAAAAACTTAAAGAATAGAAAAAAATAGAAACTTAAATTATATCTATTTTTTACATAAAAATCTAAGTTTTCCCGAACAAAGCCCCCTGTAATTTTCTTGAACACAAAGAAAAAATATGACGGTCACTTGTACAGATAGAAGTTTAGGTACTGACGTTACATATACAGATTCAAAAACAATTGTCTAAGTTACAATAAAGAAATAAACATTTATGCCTTTATTATTTGCTTTCATTTTTCACAGTGTGTTTGCCTTTTTGAAAAAGAAGACAAAATTTATTTTGCATTTTGGTATACCATAATTAAAATGTATATAAAATGTATAATAGGGGTTGTGCATAACCTTTTGCTAGGGGGCTGCGACTTAAACCGTAGCGTTGCAGCACACTCTTATGACGCTTCGGCAGAGAGTAGTTCATTGTGCGTCTATTGGTATCAAACAAATATGGCTGGTTTAATAAATGGCAGTGAAGAGCAGCGTTTCATGGATAGAGTTCGTGCAAATGCATATCGAGAGGCAATGGAAGCAGGTGCGTCTTTTATTAATCGCAAATGGGTTGCGAACAAGTTAAACCGATCGGATAGATGGGTGACGGACAATTGGAAGAAAGGTTATGATAACTGCCATGCCGAATTTGCTGAGGGTAGGCCCGAGAAATTATCACAGGAAAGCAAAAACATCATTGCTAATAACAGTGGCAAAAGACGTCGCAGCTGTGTCAACGTTGCACAAGAAATTAAAGCCGAAACGGATGCGTGCTGTTCGAGAAGCAGGTGGTGGCCACACTAAATATTGATGTGATAAAAGCAGAAATAAACGTACTTTTTGATTATCAACCGCAGAACATTCCACTTAGTTTTGTTTATTTTCCAGACCCCTAGCAAAAGGTTATGCACAACCCTGTACATTAACAAATGTAAAAAATACATATGTAGTAAAAAACTAATGTAGTTACTGCCTTCACGTAAGGTAAGAACAAGCCCAAAAAATATCCTTTTGTGATTTTAAAGCTAAAGTCATTTAACAAAAAATATTGCGTTTAGAACCCCTCTCATCCCGCGAAGTAAATAACTTTGCAATCATGAAGTTTAAAGGAACAAAATAAACTCTGTAAATACCCTCGTGTAGGCCAGCAAACCAATGAGTTAAGTAATTTAAATAATTACTTATCCTGCTCAGATAAGGATAACAAATCCAGAAATCTGCGTAAAGCAGGGGCAGGTAAAGGTTTAGTTAGTGCGTCTGCCGGCATGTCGGGGGAAGAACAGTAGGTAAGAATCACGTTCTGAAGATTAATTTCTCGCGCAATGAAATTATGCAATCTCAAGATGTGTCTTGTCCTACTCTTCGATTCTAGCGCTCCCAGACATGCTATGGCAGACGTTGAGTCAGTATAAATGATTGTGGGGAAAGAAACAAACTCCCCTTGTCCTAACTCGGTTATGAGGTCCCAAAGACATTTCAGTGACTTCACGCATTCGTTTATAGCGATTATTTCGGCTTCGCAGCTGCTCAAGGCGACTAAACGTTGCTTCTTAGATGACAATCTTTTTATCTTTGTTTCTAAGTGCTCTTTCATGTTCTTTTATTCGTGTTATTAATTGTCTTTTTGTTTGACCTGTGTAAATGTGTTGACAATTGGAGCATGGAATTTGATATATTATGTTAGTGATGTTCCATTTTTCTTTATTATTTTGGCAAATGTCTTTGAAATTAGAAATTGTGTTATTGTTTTGATCTTTTGTTGTTTTTATATTGGTGGTTGTTATTAATGTTTTAGTTATGTTATTTGTTATTTTTGGTATGATTTTAATGTTTGGTATCTGTTCTAGTATTTTTTTCTGTTTGTGAAAGGTTTTATTATTATATTGTATTGAGTATCTTCTGTATTGTTCGTATTGAGTTGTGTTATTTTTTGTTGAGTTGGTGAATGCTTCTATATAAATTTTATCAATTAGTTTTATAGGATATTTATTTTTTGATAGGTTTATGTTCAGATTTTTTAATTTTAGTGGGATATATTTTGGAGATGTGAGGTATTTTATTCTTTGTATATATTGTTTAATTGTGTTAGTTTTTTTGTGTATAGGCTGTTGTGATAAATAATACGGTATGTTATTGCCTTTTGTAGGTTTTTCATATATCTCAAAATTTAGTGTATTTATATCTCTTAAAATATTTAAATCTAAAAATGTGATTTGGTTGTTTGTCATGCAATTATGGGTGAATTTCAGTGGATATCTTTCTTCTAATAATTGTGTTAA
>JAHWFO010052513.1:0-16992 GCA_023313115.1 Rhysida immarginata | reverse complement strand
GGCAGTGCTGCTGGTACTGCAAAAAGACTTCCCACGTTCGGAAAGACAGTCCTCTCCTTCGGAAATGTGATTCCTGCCACAAGACCGTGCACAAATTCCACCAGTGCCAGGAGAGGTCAGACGCTTTATCAGCAGCCCCAACGCCATCGCCTCGAGGAATGTCGTCCCAGCAACCAGCAAAGATGACTTCACCGGCCAAGTCACCTGAGCCGAGCAGAGCAACAGCGCCTCGTCCTCCACCGAGGAATTCGAAGACGGCCCCACCATCGTCGCCTCCTCCTACGACACCTGGGAAGGAGATGCCGACTCCCCCTCCTCGGCCTCGTGTGGTTCCTTCACGTCCACCTTTGCCTGATGTTTCCCCGAAGGTGGAGGACTGCCACTCTGCAGAAGTCATCTTAGACGATTTGTTGTGCTCCGAGTCGGTGTTTGATGTGGAGGAGTTTCCTGCTCTTCCTCCAGCTGCTCCTTCATCGGCATCGCAGCCTCTTCGAATCGTCTGTGCGGCTACGCCCGGTAAAATTTCATCCTCTGCTGGGACTTCCAAGCCATCAGCGTCTGCTCAGCGGGATCTTCTTGGACGCCTAAGAGCCCTCGCAAGAAAAAGGCCCGACGACATCGTAGCAAGAGGGACGGGATTCCTGTGTCCTCTTCATCTGAACGAGACAGCTGCGTTGACCATCATCGCAGCCCCTCCTCCTCTTTGGGACGTGCTCGCTCCCCTAGACGGAAGACATCTGAGCCTCCTCCCTCGACCGTGAGGCTCAAGTCTCCTTCGGATACAGGTCAGCCCCCGTCAGCTTAAATTCGCAGTGAAGGACTTTTCTCTAAACGTTCGTTCCCTTGGTTCGTCCTTCAAGCAATCGGTTTGTCATCATTCATCGCCCTGTACAGGCCAGAGATTCTCCTTCTTCAAGAGGTGAAGCTTGCTGCTTCGCAACAGCTTGCTACCTCCCTGGCCTTCGCAGTCAATTTCCATCTGCGCAGTTTTTCATCAACTCATCTTCGCCACATGGGCAGGGGGTTGCCTCCATCATCTTCAACCCCTCCATTGTGGTGTCGAACTGCGTCTTTGACTGTGAGTGCAGGGTAATTTCTTTGGACCTCCTGCTATCTGGTCTGAAATTCCGATTGCTTAATGTGTATTCCCCGTGTTTATCAGCAGAGAAACGGACATTCTTTGAAGACCTAGACTTTTACCTGTGCTCGTCCTTGCCTGCGGTGGTTGCTGGGGACTTCAATTGCCATCCGGATGAGAACAACATCTTTTCGTCTGGATGTGTCTACCAGTTGTGCCAGCGGAATGCACTTTTCGATCTGTGGGCGTCTTCTTCCAATTCCAACCAAAGTGGGTCTACCTTTCACCAAGGGCCCTCTGTGTCATCAAGGTTGGACCTTTTCCTAGTAGACGCCACTTTCGCTGGTGCTCCTGGTTCCATGGAGGTCATTCCATGCTCCTTTTCTGACCACAGTGCCATCAAGTGGTCTTGGAACCCTCCATTCCCTGCCTCCTCTGCAAGCTCTGCTTCGAACAATTGGTTTCTGAACGTTTCTCTGCTTGACAACGATAAATACAAGGGAATGCTCGTTCGGTTTGTGGAAAGACATCTTCACAACCTGCCTCCGTCACTAGCTTCGTGGCTTTCCTTTAAATCAAAGCTCCGTCAGAAAGATTGGGTTGGACGCCGCTAGACGCAATCGGCGCCATCTCCTCATGCTGCAAGAAATTCTGCGCCTCCTCCGCTGTTCCATCCCGAAGGGGGCATATGCTGATGACATCCGCCAGGTGAAGAGCGAGATCAACGCTCTAATGATCCGCAGGGCCGTTGGCGCAGCTCTCAGGGCCAAACTGTCCTGGGCGTCTGACGTCCGGAATATGTCGTCAGCTGCGTTCGTAGAGGAGAGGCATCGTGCCAATAAGAAGAGGTGTCATCGTTTGGTGGTGGAGAATGAGACAGTGGGAACGGACTCTGACATCTTGTCTGCTTTCCACTCTCATTTTTCATCATTTTTTGGCCACCCAGTCTTTCCATCCGACGCCACGACGAAGTGGATCGAGGCACTTAGATCTTTCACTGCTAACGCTGACCTGTCAATTACCCGTCCCTTTTCCGAAGATGAAGTCAAGAAGTTTCTGTCGATGGATGGCCGTCATCAGTCCAGCCCTGGATTAGACGGCATCCCGTACTCTTTCTTCAATGCGACTTGGAAAATTCTTGGGCCTTTCCTATTGCAAGTGTTCAATTCGATCCTCCAAGGACCTTCCTCCATTACGTCGGACTTTACCGCGGGGAGAATCATCTTGCTCCCCAAGGTACCAGATCCTGAACTTGTCACCCAGTGGAGGCCTATTACTCTACTCAACACGGACTATAAGGTCTTCACTGGTGTGCTCCAACAACGGCTCAAATGCTTCGCCGACGAGTTCTTCGATCCGGGACAATCCTGCTCCATTCCATCTCGCAGGATGTCCGACAACCTCATTACCATCAAGTGTGTTATGGAGGAAGCGTGTGTGCGCCGTCAGACTTTTGCCGTGCTAAGTCTTGACCAGGAAATGGCCTTCGACAAGGTGAATCACGTGTTTCTTTTCCGAGTGTTTCACCATCTTCATCTTCGGAAATTTGCTACGATTATCTCAGCACTGTATGCTTCTGCCACATCATGCGTGGCGATTAATGGCTCCAATTCGCCTTTTTTCGAACTATCCAAAGGCGTCAGACAGGGGTGTCCCATATCTTTCCTGTTATATATATTCTATTTGGAGCCACTTTTACAATATCTTAATCGCAACCCAGATGTCCGAGGGTATGATTTGCCAGCCGCTTCCATCAACATCCGTACGCTGGCTTATGCGGACGATGCAGTGCTATTTGCATCTGATCCGTATTCCCTGGGCATCTATAAAGAATCCTTCGATCTCTTTAGCACTTCGACGGGAAGTTCCATCAATCTCGTCAAGTCTAAAGGTATTGCTATTGGGAAGTGGACAGTGGACTATCTTCGATCCTTCCCAATAACATGGTGTGAGCAAATTACAGTGCTGGGATATGTTTTCTCCTTTTCACCTAATATGGACTCTCGTCACTGGCAGCTGGTAATTGATAAATGCATCGCTCGCCTTGGCAAGAACTTTCGTTTCACTACCTCGATGTTTGCGAAGGCGAGGTTCGTCCAGTCGCACGTCCTACCGATCTTGACGTCTAAGTGCCTGTTTGCTTTGCCATCTCCATCTCATTTATAGAAGGTGCGTAGTGCGATAGCTGACTGTGTGTGGGGTTATTCAGCAGCCCGTCATCCCATCCGTTCGGAGCTGCTGTTTATCCCCTTCGATGGGGGGGGGGGGGGGAGATTGGGCTTGCCAAACATCCGACGATACCTCATCGCGGCCAGAATGGCCTCCTTGATTCGTGCCTTCCTCCTTCCTCCCCCCCCATCTGGGCCAGCTTCTTCTTCCTGCATTTGCGCTTCTTCTTGAAAGTGAACAGGCTACCTTTTCCGTCTACGCTGCCAGTGACGGTCATTTCACGTTCGCCGGACTTTTACCATCTAGTCTGGCGCCATTTGTCATCTTTCCTGTCGGGCCTTCGACAGCTTGACCCGCAGGACTGGGGAAACCTTCGTCAATCATGGTTCTTCCAGCAGTCTGACCAAGATGCGACTTCTGACATCGTACGGTGGCACCCTGAATATCCATGGTCAGCCATCTTGAAGTCCGTCAAGTCTCTCGCCTTTGAGAAGGCGGTCTGCAACTTTCAATGGCGCTTCCTGCACCATGGGTTCTACTCTCTCCAATGTCTACATCGCTGGGGAGTGGTCAGATCTGCTGGTTGCCAGTTTTGCGGGTTGCGTGAGACAGTTCCTCATGTTTTCTACGAGTGCCCGTTTGCTCAGTCCATTTGGAATCGCCTCTCTCGTCACTATCTCCTGACTGACTTTACCTACCAGTCAGTGCGATTTCTGATGGACTGCTCCACCGGTGCTGCGTACAAGCTGGACCTAGCCACTTCCATCGCCTTTATGAACAGAGAGCTTTGGCCTGCCCGTCAGCAGCGATCTGCTGGTGTTCATCAGCCAGCCTCAGCCATCTGGAGGAAGGGCGCCATCCATCTCGGGTCCTTCCTTCATCTTGAATGGCATCGGCTTGGCCCAGCTACGTTCCGGAGACGCTATTCATCATCTCAGCGTCTCTGTAAGGTCATCGAAGGGGATACGAATACCACCTCGTACCTCTTCACCTTTCCCCTCGACATCGATGACCCACCGGTGGGCGGACGGGCCTCCTTTTGAGGCGTTTGAATAGGAGGTGCAGCCCTTGAAGGCTGCCCGTATTCCTACAGCATGCGCGCCTGGGCACCCTGCCTGCTTTAAGAACTAAGGGTGCTCCTCTGCAGCCATAACATCGGCTCCAGTTCCAACAGCGATTTGCCTTTCCACCAACATGCCACTTCTGTGTAATTTTCCATAACCTGATGTCCATCTGATAACCATCCATAGATGCCATTGTGAAATAGTCTTTCCACAGTATCAGGATATGTAAGCAATCTTTCCATATTCACCCTCACCTACCAATTCTGTCGAGATGGACATTATTCCATAGACTGTGACTCAGGTTGTTCTGACTTCTCAGACAATCTCTTCTCCAGAAGCCATTTTCAATCCACTTCTCACCATGCTAATTCCTTACACGGTCGTGTGCTCATCATGCTGTTAGGGACTCTTAGTTAATTGTGATCCGGACATTTAACCTTTCCAAATTTAATTAACTGTAAAGTTTTAGTTTAATTTTTCTTCTATCTTCAGTCTTGGCCAATATGTAATTTTAAATTTATCATTCAATATTTTCTTGGGTTTTTATTTCTTAACTTTTGGTGTCCCTTAATTTAATTCAGCATCCAATATGTAGTCAGAGTTGAGTAGTCAAATATATTTAATGTTAATTTTTTTTTATTTCATATCTTTTAGATATGAATTTATAATATTTAGCAGAGAAGAAGACTTCTCTGGGTTTTTTTTTTTTTTGGTGATTGAATCAATCTGCAAGTTGTTTTATTTTAACAACTTCTTGATAACTTCTGGATAACTATTTTAACATGCCTAGCTCAGTCTTGCATTAAATGTTTAATGTTTAAATTTCACTTTGTGCTGGCCACACAAATTATTCCAGTTTTCTCTTTACATACATTATTGTATGTTATCTTGTCTATATGACAGTTTCTTCATTACTGAAATAACTTGATTTGATTCAAGCACTTAAGATGTATTTATCTAGTGTATTTAACGACACTATTAAGTTTTACTGAGCAACCTTTTGTTTTGTAATAGCTCTGATGGAAAATGATACTTATCTAAATATTAAAATTGAAATTTCTGTTTTCTACACTGTGCTCTGTCTCTGTTTTCTCTCATCTTGCAACCACACCTATTTAAGTTCTCACAGCCAAGATTTTGATAAGTTTTAACTTAAGGAAATGGTAATAATAAAAAAAATACACAACGCAATGTCTGATTCAAATGATGTTTGGATCATAAATCCACTTTGTGTGCTAATAAAGCATCTTAAGTAATTTAACTTGTCTTTATTTAATTCAATTA
Source organism: Rhysida immarginata (assembly GCA_023313115.1). Lineage (NCBI taxonomy): Eukaryota > Metazoa > Arthropoda > Chilopoda > Scolopendromorpha > Scolopendridae > Rhysida > Rhysida immarginata. The sequence goes on along the minus strand of JAHWFO010052513.1, from coordinate 11,397 downwards.
AAGCTTAATTGAAATAAAAATTAAATACTTCTATTTTAACACTAAGTTAGTGATTTAAACCTCTTTGTCTTAAAATTTTACTAAGACAGAACAAATAGTCAGTTTCAATACTGTTTAATATTAAAAGTCATTTGCCTAATGCGCAACACATTATAATCGTGCAAATAGGACACGTCATTAAATGTCTATTACTTAGCACGTAAATTATTATTATAATTGTGCAATTAGGGCACGACAAGGTCACCCACAACTTCCTATTGATTGGATTCATCAAAATTGACATATCTGCTTCGGTTACGATAATAAAAGGGGGGGCTCATTTTTATATCCACTCAGTATAATAAGTTATTTAAAATAATTTGTTAACTTCCTCATATGAAATATAATATGCAAAAATTATAAAAGTATGTTTTTAATAATTAATATTAGTTTCATATATAATTTGTTCAAAAACATGTTAAATTTTTTTAAATTAAATTGGGAAAAGAGCAAGAACTGAAACCAGGACCTTTAACATTGTAATCTATTGACTTACGCACATGACCACGTTGACTACTTGAATACCACATTGTCTGAATTTGTAAATATACATCAATAGCCTACATAACTAACTTTAAATAATTATATGTCGTAAACAAATGCCTATTATGCCATATAATAGTGGGAGGGGTGCATAATATTTAAATTTCAGTTAAATCCAAGCTTAACAGACCTGGTCCTCCCCTTGTGAGATTTGTATGTTGAGACAGAAACATTACCTTTGATATATTTAATAAAATTATTTTATAAATTTTTTAAAATTAGTTTTTTAAAATCATAATAATTACGTTATTAATCAAATATAATTACTTCATTATGGTTTTTATTCATATCAGTAAATAAAATGATTTCAATCTAATGCATCATATTCATGCAATATGTTTAAAAGCATTAAATATTTCTTCAATAATGTGTTTGAAACAGTTGTTTTAAAACAAATTTTTGTTTTAAAACATGTTTAAAACAGTTTAAATTAAAAGTGTTTAAAACAATTGTTTTAAAACAAAAAATGTGATTTAAAACAAAAGAAACGTTTTTTGGGGGATTTTTCCCCCAAAACTATTATTTTTCCAATCCTGCTTTTAAGCAAGCTTACATTTTTTTGACCTGTTGTGAGATGGATGACAAGTCAGCGTTCTTTTCTTCTTTCATAGAACTATATAAGAAAAATACTGTGTATGGAAGATAAAAGATGACTCGTATTCCAATAAAGAAATGAAAACCAAGACCTATGACAAATTATTAGAATTTTATAAAATAACGATTCCAACGACTACAGTAGATATAGTAAAATAATAATAATAATAATTTGCGATGTGCGTTTCGGAAAGAATTAAAAAAAAGTGAAGGCAGCAAAATCTGGTTCATCTGCTGATAATGTAAACATGCCATCTCTGTGGTATTATAATTTGTTATTATTTTGTACTGATCAGGTTGGTTGGTTTGATTTATTAGAAATTTTGGCGTCGACTACTAAGGCCATTTTGTGCCTTTTACACAAGTTATATCTGCACGCAGCCCGGGACAAACACAAACATCCATGCCCACGGTGGGATTCGAACCCACGACCAGGCGAACTCGAGAACTAGAAAGCCTACGCCCTAGTATTGATCAGTAAGAAGTACAGTTTTAGTAACGAATTCTTATTATTACAGTAAGCGTAAGCTTTTAGTTTTTAAACTAATGCATTAAGAATTCGAGAAAGGAAAGCGTATTCGAGAATTCACACGTTTTATTTCATTGAATAGACACTGCGGCTGATAATAATAATAATAATAATAATAATAATAATAATAATAATAGTAACAATGACAAGTGAAGCAGTATTTATGTGCAATATAAATAATTATAATAACTAATTATCAACAAAATTATCTTGCCAAACACCTTCATTAACGAAGTAATTTTTATATTGTTCACGATTATTTTTTGCATTTTCAGAAACATTTTATTAATTCCATGTTGTAAATCTGTCAAAATATCATCTCCAAAGGACCTGAACTGTATTTGGAGAGCTCCGAGTTGAGCCGAACAACTGGCACTGTTCGCAAGCCAGTTCTTCAGTTCTACTCTTGAACTGTAGTCCCCCGGACTGACGATTATGAACTGTCAGTGAGTGGCAACAGCACAGACCAAGGACTGTAAAGACCACTGCCTGCAGGCGGTTGATGTGTATGTGTGTCGTGCAATGAGATTTCAGTTTACAGTTCTTCAATACAGGCAAGGCCTGCAGATAAACTGCTAGTGTGTGGGGCCCTTTAGGATGGTGCTTTACTGACGGTGACTGTAGGAAATAACTACAATGACATAAATGCAAACGTAAATGTTTGTGGAAAACGACGAAATGATTGTGAAAAACGACTAAATGAACGTGAAAAAGCTGTATTATCGATAATTATTATTTTTTCGAAATCTTAGGTCGACAGTGACCTTCCTCTTGCTTTAAAGATCAATTGTGCAAAATTTCTTATACAAATCTGCAGTTTTATTCCGATCTGCTTAATCTAATACAAAGAAACAGGGTGTAAAGCAAAACATTCAAGTGAAAGAATAATTTAATATTAACAGAGATTGTTAACATTTAAACTGGATAAATTCATCTACTTCTACACAGTTGAGAAATTTTAGAGACGTTACCAATGCAAATAAAACTTTTATATTTTTAACCACAGAATATTTAGCTGGTATAGTTTTAGTTTATAAGTAAAACAAGCTTACGGTTTGCAAAGTACTTGAATTTCGAGGGTTCTAACTTCCTTTAATGTGTCGACCAACGCCATCATTCACATACGCCTTTATACGTCGCGAAACAACGAAACACCCCCTACTTAGGAAGCAAATTAGCACCAATTTCCTGTCGCACTGCAATTACCCGCGCCAATTTCCTGTCGCACTGCAATTACCCGCGCCAATTTCCTGTCGCACTGCAATTACCTGCGCCAATTTTCTGTCGCACTGCAATTACCTGCGCCAATTTCCTGTCGCACTGCAATAAATGATGGTATGAAGGTCCTTTATTGAGAGTACAATTTTCCGTGAAAATAAAATTGTGTTATTAAAGCATAACCTAGCGCTTTGTAAAATAATTGTCCCCGTACCTATTTTAAAATGTTTTTTTACCTATCTTTTATAATATCCAATCTTTATGTTGAAAAAATATTATCGTACATTAATTATATCTATTGTATAAAACTTCATATTTCTTTAAATTAGTATGTTTTTGAGTTCATATGAACTTTTAATCCTGAAATTAACAATAATTTTTTTAAGAAATTACTAAGAAACTGGGTTATCAAACGCGTCACCGAATAAAATATACAAATAATTAAAGCAGCACAAGAATAGAGCTACCTATTGGTTTCACGATGTCCGTCTGTCCGTCCCCTTCATAATTTTCACATTTTCTGATGTAGAAAGTTGAAATTACGAAATGTAGCTCCTTCACTTTAATGGAGGTGACCAAAAGGTCTACGTGTATTCATGCATTGTAATGTGCCGGGTTTTTTTTTAAGGAGCAGGTAAGTTAATCAAGGTATTTTGCTTGTCCTAGCCTTCCTTCCATGGACAAAAAGACATTATCAGCCATATTTTTTCATATTGTCTGGTCGTGGCGCGCGCGGTTCACTTCCCACTCCGACGTCGTTTACCTTTTAAACAGGGATTGAGCCGATGCTCCTGTGTCTTTCTCTTACCTGTAGAAATTGAACCGATTGGTCAAGTTTTGGTGGGAGACAGTGGTCCCTGTCGTTAGCTAAGTTTTTTTTCTTAGCTTAGCTAAGTTTTTTTTCTTTTCCTGCTTAGTTCTTTGGAGGTTACCGTGTTCCCCCTCCTAATGCGTAATTAAAGGGTACACATGACGCGTTCGGGTTGCGTTGCTTTAGATATGATTTTTTTTTTAATATGGGTGTATAGTTTGGTTGGCCTTCCCTCGCTTATCGGCCCTTTTAAGTCGAGGAAATATATAATTACTTTCCTCCGTATTAGGCCTGGCCAGGTCATTATTTGACTAATTCAAGATTTTGAATTTTATTTTTTTATGAAACCGATTTTAGCGGCTAAAGGGGTCAATCTTTATCTCACTCATATCTTATCTCAAACTAAACATGGTAAGTGTCTAATTTGGCTACGGCTTGGACGTTTATTTGGCCTGTCTTGAAGTTTTTTTTAGGAAAAGCAATCGGTAGATAGAATTTAAGATTTTCACTTTTTGCTATGGGTTGATTCTTTTACTTGAATCAGAATGATAAATGCCTAGAAATTGTCTTTTCGTCATTCTAATTATTATTCGTAGGGATGTTAAGATTTTAGTGAGGAGAAAGCATGAATCATCAGATTCAATATTCTTAGTAATAATAATAATAAATCCTTTTGAAATATTTTAAAAATATTTTTATCTTTTAATATTTTTTGAGAACATTTATTTAAACAGATTGTTTAAATTTCGCTTCACGGTTTTTTTTTTCTCTCCACTTTTGCGTGCGATTGTTGATATTTAAATCTCTTTGTTATCAGAGGTTGGTCTTTCAGAGCGTCGAGCTATTTTTTTTTCCGGAGCGCGAGTCTACGTGTCTCGTGTCCTGGTAATATTTAAATTATTTTTTTTATTGAATAGAAAAATTTTTTAAAAGAGATTAGAGTGATTTTTCGCCTCGTCGTTGGCTTGTGGAAAGGACATCAGCTCTCAGCATGGTCCTACTGATTGTCCTCGAAACTAATAGTCGGGACTTAGTCGATTTGTTCGGTTGCTGTTGCAGCACATAGCCGTCGCGATTCGTTCGCCAATGTTTCATCTACTCATGGTTTCCTGAACTCTACCATTGCTGACGAGAGTGTTAACTTCGAATTTCACAAAGCTGTTTTCCATTTTTCACCATAGGATTTAATCGATGTTTCTGATACCAGAATTCATCGTGTGTTTTTCTTGTCTTAGGATAAATATACCGCTACGGGATTTATCTACCAAGATAACGGTATAAGCTTCTAGTTGCCGTCGACGAGCCGGTTTTTCTCCTCGCAGTGATGATCATGATCGGCATTTGCCTTTCGAGCCGGGTTTTCTCCTCATCGCAGGTTCTGTTCATGAGCGTTAAGCTTATCGCCGTTTGTCTACCATCATCATAGACAGGTTGGTCTACCGTCTTTTATTCTTTTCTTCCTTGTCGAGCCTGAACTCTTGATGTTAGTTAAAGCCTTGTTATGTAAATATACGTTCTTGTTGATCGCCTTGCTTCAGCTCATGCGTGGCCGTCCGGTTCAGGTAGTTTTCCATGAATTTTCTTCGATTCGATCGCCACCGCAACATGCTCTTGTCCACGGATCTTCTCGTAGACGTATTCTGTTAGCGCTTGCTACAAACCTATCGATACTCACCGGACTTCGTAGGAATCCAGAGATTTTGTGCCATGTATATTTCATTTAAGATTTCAACGCAGGTTTCGACTTCTTCTAGAATACAATGGGAACCTTAAAGTTCTGGACTTTAGTTTGAATTTTTTCTTGTATTTTTGTAATTTTTTTTTTATTTAACTAGCTTGCTTTGTTTGATCTTTAATCTCTTTCATTTTAATTTTTTATTTACGCTTTTCTTTCCTTTCCAGGATCTCGTTCGTGTTTGGGTCTTTGTTTTCCCACCAGTGACGTCTACTAACCTTTGTCCGTTTATTTTTGTCCTTTACCTTCGTCTCAAAAAAACTCCCTTGTCTCTTCCTCTGGTTTCCATGTAACTTATTATTAGTTTGTATTTCCTTTTCGCCTTTTAGGTAACGTTTGTCGGAGGTTCCTGTTTTTTATTCTTTTGGTTTTTTTTCGCATATAGAATTCTTCTTGAATATCCTTGTTTTATAATTTTGTTTGTTTCCTTTTTGAATTTTGTTTTACCTATTATCTTGTCAATCATAATTTTTTTTATTTCCAAATATATATATGCTTTTGCTCTGAGTAACATTCGCCTAGCTTTTCTTGCTCGTCCGAGTTCCTGCTAGCTCCTCGTGTTGGTTCATAGACTGAAGTTCTACCTCTCGCCTGCGCAGCTGTCGCCAGCTTTCGTCTTAATTAGTAGGCAGTAGTAGGAGGTCAACCTCTCATCCGTGTGTCGTGCAGTTTTCCTGTCGTGAATCTCCTTGGTGTGGACGAGCTCTTATGGCCTTCATCGAATTCCCAGATCTTTTGGACTGATTAAATCTTTGAGTTTCATCTTACGGGACCATTTGTCGTTTTTTGAGCATTGCTTTCTTTATAAAAAAAAATGTAATAAAGAAAAATATTTCTTTAGAATTTTGTTCGTTTCTTTTACGTCCATTTTCCAACTAAGTTTAAAGGGTAACTCGGTTAGGAGTTTAATTTAAAAAGATATTTTTTTTTTACTTAAGGGATCGTTTCACGGTTCTTTAAGTTTGCTTAATCCTAATTACGATTTTAACTTTCCTTTGCCAAAGTTTTTCTTATCACCGTGTTGTCCCGCGTTGTCCCCATTTAATTGTTGGACTCAGGAGTTTTTTTTCACTCATTCTAAAGTGACTTAAATTTTAAAGAGTTGGGATATACTACTAGCTTAACAAGGGAAGGGAGCTTTTACGATGAGGGAGAGATTCCTCCTTTAGTTTTTGGCTGAATGTCGGAAATTGCAATTACCAATTTCTAGCACGTTACAGTACATAAAAGGAGTGAAACTCGGTATAGGATTCCTCTAAGCAAGGTCTCCATTATTATGAAGTTTGGGCCAAATTGTCCCAGTGGGGTCGGAGTTGTGGGGGTGGCAGTGAGTTGATCTTTAGAACTATGGCAACATATGGCATGTGACATGTCATTCGATCGGAAATGATGAGAAACGAAAGAATATAGAGCTCTTTTACATTTTCTAAATATTACGTTCGAGGAAATCAATATTTCGATTTAAAAAAAATTGAGGAGGGGGAAAGTGAGATATAGAGATGATCTCAGGGCTACCGCTACTTTATCCGGAGGATTAATTTTTTGTTATAACTGATAAATCCTCCTTGTGTGCTTTTACACTTGTATATAAACTTGATTTGGAAGCGAAATTTGTGGTTTTAACTCTCTTGCTTCTGTTTTAATTAATAGTTCTTAATAAAATTGGTAGAGACTTTACAACACAACAAAGGGAGAACAGTGTTTCCGACTAGTTTCGCCATTTATTCCCGGCTTTATCAAGGATACACACAAGAGAACATAAGCTTTTATATACAGAAAATATGGTACAGAATGAGAACATGATTGGATGAAGAAATAACAAATCGTAAATAATATAAATTATACAGTCGCGACATTGAAAGGAGAATGGTTGGATAAGGAACCAATAACAATGAAACTATAAAGAAACCTTGAGAGGAAAATTAATTGAAATATAAAGGACAAATTGATGTCATAATGCAAACAAAACTGAAAACGCAGACCTAGTAGAAGACTCATTCAGAATTAACATAAACTAAGGTATCAATAAGAAATAGAAATGAAAGTAAATATACAAATTTTAAAAATTACAAGATATCAGATACAAAATTTAAAATTAAATAAATATCAAAAACGGTTTGACAATTGAGGAGGTGAACTGGAGAGGAGATCTTAGCTTTAAAGATCTCAATAGCTTCGAGAGTGGCGGTCTTGAATAGGTCGTTGCATAGATGGAGAATAGTCATAATTTCACTTTCCTCTTTTGGGGCATGTCCCGTGCGGGCAAGGCGGATCGCGTAGTGTGAATTATTATCTTGTTTCTTGTAGGAGTCCATGTGTTCTTTGAATCGTTTATTGAAATTGCGGGTCGACAGGCTTATATAATATTTATCGCAAAATCAACAGTTTAATTTATAAACTCCGGAGCGGGAGAAATTGTCGGTGTCTGTTTGGATGGGGGAATTAAGAGAGCGAAAGCATGGGGTCGATGAGCGGTAGGAAACTTGGAGGCCGAGTGAGGAGAGGAAGGCGGAAAGGCGGTAAAAATGAGGACTAATTAATCGTAAGGACACCCAATTCTTGGATGGGGATGGGTGAGGAGGTTTTGGGTTGAAGAGGGCAAGTTTTCTTCGTTGGAGAATCCGGGAGAAGGTGGAAGTTGTGTAGCCATTCTTTAAGGCGAGGGCGCGTATAGTTCGGAATTCGGTGGCACGGGAAGAAGGACTGAGGGGCAACTTGAGGGCACGGTCGATGATGAAACGGAGGGAAGCTTGTTTATGGATAGGAGGGTGTGAAGAGGAACAGTGGATTAAATTAGATGATGTGGTGGGTTTACGGTAGACAGCAAAGGAAAAGCGGTGGTTGGAGGGGTCATTAGTGATGAGGATATCGAGATATGGAAGAGAGCGGTTAGATTCGGTTTCAAAGGTGAACTGAATGTGGGGTGAGAAAGTGTTGAAAAGGTTAGCATTATCAACGGGTGAGGTAAAACGGGAATCAAAAATAATTAGGATATCATCAACGTATCGAATGTATGAAATAATGGTGGAGTTAGAGAGGAGGGGAGAAACAAAGGTGAGTTCAAGGTTCTGGAGGAAGACTTCGGAAAGAAAGCTACTTAATGGGAACCCCATTCCTAAACAGGACGGTTGGGAATAGAAGGTATTATTAAAGGAACGGTAATTCTGGTTAGAAATGACAGTGAGGATAGAGTTTAGGTCGACGTAGTCATGAGTGGGAAAGGAGGATGAGAGCAGGAGGTTTCTAAAAATAGAAAGGGTTTCTGGGACAGGGATGTCTCTCATAGTACATAATGTGAATTTTGCCTAGAGGAATCTGAATATCGAATTTCAGTTCTTTACATAACTAAATACCATATAATCCTTTACACACCTAAATAAAACATTGGTCCCTTCTAACTCCCACACTCGAAATTCCGACCCCACTGGGCCAATCAAAACCAAACAAAGTCGTTATTTTGGCCAAATTTACTGATTACATAAATTATCAATTGCCGAAATACTGCCAACCCCTCCAGTTGGGATAATGATTTGTTTCGAATAAATATTAATGTTGAAATATTTACGTGCATATTTAGGAATGATATTTTCTAATTTGTAAATAATTGTTTCATATGTCCTTAAATTGCTCCTATTTTTGACAATTTATATATTATTACAGTTACCCGGGTATTTTGAAGAATTATTTTTATTTTAATAATTAAATATTTTATTGGGGTGTACAATTTGTATTTGGTTTCTATGCTTAAAGATGTAGTTGGAGCCAAAAACTGTGGACGAAATGCAACAATGACGACAGGAAACCACCGATCCACATAAGTTTTTTATTCAGACGTATGCGCATTTCGGCAGCCACGCTGCCTTCTTCAGCGTATACAGAGTAGTGATGAGCTAAGTCGTGATTCCACGTTCACAGGTATAACTGTGACTGCTACTTTTTGATATCAGTGATTTTTACCTGTGAACCTGAAATCACGACTTGTTTTTTTTTTTCCTGCTCCTTAGAAAAAACGGTGATGATGTTTCACTACTATTAATCGTTAAAGCGAACGTGGTGGCAAAGTAAACATTGGTGATTGGTATAAACAGGAGTTTATTAAAGAGTATATAATCTATAACGACGCCTTGGTGAAATAAAATGGAGAGTATATTATTTATTTTTGTAAACTTGTATTATCGTGATTAAAAAAAATAATTCACTCCCCTTTAAAAAATAAATTATTTGTGTATTTTAATAATTTACCCCCCCCCCCCCCCCCTTCATCCGCTAAGAAATTTAAATACTCCACTGAGTTTGTTTATTCAAATTTTGAAAATTAAATAATATATTTCTCGAAAATATTATGACCCGTTTATTATTTAATTTAGCAAACAGGTATTACTTATTTGACCTAAACAATACGTCACTATCAGTAGCGTAGCGAGGTTAAATGACGCGCATTTTTTGACTTCGCCCATTGTTAAAGTCAAATAAGTAATACTTGTTTGCTCAATAAAAATAAGGAGATCGTAATTTTTCCAAGAATTATACAGTGATCCAAAAGTCAGTTCACGCAGTAACTTGAAAACAGTATCTTTGGGTGAAATGACTTTGGATCATCCTGTAGCACATGTACTTTTATTTTCAATTATTCTCAATATTTGAATACACAAATTTATTGGATCAATATGGTGATTTCTTAGCGGGTGGATGGTGATATTCTAATAAACGAGTAATTTATTTTTTTTAAACGGAAGTGAACTTGTATACATAATTATAGTTTTTTTATTGTGAAAATATACTCTTCCATTCTGCTGATTTTCCGTTTTCCTGGGATAATATACCAAGTCAATATAGCCAACAGCATACTCGTAAATTCCTCTGGGGAGGGGGGAGGGGGGCATATCACAAACAATTCTTTCATTGCAATTTTCGATCCCTAAAGCAATGAAAATGTGGGAGGAGTGCACCTCCTTACTCCCTCCTTACTTTGCATTTTGGCTACAATTATATCATATAATTGCTGTTATACAATTTTATATTCGGCTTTTTATCGTTGTATCAAGAAACTGCTTGTAGCTAATATACAAGGTCTTTATAATTAAAGCTCCATTTTGACATGGCCGTAAAAAAAACTACTGGACCAAAAGCTATAATACTTGGTAATATTATATAAAATGGCATAGGAAGTTCATACCCACCAAAAAATTTAGTTCAAAATGTCACTAACAGCATGGAATGGCGGTCTATGCAATATTCACAGTGGTCAACTGTTAACTCCTTTTACATTTGTGTTATTTGTTTATGCTACAATTTTGTTTTCTGTAATTGAATTAAAATAATAAAAAAAAAAGATTTAATGTAACAAGGTTTCAATAAAAATGGTTTTTTACTTAGTTTAGTAATGAAATTCCATTTACAATGAATTAAAACACATAATATTTATTTAAAATCGTATTAAATTCATTTAAAATTGTATTAAATCTATTGAAAGAGTATTAAATTCATTTGAAAGCATATTAAATTCATTTAAAAGCGTATTAAATTTATTTAAAATCGTATTAAATATATTTAAAAATATATGAAATTCATTTAAAATTGTATGGAACCAATTTGTAAAAACTGTAATATATCCATAGATGACTTACTCATTCCATTAAAGAATTGCAATGTTATATTTGAAAATTTTGTCGGCAAGGGGATTAAGAAAGATGAAAATATTATTTCTATTATTAGTAATCTTGCTTATACTTCATTGCCAAGTAATGAAAAAATTACTACTGAAGTTGTTAAAAAATGTATTCCATTTAGAATCTATATTAGAATTAGAGAGTTACAAAAAAAATTTGGTCGGATGTGAATAGAAAGAAAAAGGAAAAGAAAATAAATAAGTTACTAATTGAAATATTTAAAGAAGAATGTTTTCATTATTCATTTTTTCTTTTTTTT
>JAHWFO010052511.1:0-37912 GCA_023313115.1 Rhysida immarginata | reverse complement strand
CACAAAGACACACACAATGATGAATGATACCATTTGATAGCAAAATTCATCATTTAACTTTGCATTTGTAATAGACATTGTGATGTATTTGGTCATTGGGGGCATTCGTAATGAAATGCTTCTCGAAATGACTCTCCTCTTGCATGGCCTCCACAGTCACCTGACCTAACTCGATGTCAAGGTTATAACAAAGATCCTGTGTTCGTACCCCATTTACCATGCGATTTAGTCCAGCTGCGAGAGAGGATCACTCAAGCAGTCGCTGGTATAGACAGTCTGATGTTGGGACGTGTGTGGCAAACTTGAATTCATGCCTATCAAGTTGTTATATCAAAATAAAATCTTGCAACATTCCAGCAAGGTGCTTTAGCTGTGACGTAGAAGTAATATTAAATACGAGAATTGAAATTCTAGCTAAAATTACTAATAAACAACTGAAACTCATTTAAGTTTTTCCAAATTTACTCCCATTTTATTGCTCAGCAGAGTACAATAATCGAGTGACTGAGTTATTGAGCCTCGACAAAGCGAATATCATGTGTGCGTGCCCAAGTCAACAATGCTTAAAAAATGAACGGAAAATAACAGTGTATTCATTCTTGACGAATTGATTGTTACATGACATGGCATTATGTTGGTATTCTTCATGCTCTGTTTTAGCACGTGAATTCGACTCGAAGGGGTCCATGAAAAAGCCTGAAAAGTTGATTACAAAAAATAAATTGAACATAATTGACTGTAATAATTATAGTTGCCTCTGACCGGAGGAATTAGATCTACTTGCAAATTGCAGTGACATGATCCTTGATATTTGTTCCGAAATAATGAAAACGAAATGAATTTCCATGCGTTTCATTCAGTTAAAACAAAACGTGATTTCACCAGCTCGAGCGATCACAGCCGTTCTAGGCAGAAAACTATTTTTAATTAATTTTGCAAGCAAAGATTTTATCGTTACCTTCCAGAACTGAGTAAGTGAGCTCTAAGGAATTCCGAAGGTTAATTGGTCTCGACTTTAGATTGAACACTACAAATAAATTTGAAAACATAAAAAAAAAAATCAAAAATGTCATTATCATCATCATCAGTTTTATCTTTAAGCAGATAGTAAATGCCTTTCTCCATCATTCTTTACCCTGTGCTATTTTCATTTCTCCTTTCTTCAGAATATCAGTCATCTTTGTTCCCCACCTTCCTCTTTTTGTCCACTTCTACCACGGTGCCTTCTACCACTTCCTTCAGCAAACATTCCCTTCGTAATGCATGTCTTATCCAATTTCTTTTTCTTCCCAAAATAATGTTCAACAATCCTCTCTCTTCCTTCATTCTTCTCAGCACTTTTTCATTTCTCGCTCTACCTGACCAATGAATCTTTAACATCTTCCTCTAGTTCCACATCTCCAATGCCTCAATTCCTTATCTTTCTTTTAGTAGATACCAAAGAGAGATGGACAAAAACAGTAGATACCTCTTTCTTCACATCTTCTTTGCCATCATCCTATGTTGGGCCTGTTTCAGGGAGCAGCCCAAAGAATTTTATCTTGCTGGTTTTTAAGGGCTTGTGAAACGATGGGACAGGTGCCTCAATGTACAGGGAGATTATGCGGAGAAATAAAAGTAGTTTTCAAATCGGTACTTGTATTTATTTAATTTCTATATCTATTTGTAACTTACTGACTTTTTCCCTTGTACATGTGATAGGAGGTTACCAAAGACTATTATAGTGAATGAATCAAAAATACAGAAACCCTTTTAACCAATCACAGTAATACTAAACTCAAATATGGATTAACTTCATGAAAAAGTATTTAAAAATGATTTAAGAAAATCAGTGTGAACAGGCTAACTGCCAGTTCTGGCTATAATAATGCTCACATTGTAATTACTCTCTGTTGTAATTTATATTTTTAAGAAGCTCTGGTTTATATTTTTCAACCTAATTGGCAAATACGAGGCTGACTACTCACTATAGCTACCATTGTGTAATATTCTGCACCCCCTACGTCATTGAACCTCTGACCTATTTTCGTTACACTAGTTCGAAAATTTCATTAAATCATAATTCAAGATAATCTATGTTGTAGTGCTCTAATATTTGCCAATTTTAAATGTTAAGTATAAATAATTGGGAACGTGTAAACTGGAAACGAAGCAGGAAGTGCGAGTCCAATTATCTTTTAAAATTTCACAAGTATTTGAAATTGAATAAAAATAATAATTTAAGAAATCCCATTTCATCTTAGGAATTTATTCTTTTAGCGAGATAATACAATCTCAAAGAGGGGGTGATTAAACCCCGTAACACTTCCAATGCTGCAAAGATAGGTTGAAACTTAGTGTATGTTTTTTCATGTTCAATTTGATATCTTTCCTATCTCATGAGTATCACCTAGGTAAGGGAAATTTGGCATAAAAAGTTGGGACTCTAAATTTCATACCTTCAAAAATAATGCTTGGATGATATTAATGTATACCAGTGGTCAACAGACTAATTATTAGACTAATTTAGATTAAAACTGTAATCCGTATTTCACAACACCAGTGTATTAGCACTTAAGTAATTTTAAGGCGAATTATCAAAATTGAGTGGTCTGTTTTTCATTTCAACAATTTTAATTTTACATTTTTTTAAAAATTTATTTAGAAAAGGAAAAATACAACATCGTTAACCAGGGTGCCAAGTGACGATCATAAATTTGCATCGTTACAAAAAAAATTAGGTAAATAAGTCTTATTTATTTAGTAAATTGATCAGATAATAGCAATGTGCACGGTCTGTTCAAAAAGTTCGTTCTGCTCGGGACTACGGGAAACTTTTTCAAGTTTCATTTTTGCTTAACAATCACAAACTGACAATGCTGAGTGAGTTGGTGCGTTGTTGTGAGGGAAAAACTAGTTCTGATTGCACCAAAGTACTGTTTTTTTTTCCTCCTTACATTTTCTGTGAGGAGTTTCAGAACTTAGCGGTAATAATTATGATTCAGTTTCTTGCCAGATGGAGGGAATTCATTATGAACAGTGCTATTGGTATCATAAATCACAGTCAACATAACTTTTGCATTGGAGTGAATCTGGCGCCTTTTTTTCGGCAGAGGTGAATTTTCAGCAATGCAGTGAGAGGACTGAACTTTGGTTTCATTGTCATTTTTTGTTTTCATTGTCATTTCTAGCCACGTATGGGCCCGAAACACGTCAATCCAGCCACGTATGTGCGCGAAGTACGTAATTTTGGGAGAGGATAGATTATCGCTGGATTAGCCACCAAAGATAATCTGGGTGCATATTCCTACTAGGGAATTTTGCACCATCCCAGTAGTGTAACGACTGCTACGAGATGATTGTAGCAGCTGGAACCAAGTTGCTTAACTCCACTGATCGGATGGAATCAGGAGACAACCGGGCCAGCACTACCCCCTTCATTGTCATAGCCATAGACTATGCTAATTCATTCTTTTCACAAACTGTAGCTCAAAGGTTTCTGTGAAGTCTTTCTCCAGTTTGGCGCAGAATTTCCTGTAGAATGCTATTCGCACAAATTGTTCATCGTGAAAATTAAAGAATTGCAGAATGCTCAGAAGATCATCTTACATAAACAAATAATGCGCACAAACTGAGTTACTTATTGACAATCCAATGACGGGAGGTTATTATAGTTCATCCAACAAGAGAAAAACGGGGTGTGTCACAGGAAGTTTCAGATTAGCCAATCAGAGAAAGGGGGCCTCATGCGCTTAATCACTTCTGTCTCATGTCTCATTGAAGAAGCACTTTATAATATTACAGCAGAAGCTTTAATTATAATTAAAAATATTGTACACTTCATACTTAATATCTTTTAACTCAATTTTATATATATCGTTGTTCGAGATTCCCTGGGCCTTTTCTTTCCAGGAGTCGAAAAGCGAGGAGAGGGGGTGGTAGCTTCGCATGAAGACGCTTCGTTTCCTTCTTGAACAATTGTTCGAACGCAAGAAAAAGAAACTTGCGTCGCCTTGGAAGTTTCTTCTATCAAAGCAGACGAGCTTTTAAAACACTATTTTCCTTTAAAGTAGCAAAATACATTCCACACAAATCTCCCTAGCCTGGCTGTGAATAGTTTTTCCTTGTTTGGCTGAAGAGTTGTTAAACGGGCGTCGCCATTACAAATTGACTTGTGCAGCCGCTGAAGGAGAGATCCCACAAAGGATTGCGGATGAGTGAGTAGTCGATATCAGACCGGAAACACACCCTGTTTTTCTCTTGTTGGACGAAGTATAGTTAGGTTCACTCAAAGACAATGCACCCGTATAACTAATTAAAGGCATGTTATTCAAAATGTTCTGGAAGTTTTTGAACAGACCTCGTATTTGTTTACATGCTCGTTACTTTAAATGTTTAATAAATGCAGCTGATGTTAAATGCAAAAGTTGTTAAAAAATTTATTATACTTTTTAGAGTTATTTTTAAGAATTATAATAGTACATGTAAATATTAAGTACCTTCAATAAATTTCAGTCCCCATAATCTCCCCACGTCTAATAAAGAAGCTTATTCTTCCAATTAAAGAAACAAAACATAAATGCAGGAGACATAAAAGCAGTTGGAAATTGATTTGTTTTCCTTTATTTTATTTTGTTCTTGTGTCCTTTTTTCAAAATCAGCTTGCTTTCACGTGTCCTTACTGTTCTCCTTTCAAGAATCTTAAGCTTTTCTTCTTTTCTTTATCTCGTCTTCAATAAAACAATGACAGTTTGTATTAGCCTTCTCTTCCATTGCTGAATTCATTTTTCTTCTTTTCAGCTCCTTGAACAAGGTCTTGCTGTTGAATTGAAAAAGGGTAGGCAAAAAGCACATCCTGCTGCTGTCAGCTGGTGGACCTCTTCCCATCACTGGCTTCTTCTGATCACTCTGCTCTTGATTCTGTCTAATCACATGTCATATCTTTGAGGATAATGTGAAGTTACTTTTATGGCTAGTTGATGTATCTCCTGCTTCTTTCTTCATAAACCATTTTCAAGGAGAAAAAAGACTTTAGAAAACGCTCCTAACACTGTTACTAAATTAAAATAAAACTACTGGGTGATTCAGTCAATTTCTGACCATTTCACTCGAATGACGTGCATTAGGGATAAGCAATTGAAAGAATATGAGCGCCGTATCGAATTTCTAAATAGTTGGAGTTTGTATTGTTGCAACGGCGCTGCATGAAAGTCGTATTGTTGAAAAATGGCGCCCGCTTTATCAACACAGCAGAAATGCAAGGTTGCCGAATGGTATTTCGAGACAAAATCACCTGTAACCGTGCAAAGAAAGTTCCGGAAGGAGTATAAGTGTCGCGACGCACCAGGCAGGCAAGCAATTGTACCACTGGATGTGTTAAAGGCAAGAAAAAAGGCGGGAGCGAAGCTCGTGGTCGAACGGCCGAAGTTGTTGAAAATGTTCGCACAAGGTTGGTCGATTCCCCTACCAAAAAATCTGTTCGCCGCCTATCCATTGAAGAAGGGTTGTCGTAAACCGCGACGTGGCGAATTTTGAGAAAGGATTTACACCTGTTCCCGTACAAGATCCATGTTTATCAGGAGTTAACAGACACTGGAAGACAGAAGCGACAACAATTTGCGATGGAGTTTGGAGCAGAAATGGAAGCCAATCAGGACATTGTGGACAACCTGTGGGTGTCAGACGAGGCCTTCTTCCATCTGTCAGGTGACGTTAATAAACAGAACGTTCGTTTTTGGGGTTCCCAGCACCCTCATGAGATCCATAAATCACCTCTTCATCCACGAAAGGTTATGGCTTGGTGCGCGATTTCCAAAAGAGGCATCATTGGTCCGTTCTTTTTTGAGGGCACCGTAACGTCACAAGCTTACCTTAACATGTTGGAAACCTTCTTCATCCCCGAGCTGCGAAGGAGGCGTATACTGCTTCGACATCAATGGTTTCAACAGGACGGGGCTAGGCCTCACACCACTAATGAAGTGCTAGACTTTCTCAATCAGAAATTCGGAAATCGTGTCATTTCAAACAGGTTTCCAGATCGATTCGGGGGTGGCTTTCTTTGGCACCCTACGAGTCTTGACCTAAACCCATGTGATTTTTATCTCTGGGGGTTCCTTAAAGACAGTGTGTTCACTACAACACCAAGAACCCTAGACCAGCTGGGACAAAGCATCGTCGACTGCTGCACCCTTGTGGATGCAGAAATCCTGGATAGAGTTATGAACAACTTCGCCATTCGGCTGTGAGCAGTTCAAAACGTTCGTGGTGGCCACATTGAGCATATCAGCAAGGCTTTTCCACGGGAATAAAAACTCCGAACTGCCTAAAATATCATACTGAAATGCTAAGTTTGTAAACATTAATGGGTCAATAAATCATAGTACTGAAATGGTCAGAAATTGACTGAATCACCCTGTAGTTTCATTTTCATTATTTTGAGAACATTGTTTTTCTTCTACTTTATTTGGAATATTAATTTCATTAAGATTTTCTATTTAACAATTGGGAAATATCTTTAATTAATAACTATTTTTTATAACAAATTATAATTAAGAACAATAAAATATTTCTTTAAGACAGAAAACAAATTTTCTTTGACAGAAAATGAAACGTCTCCTTGTCCTGATAACTTTTCTTCCACTTAACATTCTGAAAATTCAGCTTGCCATAACAACGCAAGACTTCTCAATTACAGTACCATAAATAAACATCTGCATCTGCTCGAACAATCATTGGTAATAATACAACCTCTGACAATTAAGTTCGGTGAATGAGTTCACACAACGAAATGCAAAACAGATAGAGCCACATTTACTTTATTGTCCTTCGAAATAATCACCCTGGAAGGCAATACGCTTTTGGGATCGGGTGTATAAGTCCTGGAAGCTCCTTAGGGATGGCTTTAAGTTCACGTGTCACATTTGCTTGAATGTCTGGAATGTCCGCAAATCTGTGTCCCTTTAAGTCCCGTTCCAGGCGTGGGAACAAGAAAAAGTCTGCCGGTGCCATGTCTGGTGAATAAGGTGGATGAGCTATGGATACGACCCCTTTGTTGGCCAGAAACTGTTGCACGATTACGGCAGTTTCCTCTTTGATCCATTATCCACAGTTACATGCGCACGCTACACCTTCAACTGAAGAAACGAGCATATGCTAAACCATTGCATGCACAAACGTGACCTGTCTGAACTTGCTTAAACAATGACTGGGCTTGTATTCACGTGCATTGTTACTCACGTAAAGCTCGCACAGATTAGGGTGTGACGTCATTCACCGAACTTAATTGCCAGAGGTTGTATTAATCTTTTGGTTTCACTCATTTTCCATAAAAAAAATTACACTTAAGCACATTTCTGTGATGATAGTGGAATTTTGTCTACCATCAACAAACAGAAAGTCACCCATTTCCAAAGAAAACAAAAAAAATTAATGAAATTTAATTAATGGTTACTATTGAATATACCCTCACGGCCTGTTAGAAATAGAACGGATGCAATTTTTGATGTAAAATTTTGCGCATACGAGGTGCGTTCAAGTTCTAAGGTCTCCTAATTTATTTTTGAAAAATTATTGACCCTCGAAAGCTGAAACTCCCTTGATTTGTCCACATAGTCAACTTCTAGGGCTGTCCAAGATTTCTGTCCGCGGGCAGCGCCCGTGCACGCGGGTGATCTTCCTTCCCCTCCTATTGCACATTACGTTGATCGGTTCCTTAAAGTCAAGTTGCTAATTATCAATTCGACATTGTAAAAAAAAAAAAAAAAAATGAGGCAGTTTACCATTTTATTTCCTTCGTTTTAATGTGACAATTTTTTCGATGTCAGGTAGAATTGTTTTTTTTTTTTTCCCCCGATAGGACACGATTGCATATTAAGCATTTCGAATCCGATCTGTGAACAATGAAATAAAAAACATTCTCCCACTCCGGTTTAAATACTGGTTCAGTGATTTTATGCTTTTTCAGAATGGCCCTGGCAAAAGTTGGGAATATATCATAACGAGGGTTTTTAAGTGCCTGTGTTGTTATTATGGCCGTGCCAACTAGAAAACGAGCATGGGAGCTCTGCGTGTACGTGCCTTCGGTGCTACCCATTTCACAAGGCGGGGTATTCCCTGGTCACAGCAGTGGTTGTCAGAAAGTTAAGAGACCTCATTTTATGGTTTAAACTAAGTTACCAGTAGCCTAATCACAGTTAACCTAAAGTCTTCATAACCCCCCCCCCCCCCCCTCTTACCAACTGGGTGATTTACATTAAAACCAAACAATCCATCTTGAGCATAAAGTAAGCATAAAATAATCTATAGAATGACTATTATTAGAGTGTACTTCTATAAGGGAATCGATTTTTAACCGACTGCAAGGGTATATTCAGTATTTACTTAATTAACATGTCACATTTACTTGAATATGGATTGCAAAATTTTTTTTACATAATTTTAAATGAAAAATTGGGGTGTGACTTTTATGCGAGTCAAAGGAAAATCTACCCATGAATGTTGATCATTACCAGCGTTTGCCCTGTTTGATTGAATTACAAACCAGAATTATAAACCATATCCCTTAAATTATATTAAATTAATATCTATTCATTATTGTTAACATTAATTCAAAAACTCTGGATTCGCTGAGTCAAAAGATTTGGTAACGATTTCTCATTAGGTCTATTTTTCCGAACCTTTCTAAGCATTTCTTCAGTAATACGTGCTGGGTCGGATTTCCATTTTTCGCACCCATGAGCCTAATGAAATCTCGCCCATCAGCTCAAAATTTTTCTGCCCCCCCCCCCTCCCCCTAATTTTCCCACCCCAAAATTTTCTGCTCAAGACCCTGGCCTCTTTGGCCCCTGCCTAAAGCTGGCCCTGATACATGAATGTTTACCTTTAATTGTAATGTTGAACTATATCATCTTCTTTAATCTTTTTTTCCTAATACAAGATCATTTAAAATTTGCTAAAATGAATTGATTAATTTAATTTTAAAGTTGCCATGTTATTAGATTTGCATTTTATGATTTATAGGATACATAGTTCAGGTAGGGATTAATCTGCTCTCCCAGTCCAGGAGATCATAAGGCAGAAGATTTACAGGATACAATGGGTGACATCATTTTGGATACATCGATAAGGGATTGGGTGCACTGCAATTCTGACTGTATAGATCATATTGTCCCAATGTCTACTTTTTGTGTTTAAAAAAATACATTCATCATATGATTCTACTTTCAAACTCCCAAGTTGTGTAGAGTTTGATAGTTAAATGGTAACATAGCAGCTAAGCTACCAAAACGGCATTTCCTGTATCAGAAAAAGTTACCAGAGGCTGGCCAAGGCAGAGGTAGAGAAACGGTTTGCAGACTGGGTAACAGACCAAGAAGCAATGGTCTGTTAGTGACTATGCTAAACTAGGAAGATCAACATGGATCCTTCATTTAGGGCTTCAAATGGATGGGCAGATTGTTTTATGGAAAAATACCGCCACTTATGTATACCACTTGATGACAAGTTTAGAAAAGGAATCTGGACAAAACTCCTATGCGATTTGATACTCCTGGAAACCGTATAGTTAATACCAAAGGACAGAAAAATGTTACTAGCACACACGACAAGCCACGAGAGGACATATCTCACAGTTGTACTTGGGTTTATGGCTGATGGCATAAAACGAAACCAAATCAAGAGGAGAAGCTAGCATCTGGAATATTGGTGTAATGCCATGCCAAGGGATGGATGCATTAAGATATTACACTCTGGCTTGCAAAAATTTAGAATTCAAGACCTGGTGCACTTCTAAAGAAGCATACTTCACCTGCATGATCAGTGCACCAACTATTGAATTCCAAATTTTTGGATGGTGCTCATAAAATGGAGAAGGTGAAAGAGGAAGTAAAAAAAAGCTTAACACCATTCAGCCTTATGTCTTTGCTACAACACTTGCATGTAATGTTAAATAAACCACTTAAGTGCATCAAAAATGGATGTCATGGAGTTTCAGATGATAAATAAAGTAACCATGGAAGTCAACTTTAAGAAATCCAGTTTGTTGATGCTGACTTCATGGGTCAAAAGGAGTTGAGATGAGATTCCATGTGAGATGGTATCGGAAGCTTTCTGAAGACTGGAATATCAAGGAAACTGGACGGAATAGAGGATAACTATCTTTAGCTAGAGGAAGATAATCAGGAGGACACTATTTGTACTGATAAGGTATTTCCAAAGAAGGATTCATTTTGTCTGTTGTGATCTTTAGGGTTAATACGGTAATTTAATTAACATCAGTTATGATGATCTGGTTTGAAATTTAAGGAAGAAACAAACTCTTATTTGAGAGTGCGACCTATATTCGAGCAAATATGGTATAGACCGGTGGTAATTGTAAGATGATGTCAACATTGGTGGTTTTACATAGACAGGACTTTAATAGGATCATGATCGTTAACATGCAATCAGATTCTCAAGATTGTAGAGCAACCCATTTTCAGTGCAGGGGTACCGATGCTCTTGTTTCAATTGTATAAAAGAGCCTGCCATTTTGGTTAGGCTGTGCAGTTTCGATACAAATTGTGAAACATGTCTGGAACTCTTCATGGTTCACTATTTGTTTGGCTAACAAGAGTTTGAAGGGGGTTGCATAGTGGGCCTATGGGAGGCAGGATGGTCCTTCCGTCAAATTGTGTGGAGAGTTAGCCCGTGTCTAAAAACTCCAACCGATACCGACCGGTCAAAAATGAATCAAGTGATCAAACATTGATTTTGCGTGCTTGATCTATTTAATATTCAAATTTTATAAAGCATTGTCTGTGTCTCAAAATTCCTACCGGTTACAACAAATCACATGATCTAATATCAGTTTTTCTGCCTGGTTTATTTGAACTTCAAGTTTATAATTATAAAAAACACACCTTCCTGATAGTACAGAAAATCAACAATGCCAGACATGATTAATTAGTCTTTGACCAGTCGCTCTCAGTCGGATTTTTTTAGACACAGCCTTTTGAAGGTGTCTCAATGCTTGGCTGTCGGAGAATGTGGAAGAGGAAATATTATTGAACTGCAGACGTGGTTCAGGATAGCACAGACTATTATTGGATGAATGTGAGGTTCAGCGCATTCAAAAGGCTGCTCTAGCAGACCAAACAGTCGCATCACTTCAGCTCAGACCAACCACAATCGTCTCCCGGAAGCAGGACTATGGTCACCGGTTTCTTTGGCGAGACTGCCACTTACAACACAACACAGTCAGATACATTCTCACGCTATGATATTCATCATCTCTATGATCGAATGTATGTCATAGTTCAGGCTTGCATCGCAGTTAGGTGGCGTAAAGAACTTGACACCTGGTATCTTGAATAAACAAAGTTATGCAATTAGGTTGTATTTTTGATCACAGTGTCGTTTCATTTGCAGGACTCTGAACGTAAAATATCAGCAATGTGGCATCATCCTTTCTGGGTGTTCATTTTTCATTTGCCACTTGAGTATGATATAAAGTGATAATCTCTATAGAAAGACAAATTTGATATCAGCTCTGAGTAACTTTACATGCAAATTTAACTTAAATTTATTTTTTAACATGGTCTGGAGAGCCGTACAGAACAAAACATTAGAATATGTTTCCCGAGCAAATATAAATTTAATCTGTCCCTCGTAGCATTTTTCACAAGTGGACTGCCTTCTTTCGTTACTAAGCCTCTTTTCATCTTATATGAACATAAGTGATGTAGGTTTATTGAATTATTTCTTAATTAATATTACGATCTGTAGGAATTTTCATTTCTTTACCAGAAAAACAGATTGAACAAGCTAAAAAAAACAATAATTCAGGAAAGCAAGGGCCTAATTCAGCGCTGCTTCCTTTAAAGAGGTAAATAGTTATCGCTGTGACTTTTAATTTACTTTGCATCAACAGTTGCTCATTTTCTTTCTTAAATTTAATTATACTTCTAGGGTGCCTATTCCAAACAAAAAGCCACTGTGTAAAAATGAGATGATCCTAGTTTGGGATTCTGATAGGTATGTAAACTTTTGTATAATAAAGTTTTCAGTATGCATCTCATTATATACTGTTCTTTCAGAAACGTCTTGATAAAGCAACATGTAATTTAATAAACACATTTTGGCATACAGGGCATCTCAGGGTCAAAATTCTACAAACGACCGAGGACTGTAAACTGAGATAGCCACGAGATGTGTTGTCTGCAAGATGTGGCTGTAATATGATGTTGCTCCTGTTCACTTTGATATTGATGTCTGCGAGCACCTGAATAATGGATTTCCTAATCATTGGATTGGAAGGGGAGGTCCTGTTCCATGGCCAGTCTGATTACCAAATCTCACGCCTATAGGGGCACATCAAGACATTGTTGGATGCAATAATGCTTGGCAGGGTCCAAGCTGTCTATTTAAGATGTTTGATAGATGCCAGGGATGTGTCTGAAAGAGTGCAGCAACATTTTACGTGACATTATAATGCATTATTGAAACTAGTGGCCACCACTTGAACGCTTGCTTTGAGCAGTAACTTGGTGCTACGAGATGTAAATTGTTTATGAATAAATAAGTTGTTATTTGCTCTACAATGGAAATGAACATTATCTATTAGTGGTTCGTAGTTGATACAATACCATGAAGTTCGAAATGCATTGTTGATGCATGCATGGACACAATGGACCATGGACTGTCGCACTCTTTCATAGACCTCAGGATGGTTGCGGATAACTTCAAAGGCATTTGTACGATGTGCTTAAATAGCATCTCTACTTGTGCACCGGTCTTTCCACAAGGATTTTTGGGTGTCCCCGCAGAGGCACCAAGCAGCTCAATCGGCAGAGCAGGCCCCGACCCGAAAGTCGGAAATCGTCCTTACTCTTAAACCATCAGATAAATTGATGAAATTTAACTCAAACAGAAGATAATAAATAAACTGAAGAAACTTCTTCAAGCATATCACAATAACAAATCGAAAAGGGAAGAAAAGCTTGGTGGCTTCAATGAAGTCCAGTTGTATGTCTTGTAACAGCAATGTGGTTCATATCTGCAGTAGCTCAGTTGGTAAGAGCGTTGCCAGCTATAGACATGGTCCCTGATTCGAATCCAGGTCGTGGAATTTTTCCTTCCCTTTTCGATTTGTTATTGTGATATGTTTGAGTTAAAATTCATAAATAAATGGAGGTTAATTGCTCCATGATCTTAGCATTGAATTAGAGTGCCATCTGGTGTCTAATAAGTAACATGAATTTGGGGGAGGTTTGTATGGCCTGGTGGACTTTCACTGAAACACAACTTCTGTGAAGTTAAGCAACATCAGGCATGACTAGTCACTGGATGGGCGACCATCCATGATTCACGATCTTCACCCTCCCCCCCCCTCCCCGGCTGCTTGTGACCATCATACAGCAGTCGTTAATCCAGGCCCATCCAGGGACCCAACTCGTCGGCCTCAGGCCATACAAGCCCTGGACAATGCCTCCTAAAGATAAGTCCTGAGCGCGAAAACGTCATACATTGTTACATCATCATCCGAAGATACGTTTAATCGCATTACCACCAATAATAAGCCCTGAAATGCAATTAAACGTATCTTCAGATGATGATGTAACAATGTAAGACGTTTTTGCACTCAGGCCTTATCTTTAGGAGGCGTTGCCCTGGATGGACGTATTGGATTACCAGTACTAATAAATAAATAATAATAAAATGTTTGCTTTTCTAAGATAATAGATTAAGAAAGAGAGCTCTCAGAAATTTGAGTACATGGTCGTGTACTCAGGTAGGGGAAAGGGTTAATTAGTTTTTGTTTGCTGAGTAGACTCTCTATTTTTAATTTTGTTCTGTAATTTTCACTATGAAAGTTAAATGTCAAACTTTTGCATGTAGAAATGACGTTTTAAATAACTTTAATGTAGATTTTAATACAGTCGTCCCTCCACAAGTCGGCAACCTAGGTTCCAGGGCCTTGCCGTCTTATGGATTTTCCCGACTTACGGAATTCCAAGATGGGGGACCATCTTCATTGCGGACCAAGGGATTCGGTCCCTTCACAAGTCAGCATTTTAATTTTTTAAGGGAAAACGGCCGCTTTTGCATGGAGAGGGGACGAGGTGCCTCTGTAATCGGTTGCCATTTCGAATTTCTTGGAAAATTAACCAGCTTGAAGAACGCCAGCTTATATTAACTCTCGTATTAAGTTCCATATATTAATTAAAAAATAAATAAAACTCCATGTAATTAAAAGAAAATAAATAAAATAAATAATAGAAACAATGAAAAAAAGTGACCCAATTGATAAATGTAAAGGTTGAAGGACGAAAACAATTGAAACAAAGGTCTTGTGGAGCATATGTAGATGAAACATAGATGAAACACAGAAGAAACGAAGATCTAGTGGAGAAATGTTACACGAACACAGGGAGGCACACAGTTACAGCTGAAGAAGGTCTATGATGAAAGTTCGATGATTCGTAGACACATAGATGACAAACTTGAAATGTATTAAAACGTTTTGGGGATTTTTATCCCATCTTCAGTATGTAAACTTTTTGATTGAATTTCAGTTAAAAACAATATAATAGAATAAATAATAATAAAAAAACAAAACAATGTAATCTAATACAATGTGTGATATTATGATTAGTTTGATTGTTGTGAACAGGATTTGTTTTTTTATTATTATATCTTCTATTACATTGTTTTTAACTGAAATTCATTCAAAAAGTTTACATACCGAAGATGGGATAAAAATCCCGAAAACGTTTTAATACATTTCATGTTTGTCATCTATGTGTCTACGAATCATCGAACTTTCATCATAGACCTTCTTCAGCTGTAACTGTATGCCTTGAACCTGTGTTCGTGTAACATTTCTCCACTAGATCTTCGTTTCTTCTGTGTTTCATCTACATAAACTCCACAAGACCTTTGTTTCAAATGTTTTCGTCCTTCAACCTTTACATTTATCAATTGGGTGACTTTTTTTCATTGTTTCTATTATCTATTTTATTTATTTTCTTTTAATTAAATAGAGTTTTATTTATTTATTTTTGAATGTTTTAATTGTAATAATCATCAGTGCTTTAGTTTTTTATTGGCAAAAATCCCCGACCAGAAGTCATTGTCTGCCATCTTGATTTTCAGGAAAAAATTGCAGATTTGTGGAATTTTCCGACTTGTGGAATCCCAGCTTGTGGAGGGACGACTGTACTCATATTTATAAAACTGAATATATAGGAAAAATAGTTAAATACGGTAGTTTTGTGAATAGGTTAAAAAAGTAAATAACTCTTTTTGTGCTTAAAAAAATATTTAGTGAAAATGAAATTCGAGTGGAAGACAATGAAATAAATCAACAGCTCCTTCCTGTCAAAAATGAACTGATACCGGAAGATGAAGATTTAGATTTGATTCTCCCTGAAACGTTCACAAGAAAATGTATATGCTGTGCAAGAAACGGAACGTTTTGTGTGATCCAATAAGTTTATACAGAAATCTCTGTTTACAATAATTAAAAAATATTAAGGTTATAGCAATTCTATTTTCTTTAATACTCTTATGGTAATTTGTGTTTTGAAAAGGTGATATTTGTGTGTTTAAAAAAAAAAAAATAACTGCATCAGTTTTAATTTAACATTAAATGGCATCCTAAAATTATCTTGTGAAATGGGTACATAATTCACATAGAGAGGAAAAGCAGGTAATTATGAAGAAAAGGAAACAAAGGTATTAGATGTATTTGCTTTTTTGAACAATTGTGCACGTCTTCCATCATGTCTTCAGATTGACTAATTTATGAAATGTTTTGGATAGATTATACGTGGTCGTGATTGATACACTGCCTCAAATATGTGATGTTTGACTTAATGCTTTGCTGAAGCAGATGCCATTCGCCTGGATAAAAATGTCTAGGTGTTACCAAATCATTCCATTAACCCTTTGTCATTGCCAAAATAGCATCATCCGAATTATAAAGTTGATTGATTTTATTTTGAAAGATTCATTTTGGAAACTGATATATTGCTTACATGTTAATGTGGATGTACGTATGAAGTGTGCAATACAGTAGTTTGTTTTGGAAGGGAACTGCAGTCAAAAAATTTTGTTAGAAAAACATATTTTTTATGGATTATACATGAAATACGAGGGTCGTTTGAGGCAAACTGGGCTTTTGTATGTAAAAGATAAATTATATGTTTTTATGTCGCTACGGGTTTCTATTTCTTAATGTAATTACCCAATGTTTTACAAGTGCCTGAATCCTTCAGCGTAGAACTTTTTGTCATTGCATCATTCACTTTTTCTTCACGGCTGAAATGCTGGCTTTCCAAGAACTCTTTCACGTGACCAAAGAGATGAAAATCGTTTGGAACGCAAGGTCATGAAAGTATGGTGGATGTGGGAGTTGTTCTCCCAGTTTTATTCTTGCAGTGTATTGTGTGAGGTTGGCTGTTGTCATGTTGAAAAAAAAAAAAAGTTGAAACCATGCCACTTCTTCCTTAATACATTGTGCATGTCTTTCAGAATGTGGCCGGGACCATCTGCAAAGGGTATACAGGTTTCTTTGAACTGCTTACATGCCATTCAAATGCCTTACCACATTTGAGGGTTTTCTTCCCCAAACTTGTACCTGAAGTCTCCTGTAAATTTAAGCTGGCTTCTTCCCTTTATTTACCAAAAAAGTCATTATAACACATAAAGCCTGTAACTGGTGCAACACCTGTTGGTGACAGGAGCTTCACATGACTGACAACAGATTGTGCAGGCATGATTGATTTTGCCTCTAGAGAAAAAGTCCTGGTCTGTTTGATAAAGACCCTGTACTCAAATTTTGCACATAACCAACAAATTTTCCCTCTTAATCCTTCAATATATTATTTTTGATACGCAGATGTTGTACCTTCAGTCAAATACCGAGAATTGTTCAATAAAACCCAAGATGTTTAATCATGCAAACTTATTTTGTCACTTTCAAAATAGACCCTATTTGACGTGATATACCGATGCAATGAATAATCTAGTCATTGAAACGCTTCTTATAAGCACTTTTCGTGATATGGCCTTCAGCACTTTCTGTGAATTGTTTTATGGACTGAAAACGTCTTCCACAAAGTGGTCATTTGAATTTAGGGAACGTGGAAAATGGGGTCATATCTCGTGAATACAGTGCCTGGTCGGTGATATTCGTCAAGTTTTTAGTCAAAAATTCATGTACAAGGATTGATCTGTGGGATAGCGCATTCTCATGATGCTAAATCCAAGAATTATTCTTTTCCAATGCTTCAGCACAAAATTTCATTGGTAACACAAAGTTTGAGATAAACACTTTGCTTGATGTTTTTATCTAGCTTAGCAATTGCAGAGCATATTTTTGCTTGACTTTCAAAACCAACAACTGTAAAAAAACTGGTTAACAGATAGTGCCAAAACTCTACATGACAATTAGGTACATCAGTGCCATGTTACAGCAAAAAAATTTGTTTCATACCTTTTATGCTTTCTTTTTAAATGTAAAGGTTTTTTTTTTTTGATGTGAATAGTTATTTACGGAATAAAGTGACCAAAAATGTATTTTTGACAGCAATTAAGTGTTAAAATGTAATTAAAATGTTCGCAATTACCTGGTGCCTCAATTTCATAAGAAAATGCATTAAGAATTTTATTCTTGCAGTACAGTATTATAAATGCTAGTCAAATACGTCAGTGCAATTAGTTAATACAGTAAAGTCCCGTTACAACGTACCTCACCAACGTTAAAGTACATTTAAAAATAATGTACAAATTTAAAATCCCTGGCCGAAATTTAGTTTCAGTTAACGTACTAATTTTACGCTCCCTTGGTTAAATTATCAGTTCATTACAACGTACATCGTTCGAATATCTTGCTCTGATTGGTCAATACAGCCCATGCAAAAGTTGCAACTGGCAATGCATCAAAAGTTAATGACAATGTAACTTTTAATTAATGAACGGCTGCGTATTGCAGAAGTTATAAATATCAAAGATGCAATTGAAATGCTGGCAAGTGCCTGGAATTCTGTACAACCCATAGTGATTAAAAACTGCTGGCGGAGAGCCGGATTCTCTATTGAAGCAATAAGCGAAGAACAGACTCGAGGTGTACAAACTGAGAGCCAAACTCCTCCTTAGGTTTGTGGCAAGAGGTTGTCTCTGTCTTCAATGTGCTAACAGAGTTAACCTTTGGAGATTATGTAGCGTGTGATGAAACGGTTTACACAAATGCCGAGTTAACAGATTCAGAGATTCTGGACATGGGACAAAAACAAAATGAAATTCAAAGCGATCAGGAAGACAGAAGATAAAAATGGCCATTTAGAACCAGAGGTAACGCCAGTCTCAACTTTTGTAGCAATGGAGGCTATAAAAAGTTTACATGGTTATTTTGCACAAGTCTTCCCCCAACCCCCCCCCCCCTCCAGTTTCAGAATAACGTACAAATTTCCAGTATGTTGAAGTATGTTGTAACGGGATTTTACTGTAATAGGAAAAAGAAAATTGCAGACAATGCTTTATGGCTCATTCCTCACCTTGTGAAGACTAGTCAGTTTTTTCCTTTGCATTTATATTGTTTATACTTTTCTTCCATCTTTAAACAACCGTTCACGTGGTTTAAGAAAGTGAATATGCAGTATGCATTCAATAAACAATGAAGGATAGTTTTATTCCAGAACTAGTCTTTTGAGTCTATTTAAAAATTTTAATAGAATTTTTATACAGAACTAATGTGACTTTGATGCTAGCATTCTGAAAGGGATTGGGGGGGGGGGGGGGGGGCTAAATGGGAAAAAATTGATGTGAAGATAGGTCACTGTTGACTGATGATAACTTGGGTTTAAGTATTTTACCTTTTTTTTTTCCCCAAAGTAACAAAGTGCTCATTTATTTTCATTGATGTAAAACATATCCACTATGAAACTTTAATTTCAGAATTATTGATTTTCAAAGTCACTCATACAAGCAGGGAGAAATTTTTTTTTTGTGGACTTAAAGGGGTTACTGTAGCATTTATAAGAAACCTGAGTATTCTTTAACCCTTTAGCTGTGTGATTAAATTTCCTAGCCATTCCAGATAAGATTAAATTATCCACTTTTTGCAGCATAATGAGAAGTTTGTTAAAGTCCCCTCCCCAGTCTTGAATAAATTTTCAATTAATGTTTCTGCGAATAACTCGTGATGGTACATTATTTCAGATAATCATAACTTTAATAATAAAAAGGTGTAAGGAATAAAGAGCAATACAACTTGAGACTCGTATGAAGTCAAAATGCCAACCTTATTGTTGTATAACATTGTAAACATAAGTTTTATTCCTTATCCTCACCCGACAAAGCATCTCTTTAAATTATTTGTTTATTGAATGTTTTTCCTTCATACTGTTATGTAGATTATACTTGCTGGATCTGCAGAAATGTTTTTAATTAATTCAAGGTTGTTTACTTGAGCTCAGAACCAGAGGAGTGCAAGTGACAAAGTTGCCTATTATGTTTTTATCATTGGAAATTTTAGAGCAATCCATTTTCTCTGTAGCATCATGGCAAAAGAAAATCAAACTTATTACAAGTTTTTTGATAAGGTCCAAACTAGTGTACATACATCTTTTGAAGCATTGGATTAATCTTTATTTTCTCAAAATATACTTTCTCTCCTCTGGCGTGGAGCTCAATTTTTTAATGCTAAAATATGGTTGCATTATGAGAAGCAAAAGTGCAGTTTATCTCCGACTCAATTTATACATTGACATTTGCAATAAAATAAAATATATATAAAAAAAAAACTTATATTTTGAATGTTTCAGAAAATTATTTTTTCCAAGTCTTTATTCACACCATTTTTCATCACAATTATTTGCACTGTACTTTCTGCACACTATGCTGGCTATGGAGATATAATGATGGAATTACAATGTTGATTAATAAACAGCAGAGCAAACCAAACTCCCCCACATTTACAAAAACAGTTTCTTCATCCTTGGATCAAATAATAGATTGGCCGAATTATACTTATTAACGCAAGTAAGACCATTAAATAAGCTGAAATTTATATTGCTTTAACATAGGAAAAAACAGATTTCCCGACTCAAATGATGGAGAGGGAAAAAAAAAAAAAATAAAAGAATAGGGAGAAATATCAAAACAAACACTGAATATCCACCATCTTTTGAGGGCATTGAGACCCATGGCTCTGAACTTATCCCATTGTTATACAATACATCCAAACACGCAACAACTCGTTACCATCGTTATACAATAACAAGTCTGGCAAAAACGGTGCACTTCGATGAGTAGCAGTATAGGATTGCCTTCCTCTTGCCCTCAAAAAATTGCAGCTGTACCAATCATTCAATGCGAAGATATTTTCCCCTATTGATCAATTGATAAAATTTTCAATGATTGCAGACATTAGGAAATTTTGATGTTAAGCATAAATGAACAATATCTTTGATTAATTCTTTTATTGATTTACCTTTTCATCATTTGAATTGAGAAATCAGTTTTTCTGTTATTTTAAGATTCCAAAGTTAATATAAATGTTAAATGGTTGGGATGAATTTTGCAATGTTAATTCCGTATAACAGATTTTAACTTTTACTAAATTTCAATAGTTGAGGTGTATTTTTATCGTAACCTAGGAGTTCCCCAAGAATCAATACTATCTCCGCTATTTTTCAGCCTTTTTATAAATGACCTTTCATACGCTCTTTCGCTATCTTTTATGCTGATGTTACTCTCTTATGCCGATAGTACAATTGCGAATCTACAAACTTATCTCAATCAATCCCCGATTATCTTAGTAATTGGAACCAATTATCTCTTAACCTTAATAAAACTAAATACATGATCTTTGCACAACGGAATAAACAATCTATACCTCGTGAATTACCCATTTACTACAATTCTCACCCTCTATCCTTTACTGAACTTTAAAATTCTTAGGATTGCATATATCCCTGGATTTATCATGGAACAATCATATAAAGGAATTACCTAAGACTCTTAGTAAACGACTTGGCATAACCTCGCAGCATAACTACCTTCCATCTAGAATATTATTGCTATTATACAGTACACTGATACATTCAACTATCTGCTATAGAATAAAATTCTGGGGCTCTACTTCTAAATTTAACTTAAAAATCCTACGCATCCAAAAAATTCTTAGGATTCTTCTGAAGCTCCCAATAAGTTCTCATGTATCACCCTACTTTGGATGCTACAAAATATTAACTATTTCTCAAGCATATATCCAACAATTACTAACGTTTACATTTAAAATTATTAATGGACATTTAATCGTATCTAATCCCCCAATAATACATCATCAGCAAGATTTTCACGGTTACCCCACCCGATTTGCTTCCTCAATAAGACGCCCATTAGCCTGTCGAAATTATCAAAACAGTTTCTGTTGCTGGTATAAATTGGTGGGCCCGTGTGCCTGAACATCTGCAGCAAGCTCCAACCCCTGCTTCTTTTAAAAGTTAAAGCCCTTAATATAGTCAGCCACTCATATTCTCTCTAATCTCAACCTTAAAAATCTTTTTTGCCAATGTATTATCAAATATACATTTTGATAATTTTCGTTGATAATTAAATTTATCAAATTGATAATTTGCAACTTTATATTCATTAAGTTAGACAATCCTGCACTTCTAGGGGCACCCCTAGACGATCAAAATTTGCTTCAATATTGATGGAGGATCATATTTTCCAAAACTCATCACCAATGCTCATTCAGCAAAAAATATTCGTACTCCTTGGTCGTGGCCGTTGTAAATTTCGAAATTTTTTCCAATTCAGATTTGGGTTTTCTAGCATTGACTCTTGCACTGTGCGAACAAAAAAAAAAAAAAAATCAAAGAGGAAGAGAAATAGATGCTGGTCCAAAGAGTGGTACAAGCTGAGAAGCCGCTTTTTTTTTTGCATTGCAATCGTTTTTATTATATTCTTTTGACTTCACACACCACAATTCCGGATAATCATGATATGCAGCTATTAGCAGGGTTGTGAAATCCCGATCACTAGAAGGGGAGCTTGGGGAGCTCTGTGGATCAGCCATGTTCTCACTTCGCCGTCTTGCAAACAACCTTGATATTGAAGGAAATTTTGACAAAAACCTCCTAGACGTTCAATGTTGATAGGACACTTCAAAACACTTAAATGATCAAAATTTGCATCAATATTGAAGCGAATTTTGATCAAAATTTTGATAGTCTAGGGGCTACTTAACAACTGACATAATCCCTGTGTATTTTTTTTTTTAATTTCATTCTGTATTTATTCTGCTACATCACTTTTGTAATTTGAATGATGGAGCCCTTCCCCCAAGGCCTAACTTGTCGGTTATTACCAAACTGGTCTTAGACGAGCTCCGATGTAGTATACTTAACTAATAAATACATTAATATGTATTTTTTGTTAAATCTTTTAAAGTTTTTTTAAAATTTGAGTTTTGAATAGTCAACTGAGTAGAACACATCTAAGAAAAAAAAACCCTTTAAATTTAGTTCTTGCATTTTTATTAAATTACAGTAAGATAAATTTTCTAATAACACTGATGGTTTCTGGTGAATCCACGAGGAAAAAGATGCTAAAAAGTCTTAAGATTACATTAAGATATTAAAAATGAGTCCTATTGCACTAAAAACTGCCATTAGCAATGTTTTTCAGATTGTCACTTTTCAGTTCTGGAATGACACTAATTTTCATATACGAGGAACTTGAATATTTTGTCTTGACCGCCTGAAATTAAAATAATAAAAATATTAAACTTGTAATTTTTGTTGAAATCTTAAAACTGCACAATTTAAAAAATTTAATAATTTACCCCAAGGTTAGATGTTTCAGCCTTGACCACATTCTTAGCCATCTGCTGAATAATGGGATGCAGTGTATTCTCTTCATATTTGCTATAAAACACAAGTGTATCGGACTAAAAAGGAAAAAAGATGCAATTATTAAACCATCCAACAAACCCGATTACAAACCAACCAAATCTTCATCAAAAACTTACCCAAGGCTTGTTGTCCACAAGCTTCCTCGCTAAGCACAAGCCTGCCGCAGCCAGCTTTGATGGCTCGTAGTGAACCATGTTATATTCGGTCAGAGTTAACTCCATTAAATATTTGGCCAAAGTGTGGATCATAGGTGTCGACTGAAATAGTTTAAAATTCAAAAACCAATCACATGTGTTAAAAATTTTTTACAAATCAAATATTAATGCAAACTATATTTTAACGTACTTTTCCAGCTTTAGAGTATCTCCTCAGAAAGTGCAAAGGCAGGGGACGCCCCAAGGAGAAATCTATGGCTTTCAGAATAAAACATTCCATACGAAGAATTTCTGCTTTTGTGAAAGTGTTAGCAGTGATGTAGACAAAATCTCCAATTTCTGGAGCATACAATTCTTCAAACTTAGAAGCAATGAACATTGCTGTGACGCCAACGAGTTGCAACTTGCTACGGCTAACGTCGTTTACCTAGCAAAAGGGTGGAAACAAATTGGACTGCCAATTTTTTTTTTTTTTAATAGTCAAATCGGGTAATTTAAGCTTTGAAATAACGTTAAAGAAAGAAATAAACTCTTTAACCACAACTAGTTTTAAAAAAGAAAAATACAACCTTATCCTGTAAGCGCTTTTCGAGGGCGAAGCTCTCATCATTCAGCAGGTAGAATAGGGAGTAACACACCAGATGATACTGAGTGTGATAGAAAAATAAATGGTATTTATAATGAGAATCGACCAATTATAGAAATAGCACTCAAAAGACAGACAAAAGAGATTCAGTGATTGGTTATGGTCGTCCACCACTGAATCAGTTGGGAGTTGCTGATTGGTCCTTTGAGTTAAATAAATCACTGCTGTTGGTGGAATGGATCTCCATACTCTCAAAGGCATCCAGGAATCGTAATTAAAAGAATTGCCACCAAAAATGGTTACGCCCACGGAATCATAACTAAAATCCTGAAGAGAAAATTTATTAAATTCATCAAGGATATTACTACCCTTCAGAATGCCAAAAGGAATTTCATCACTATCTCATTACCCTACAATGGTCAACTTATCAAAGGTCTTAACTCCGTCTTTAAAGCATACACCCTTTCTTATAGCAACCCGAACCAGGCAAAACTTTTACTTGGCAATCCAAAGGATAAGGTCTCCCCAATCAACAAGGCGGGAATTTACGAAATCAAGTGTCCACAGTGTACGAAGACCTACAAAGGGCAAACTTCCCGCAACATCTTGACCCGTTTTAAGGAACACCTGAACCACCGGAATTCCGGAAGAAGTGACCTCTCTACCGTTGCTAAATACTCCCTGGAGACAGGGCATGACGTCTCCATCCAAAACCTTAAACTTTTGAAAGCAATAAACAAACGATTCCTGGACGCCTTTGAGAGTATGGAGATCCATTACACCAACAGCAGTGATTTACTTAACTCAAGGGACGAATCAGCAACTCCCAACTGATTCAGTGGTGGACGACCATAACCAATCACTGAATCTCTTTTGTCTGTCTTTTGAGTGCTATTTCTATAATTGGTCGATTCTCATTATAAATACCATTTATTTTTCTATCACTCAGTATCATCTGGTGTGTTACTCCCTATTCTACCTGCTGAATGATGAGAGCTTCGCCCTCAAAAAGCGCTTACAGGATAAGGTTGTATTTTTCTTTTTTAAAACTTGTTGTGGTTAAAGAGTCTTATTTCTTTTATTGTATTGAACATATCCACATCTCTTATCCCCCTTTTATATTTTTTCTGGTTTTCTGCAATTGTTGTTTGTATTACTGGAATTAATATTTTTTTCGTTAAAGAAATGCTAATTAAACAAAGGAAAATATTTTTTTTTTCTTTTACCTGTAAATACCTATCTGTAACAGCAATAGTCAGATACAAAGTTTCTGGCAAGAGACGAAAACGCTGATGAACTTGGATGAGCCAATCGACTAACACTGCTCTCATCTTGCCAGTGATTTGCTTCCCATCTAAATGGTCACGTTTAATGGGAAACCGAAGCTACAAAAGAAATGAGTAAAAATCAAGCCATCACCCATGCATATCAAGTGTTAGTCTTAATAATAGTCACTTGAGATTGGAAAAGAAATCGCAACGTATACGAAACTTGCATATAAAAAACTACAAGTTAGATAATTGCCATCCAGTTTGTTTTTTTTTTTAATTGACATGCATATTTTAATATATACAGGACAATTTGAAAGTCCCCAAAGTCAGTTTAAAACTTATTTGCTGCAAAACCACAGAAGATACGAGCACGGGCAAACTGACATTCAATTGGTAATAATTCTCACGCAAGAACAGTCGCAATCTTAGAAGTTTATTTTGAGGAAAAATAGTACCAACGTCGCATTCAGCGCTTTCAAAGTTTCCTGATGCTCCTATGCTGTACCAAAAAAACAACAGTGTATGATCTTGTATACCGGCTTCATGAGACAGGCAGTGTATGATTAGCCAAAGTGCCAGACAGGCAACGGTGACAACCACGTTTCTGAAGAAAATCCAAGCTTCCTTGCAGCGCTCTCCGCAGAAGTCACTTCAACGGCAGTCTCAAGAGTTAGGGGCCTCGTATTCAGCCTGTTAGAGGGCTACTAAACGTCTAAAGCTACAGCTGTACAGAGTTCAAGTAGTGCAAGAGCTTAGTCCTTTGGATTTGCTTTCTGCTAATATTTTAAGATGTTAAGCGCAAGAGTTTTTCTGCATGAAGTTGGACTGTTCTTACATGAGAACCATGACTGACCCGTTCACATGGTGCTCTCATGTTGTGCAGCACATATATTTAGTTTTGCAGTAAATGCATTTTAAATTTGGAGTTCACGGACTTTTGAATCGCCCTGTATATACCAGCAAGTTTACAAGCATGCAATTAAATGCTATTCCATTAAAGGAATCTCCATTAAACAAGTTTAACATTACCTCAAGGCTTCTTAGGTAGTCATAGATGTCGTTTACAAGTTCACTGACCAACTGGGGGTCACTATGATCATTTTCATCAATATCTGGGACATCGATAAGGCGACTAGAAAACGAGTTAGGAGCAAGCGTACAGCTTTCAACCTGTAAAGAATTTAAGGATAAAATCACAAATTTCAAGAAAACCGCAATTATTAAATACGAGGGCTCTAAATTAAGTAATGGCAACGTAGGTATAAATCAATTTTTAATGAACTTACAAGTACAATTGCATTACATTCCTTCTATATAATCACCAGCAAAGCTTATAACCTTTTGCCAAATGTCGGGAAGCCGTTGTAGACCAGTGGCATGGTGTTGATTGTTGATGTGAGCGACCGAGCGCCCTACTGCGTGGAATACAGATGAAACGTCATGAAATCGGTGAGGTTCCTTCAACTTCGGAAACAGATCGAAGTCACAAGGACTCATGTTGGGTGAGTAGGGAGGGTGTTCCAGGATTTCCCACTGCCACCGTCGCAATAGGAGAGTGACTTTGTTTGCGACATGGCAACGAGCGTTATCATGCAACACGATAGGGAGATTGTTGTGCAATAAACGTGGACGTTTGTGCTGCATAGCCGGACGCAGATGGTTCTGTAGAAATCGACAATAGTAATCTGCGTTGACAGTTTGTCCTTCAGGTACAGCATGTGTAAGAATCACACAGTCCCAGTCATATGCCACAATCAGCATAACTTTCACCCGACTGGGTTCCTGTCGAAATTTCTGTGGACGTGGCGAACCTTGGTGACGCCATTCATTTGATTGACGCTCATAGGCTCGTGCCCATGTCTCGTCAATGGTGACTATATGCTGCAGAAATAAGTCTCCTTCATTGCAGTATCTCTCCAAGTGGGTGCCAGCCAGTGCATACCGGTGCCATTTCTGTACTTCCGTTAGATGTGGAACCCAGCGGGAAGCAATTTTCCTCATGTTGAGAGATTTCTTCATTATGCACCATACTGTTTGATGACTCAGACTAACCTAAGGATAATTCTCGGACAGTCCATCGGCGGTCTATGGTAAGGAGACCGCTCAGGATGTCAATCTGCTCTTGAGGAATGGAGGGCCGACCTGTGCGTTGCAAATCCGCAGTCTCATTCCGACCCGAACGAAATGCTTGAACCCATCATGCTACTGTCCTATACGGTAAAGCATTTGTGCCACAGGCTTCCACTAATCCTCGATAGCATTCTGTTGCACTTTTGCCACGGGCAACCTCGATTTTAAGTCACGACCACTGATCTTTTGAAAACATGCTTTAGAGCGATGGAAACGAAACTCCACACTTTAACGCCACACAACTACCCTTCTAAGCAGATCGACTGTTTTTTTTGCACTCTACACATCGACAACAGCGCCACCTCACCGCTCCCATATCCTATTTGCGCATGCCCGCCCTTGTGCGAGTTTTAAGGTTAAGTTGCCACTATTTAATTCACAGCCCTCGTATATAAACAGTTAAAGATATTCATCGCTTGACCTGTAAGATTAAGTGGAGTGCTGAAGGACAGCTACACAAGCTTTTTTAAAAGCTAGCAATTTGAAAAACATACCTTTTATCACATCCTTAAATACTCCTTGTACATATTAAAAATGATCATTGCTTAATATGAGAAGCAATTGGAGGATTCTATGTCCAATTGGAGGAAAGCAATATACTTATAACTAGGGAAGGTTGACGCAGTTAAGGAATGATTTTGACCTTGCACGCACCTTAAAGCAAGTGCACTCTAGACTAAGTCTGCGTAGTTAGCAGAGAAACTTGCGCCTAAAATGGTGGCAAAATTGATCATGTATCGGGAAGGATAGATTTCCGACACCACTTTTGTACCCTTTCCCGACACTGGTTTCAGTTCTTGTCTAAAAATCGGAAAAGTGGCAGGTGCAAGGTCTCGTAATGTTATTCAGTGGAACAAACTGCTTCCACCTAAGGCCAGTGAAAAAACAAGAAACAAAACCCAGCCTAAAGTGAACAGTTTTAGCATTAACTACAGAGTGCCACAGGGCCAAGAAACATAAAATCTCAGAAGTGTCGGACAGATCATTTGAGAAAACCTGAAACTAATGTCGGCATAAGGCTCAATGTCATCGTCTGAGAACTGCATATCCATGAACACTTCAGTGCCAAAAACTAAATGGCAATGGATGGTCACCCTAGATAAAGTTTGGGCATACCTCGATGACACCAATAAGCCACAGGCTAATCATTACAGTCACAAAGATTGCAAAGAATAAGGATAGGTACCATTTTCCTAACCTATGCAAGAAGTTTTCCAAAGGGTGCATAGATGCAAATGCATACTGTATTCGTAGTAGGCTAGGTTGCGCAATGTGGCTAGTAATGTTAAAGTTAACATGGGCTGTACTTTAACAGAAGGTAATGGACCCAATTTACCATCAAGAAATTCTACACTGTACCATCGAGTCACCCTCATGTTCTTCACTGGCTTACTATGTAGAAAATTAAGCTGGAATAGAGTTGATCACATTTTCAGCAATCTTACCTTAGTCTTCAGCTTTGAAATTTTTAAAATAAACTATAACAACCACTATGCATACAAGTCATGCATGTTGGCCAGGCATTTCTAGTCTAGCTTAACGATGACTGTTATTTACTTGGACTTGTGACTCAAGAGTGGAAACTCCAATCCACAAGCAAATAATATGTGCAAACTTTAAATCGGTTTCAAACTTATGCACCGCTGAAGACCAAAATCTCATCTAAAGATGAAAGTGAAAAGCAAATAAAACAGCTACTGGAGTCCCTTGAGTAATCCTAAGAATAACCTTAGTCCCCATTCAAATAATTTATTCATGTCCCAATGTCATTACAACCATAACTACCTTCAATGCCCAAAACCCGAGGAACATTGGGACTATCCCATGAACCAAAAGATATGCCATAATCCGAAAACTGGCATGACATATGCAATAATTATAATCGCAAATTCTCAAAATGGGAAATATTTTGGAACAGCATCTCCAGTGTAGTTAATCTGCTGAACACATTCTACAAGCACAACTATTTCATACATAAATAACTTGAAAATTACTTTGTTTGCCAACTTTTCTTCAACAATCTTTTCCGTTGGGCAATGGTTTTCTTTCTTCTTGGTTACCTGTTATAAATGAAATTCACAAATTACTGTATAATCATTAAATGTTGAAGTGAGTTCTTAATAATGAACGAATAAAAATGATTAATCAATAAACTTCAGTAGAATTTTTTTTTTCAGAATGATAAATCTGAAAGATTTCAGCAACAGATAGGATAATGCAAACTGTGGCTTCACAAGGCACCGTGCTTCTGAAGTCCACTTGCTTTGATTTTCCACTAAATACAATAGAACCTTGATAAATAGAAAACTTTACAATTCAAAATTTTTGTCTACTCCTTTCTACTCAGAGGCAAAAATCTCGATAAGTCGAAGTAAAAACAATGGATAAATCTATTTTTTGGAGTATATCAAATGGAAGCTTAGCCTCCGTAATTCGAATTCTGGCAAACAGAGCCTCTATAAATCGAATCGTCAACAGCTCACACGTGTGCATGAAATGTCTAAACTTGAAATCTTCCTTTCTTCCCTCCCTTTGTTTCAATGAGATGCTTAGACCTGGTAAAATGTCATTAATTACAGTGATTGCTGTGGTGTGCAAGTCGTGTGATATGGATTCCAAGAATACAAAAGCTGGTAGGTAACTTTCAATGAAATCTTCTAAAATGTTTTAAAACTAAAGTTTTTAAAATTAAACCAACCAAAGCTAATTTTATGAACAAAAAGCATTTTTTAAGTACTGTACCGTTTATTGAATCTGTACGCTTCCTGAAATATCAGTCTTCTATACGGTTACTGAAATCTCACAAAAGCATTTTCCCCTAACCTAACCTAAATCAAAGCATTTTCCCCTTCCCTTGAAATTTGATTTCTCGAGGTTCTACTGTATCACCTGTTTTCACTGCTCTGTTCATTAACCTGTGATCAAATTTACTGTGAACCTGAACATTCAAGCTTAAAGGTTTTTACAAGCTGAAGTTACTAAAATTGTATTTCCATTGGTAATTTCCAAAAACAGTTGAGAAGCAAATACAAGTTTTAAATTTAATTATTCGTAGTTTGTTACTATCAACTATTAAAATTTTTTTAATCAATAGCATCTTAAAGCAAGCTGAAAGCTTCAGTTAATAAAATACAAATTGGACATTTCTAAAAATTAGAAACATTTATGTAAATTGCTCAATTGCTTGTGTGCCAAGACAGACTGTATCCAAGGCCATGCAAGATTCAAACAGCTTGGGCATGAAGGTGACCTTACAAAACATTACAGTAGTAGCTGTACAGTCCAAGCTAAACTGACTTGATGCCATTGATTTACACTAAACTCCCATGCCTGAACATCAACTAATGGGCAGCCAACTATGTTAATGGTAGAGAAATAAGGATGCCTGTCAGCTGATGTTCACCAGCACAGGAATTTTTAAATTTTTTTTCCATGCACGATTCTTCAAAGAATAAAAAGTTCCTCATGCAAAAAGTCGAAAACTCAATTTCTAAGGGTCTAAACATCACGCGAAGTTTGATGTATTTCGCCTAATTGCATCATCATTGGGAACTTGACGAGTCATGGTTTCTTCTCTCCTGGACCAGTTGATTCAGTAAAATGGAATCAAGCTTGATGCCATAAAGTGCTATTAAAGCTTGGTGCTAGCGATTTTTGAGAAAAAAAAAAAATTTGAGATTTTGCAAGAGGAACTTTTTATTTACTTTGATGTGAAGAATCATGCTAGGTACTTATCCCTCATTTTATGAGCACCCTGTATATAAAACTATAATAAATCAATTTTTACTTAGGATACACTAAAATTCAGAACACAATAGGGCTAGTTGAGATTCAGTAAAATTAGGAACGCTACCTTACCAGAAATGTTCGTCTAAACATGTAGCCTACCATTCAGTATCATTTAACCTTAATTTTAATTAATTTTTACAACTACAGATACACATATGAGCAGTTAACATTTTTAATTAAATCATTTCGCATTTTTTTTTTTTTAATATACTTCTAAAAGGAATTCAACTTTGAAACTCGAGTTGCCATTAGAACAAATATCAAGAAATATGCCATTAGAAATGTAATGCACTTCCAAATGAATTTAATACGCTTTCAAATAAATTTAATAGAATTTTTAAACTAGTTTTATTTCAGCGTAAACGGAGTTTAATTACCAAAATTAAGAAAAAACGTTTTTATCGAAATCTTGTTTTAGTAAATTTACAGAAATTTTTTTTTTTTTTTATTATTTTAAGTAAATCACAGAAAACAAAATTATAACAAAGAAATAACACAAACTTTTAAAGAGTAGTAGTTAACCACTGTGTAATTAAACTAAAATACAATACTAAAATTTATTCTTCCGTATATTTCTGTACGGGGGGGGGGGAGGGGTATTTCACTGGTAAATTCATTTGAAAGTGTTAAATTCAAATTTAAATTGAAAGTGTTGTATTAAATCTATTTAGAAATGTATGAAATTCATGTAAAACTGTATGAAACCATTAATTCTCTTAACATTGAAGCATTAATACCAATTAGTACACATTTAATTCACAAACTTAAAAAAAAAAAATTTAATATGTTCAATAACTGATAATTCTCATCATGAAAGTGTACAACAATTTTGGCTTAATGTAAAATTATGACATTTAAAAAAAAGTAAGTATGATAAAGATATACAAGC
Source organism: Rhysida immarginata (assembly GCA_023313115.1). Classification (NCBI taxonomy): domain Eukaryota; kingdom Metazoa; phylum Arthropoda; class Chilopoda; order Scolopendromorpha; family Scolopendridae; genus Rhysida; species Rhysida immarginata. Next base: position 6,209 of record JAHWFO010052511.1, on the reverse strand, counting down.
TTTTCGAACTTGTCCCTAATCTTGCTCTTTGAATATAGAGAAATTTTTGGATCTTCTTAACATGAAATTCAGCCAACTCTCAAGGTTACCTCGAGGAAAATCTACGTACTTTTGAATATTATACAGTGGACTTTAAGGACCTCATGACTTTGTGAAGTAGTTCAAAAAACCTTGATTGTGAGTTTTTAATGTTAGTTACATATTAGATAATTTGAAAATTGTAGTCTACTACCATTTCCCTATCAAGCTTTTTATTTTATTTTATACCTTTACACAACCTTTAATTTTTCAAAAAGCTCATCTTTATCATACTTTTTTTTAAACAGTAACTTTCCAAAATTGGTGTTCACTTTTATAATTGTCAGTTATTGAATATATTGTTAATATTTTGTTTATTTTTTGTTGTTGTTGAAGTTAGTTAATTAAATGTATTAATAATCTGTATGAAACCAATTTGTAAAAACTATAAAATGCAGATTTTTTTTTTTTTTTTTTAATTTTTAATTTCACTGAATATAGAGAAAAATAAACCCCCCCCAGGGGGGGGGGGGGGGGAAGCTTAATGAGGGCACTACTTCTATAACACCCAAATAACTGTACACACAAGTCAGTACAGATTGACTGAGAAAATTTCTTAAATAGAGGGGAAAATTTAAACAGGCTCTTATATGAAAACTAGCTTATAGAAATTTCAAAGTTTACTTGGGAATTAAAAATGCACATGTTAGCTATTGTTTAGAATTTTTTTTTTTTTTTTTTTTTTTTTATTTTACGAATATAGTTGTCCTTTTAACTTTATCTGCTCAAAGATAGACTTATCAGATGTTGACCCCATGTCTAGTCAACCAATTTAGCAATATTCGCCCACATCCCCATCAGTTTCTATGACCACCCGTCATTAGTCATTTCATCAGGGTTAATAGCCATTAATATAATTTAACGAGTGATGAATTAATACGATACAAATCTTTGGCTAAACCTCAAGCCATTCAGAATGCTATATTGAAACGAGTTTTTGTTTGAATGAATGAAATAGATTCTGAATTTTAGTTTTTTATCGAGTTTGAATGAATGTAGACTCTCGTTGTTTAATATTCGAAATTCCATAAATTTTAGATGGTACAAAACGATAAACATCCGAGTTGAGGGTTACTATAGTCTTCAGCTCTTAATCCTAAGATAATGAGCAAAGCGATAGAGGAGGACCAGCTGGCTGGTTTTTAATTTATTCGTGACGGTTAGGCAATTGAGCAACATACTACAACCGTAACTGCTTACCTGCTTCAATGAGTTTTTCTTCTGGAGCGTATTTTTATCTTTATTTCCAATATCTCCTAATGCCGCTCGGCCGGTCGTTTTAGCGATATTCTTGCAATTTTCGTTCCGGTTCCTGGCCTAGAAAGTTGAAAACGGTATGCATGTTCAGTATCTCCTCAAGGGAAACAATAATAATAACGGTTACCCAAATAAATAGAACTTTTAAAAATACGTACAGCATTCATTGTGGATATTCGCGTTGCCATCTCCGCAAAGAGCTAACTGAACTGCAGTAATATCAAGACAATAATATTAAAGCAATTTTATCCGTCGCGGCAAGGCAATATATACACACACAGAAAACAAAGCTGACTAGAAAAAACAACAGTGGTTTGAACTTGGCTCGCGATCTACGATTGGCCGAAGTTTCATTATTATTCATCGACTGCCTATTGGCTACACAAAGCAGCAGTTGATTTCTGCTACTAGGATTAGTTCAAAATAAAAATTTATGTATTTTTATAGTTTTGGAACTTTAAATAAAAATTATTCTTGATATAAATTTATGAGATAATTAAATAGAATACTATTTTAAAAAAATGGAAATGATTACTTTTTACAGGAATATCAATAAGCTCTTCCGGTTTCGTTGATTTTTGAAACTTGAGACCGAAGTTGGGAGTGCTCTCGAGTACTCGTTGAGTGGGTTATCGTTTGCATATTATTATTATTCAATTAATAGCATTGCCGTAATGGAAGAAATTAAAAAGAAGTTAGAATATGACAATCCAAGCATTAAATTTAAAGTACGTGTATAAATCTAACTTCATAAGTCTACATCGGATTAAAACTCAAATTTTATTAGGAATTTCGCTTGATTCTCATGTTTTTTACATAAACATACTTTTATTTTCTCCCCCCCCCCCCGCCCAGCCTATTTTAGGCTAGGAGTGAAGTAGATTAATTCATTTGATAGAAAAGAAAAAGCCGAATGGAGACCCGATTTCAAAGTTATCTCCTAAAGTAAGTGCTTATGCTCAGAGGTGCAACCACGAATTTTCGTTATGGGAACAAAACGTACACGCTTTTGGTATTATGATCCTCACTGTGGTGGAGGAGAGGCAAAGTCAGAAATGCCCCTCCTCCGTGGTTGCATCTCTCTATTTGCCACGTAGAAATACACAAACGTGCTCGTCAAAATTTCACAGCTGTTACACTGTGTTGTTAATTAGTCCACACTTTTGAAGACTCTAATAATTTAAAAACAATTTAATTTAACATGGTAGATTTAGATATTGCTCACGAAATATCAAGCTATCTGTTTCTCATTTCACTTGTTGATATGCAATCAATAACCTTTAGGGTCAAACTTCTAGAGATGGTAGGGGATTGTAAACTGGTTATTTTCAGATAGGGAACTGGTTGAAATACAAATTTCAGGCATCACGAGAACATGTCCTCCGTGAGGGGACGTGGTTGCTAAATGGCTGTGCGCCTGCTCGCTTCGATGTTGATGTTTGCGAGCACCTGAACAACAGATTCCATATCATTGGATTGGAAGGAGAGGTCCTGTTCTATGGCCAGTGCGATCACCAATCCATTGGAATTTTTCTTGTCGGAGTACATCAAGTCACTGGTGTACTTACAGTGTTGCCATCTGGAAAAATCCTGCATGCTCAAACAAAAAGAAGGAAAAAAATTAAAAAAAAAATTCCCAATACCTCATCTTACTTTTCGAATTTTTTATTTACATTATTTGCATTTATATAAAATGATCACTTGACATTAAAATTTGCATGGAATCTTACAGGGGTGTCAATTCCGTGGATGATATTACAAACTTTTTGTATTACTTTACACGTTTTGACAAAATGGGTAATTTCAAATCCATCTCGAAGCAATGAATATACAGGGTGACCCAAACTTATCCAGCATAAAATGGAACAAAAAATGTCCTATAAACATTACCTCTAGTTTCGATCGTGTGTGAGATATCGACGTTTGTCTATTTTCTTGTAGAGTTGTTAAAGCAAATAATAAAACACTTGAGAGTGCATATCACTTTTATTCTGCATACTGACAAAACATCACATTGAACTACGAAACAAAACTAAAATGATACAAGGAATAAGAATAAGAAGAAAGTAATAAATCAATGCACCGGTTATCTTCGGACAACTGAGCTGGTAGCTGCCACAATCTGGTCGGGTGTAATTGCTCGACTACAAGCTTGAATAGATGCAATGAGCTCATCTCTGGTGGTGGGTGGATTGCTGTAGACCTTCTCCTTCAGTGTTCCCCAGAGAAAAGAATCTAATGGGGTGAGGTCCGGTGACTTAGGAGGCCAAGCCACTGAACCACCTCTACTGATAATTGACATTCAACCAGTCTCGCACTCCTCTACCAGAGTGGGCAGGGCATCCGTCCGATTGCAATCGGAGGTTTCTTCATACATCAAATAAAAGAAAATAGACAAACGCAGATATCTCACACCTGAGGAAACTAGATGTAATGTTTATAGGACATTTTTTGTTCCATTTGAACCATACGATGTTCCTAAACAATTATGCGGATAAGTTTGGGTCACCCTGTATATTCATTGCTTTGAGTTGGATTTGAAAATACTCATTTTGTCAAGACCTGTAAAGTAATACAAAAAGTTTGTAATATCATCCACGGAATTGACACCCCCTAAGATTCTTCACAGCCTACATCTCCCGACATTTTTCAGTTTATTTATTTAATTCACAACAAGGACTGAGTATTGTCTTACCACAACAATCCCTGGCTTTAGACGGATTGTTGTAACAATCTTTGTTGGCTCAGACGGATGCCTCAGACAAAGAGAATTATAGTATTAGATATTAACCCAGACAGTGGAACATCCAACCCAGACAATCGAACATCAAACCCAGACACTCAGACGTTTTGTCTATAGGAAGACACTTGGCCACTCCAACTTACGGATTGACAAGCATAATTACATGCCCAATGCAGCCAATCGTCTTTAGCCATAGCCTCTCTTTTTCAGCCTTTCATCTATTTCTTAACAGTTGCCATGTCTCAAAGAAAGGTTTGCAGAGCACAGCGAGAGAAAAAAATTGTTAATGTACACATTTATTTCGAAGAGGAGTGAATTAATGGATATTCAATAGCTTTCAGTTAAAAAGTAAATGTTTTGGAGAATTTTGTACAGAATTTGGTGACCTTGGAATGAGGTTAAGGCTGAGTTACTCAGTTTCCATGGCAATGAAAGTGATTGGCATGGGTCTTCCCATAATCACCCGAGTATAAATACGAGACTGTCGGGTCAAATCCAGACAGATGGCAGTTTGTGTACTTACTAGGAAATCTCACGGAGTGATAATAAAATTCCGAACCGAGCTAATATAGGTAACAGCTATGTCCAATAATGTATCAATTATAATAAATTTACGTGCCAGGGTTCATATTCAAAGATTTTATAGGCACATTAAATATCCATAATTCTCGAATCAGTTGAATAACTTTTAGATCAAAAGGTGGTATAGCCATAAAAGTCAAGTGTCTCTGTAGACAAGTGGCTGTGCCCGATTGAATAAAAGCATTCCCAGCTCCCCTTGTGTAAGTGCTGAGAAGTTCCAAAAACTAACCATGATAGATACAGAAAAGTTTCCAATTACCAAGTCGTAGAGCGTCACCGATTTAGTAAGAAATCAAAAGCTTAAAACTCTTAGAACGAGGAAGAAAATTCCATGTATGGAACACCTTCTGGATACGGTATGTTGAAATATTTATATGATCGACTTCGTGCACTTGTTTTTTAAACATGAATATTCCAACATGCAGTTTACAGAAGGTATTCCGTAAATAAGGCTTTTTTTTTTTTTTTGTCTTAGTTTTATGCTTTTTTATATACAGACTGGATTTTTACTACATCGGTGATGCTCTACAACTTTTAATGGGAAGTTGTTTTTTTTTTTTTAATTTATAATTTTTTAATTTAAAAAAGGCCAAACTTTTAATTGGATGCTTTATACTCAAGTTTTTGCAATTGTTCAAGAGTTAGTTTTCGTAACTTCTCAGTGGTTACGCTAAGGGCACTGGGAATACTTTTATTCAATTGGGCAAACCCACTTCTTATAGATAGACCTGACTTTTATGGCTCTTGCACATTTTGTTCTAAAGTTATTCGATTGTTTTGGAAATTTCCTGTACACCTTCATATGGGTATTTTATGTTTCTATAACTATTTGAATTTTTTTTTTAAATCGCTATATTATTGGACATAGGTATTACCTACTTATAGTAGTTTCGGTTTGGAATTCTATTATCACTCTGAGATTCCCAGGTTATCCCCTGTAGAATCTCGTGCGATACTGCTTGCCAGGAATTCAAGCTGCTTGTCTCTTTGCACAAATGACATCACGGATATTTGAAAGTGTGTGGCAAAACTTTGAGCTGTTATAATACATGGATGTATGTATTGAGGCCATCACCTGCTCTTAGCTATAAGTTGTTGCTATGAGATACAGTAGAACGCTGATTATCCAGACTAATTATGACTGTTGGTTGTCTGGAAAATTGAAAATCTGGATAATCGATCGCATAAGAAAAAAAATAATTTCACAATTAAATAAACTTTATTTGCCATAAAATTTCATATACATGTATTATAAACGTTGATTTCTAACTTTTTACTGTAATATACAGTTCAGTATTAAGTTTTCAAGTATTCTCTTTACAGTATTTTTCACGAATGTACTAACCGTGAAACCCCTGCTTCCACTTAATTCAACGGTGTCGCCGCCCAGCGACGAATCCGGATAACCGGACGTCCGGATAATCGGCGTTCTACTGTATATGATGTTTAGGAATAAAAAAAAAAAAAAAAAAGGTTTCCTCTGAAAACGAAAGCAGCTTACAAATGTATTATTCATTCAAGATCTCTTGACCTGAAATGTGAAATATGC
>JAHWFO010052509.1:0-16255 GCA_023313115.1 Rhysida immarginata | reverse complement strand
CATCCAAACGTGAGTCACGTTGATTGCGAGCGACCACGAGCGGACTGCGCTCGGGAGTAAATCAACCGATCGTCAAGCTCAGATACAGTTTTTTAGAGATCGAGACATCACACTTCTAGAACGCTGCGACTCTACACACTGAACACGTTCCGGTTAGCTTACTGCTGGACGTCTCAATCATGTTCGAAGTAACAGAAGAAAGATTAGATCGTTTGCCTGAAACCATTTTTACTTTCTTATATGCAGTAATCACGAAACGTATTATCAGGAAACATGTAATCACGAAAAATTTCGACCTCGAAATTTTCACTGATCTTCACGTTTTCGGATGGCTAGATTATGAAAAAGTGTTTTTTTGAAACTGTCTGGCTGACTGTCTGTCTGTCAGGCAGTGGAGTGTGTGTGTGTGTGTGTGTGTGTGTGTGTGTGTGTGTGTGTGTGTTTGTGTGTTCGGCACGTTTTAGCAGTGTATAAATTATTACAGTTTACTTCCAAAAAACACATCAGTTTATTTAACTTTCTTGAGATTGTTCTGTTTACCTACTGTATAATTATCCTGGGCAACGCCGGGTCTTCTGCTAGTCTTCTATATATATAAAGAAGGATGTTTGTTTGTTTGTTTGTGGGTTTGTGTGTTTGTTTGTGGATTTGTTTGTTTCTTATGCAAATTTAGAGTTATATTCCGATCTTGATAAAATTTTGCATACTTTCCCTTGAAAGCATGAGGAAGATCACTGTCTACGTCAGATATTGGAAATATAACAACTATTGATAAAAAATCGATATTCATGCAAGGCAAAGTTTTTGCAACACTAGGTATCAACAATGGTATAAACACGCAATGCACAAACACTCTGCACGGACCAAAAACATATCTAATTACTAACGGTGCAAGGAACAATTTGTGCAACAATAGGTACCAACAATGGTGTCAACACGCAATACACCAATAACAAAGAGCAGAAACTTATTCAAAGAATTATAACAATGAACATAAAATAATGATGCAATGACAGAACATTCGTTTCCAAGAATTATTAAGAATGAACAGGAAATGGATGTAATACTGGATATAGATAGGGCAGTCTCTCTCGATAAGGCAAAAGAGGTACACTTGTCTTTCTTCAGCTCTTTAACAAGCGTTCAGACGATTGGGAAAAGTGATTGTGTTTCTTTGTGTGTGTGTATTTACCTACAAGCGTACGTATCCCAGGCAACGCCGGGTCCTCTGGTAGTCTTTCTATATATATATATGAAGAAGGAGGTTTGTTTGTTTGTGTCTTTGTTTATGTGTTTGTTTGTTTCTTTCTTTCTCATGCAAATCTACAATTTTATTACGATCTTGATGAAATTTTGCATACTTGACCTTCAAGGCATGAGGAAGGTCACTTTTTACCTCAGATTTCGAAAAAATAACAGATATTGATAAAAAATCGATATTCATGTTTATGGTAGGGCATATTAACCCTAGAATACTAACCATGAGCAGCATAACCCCTTTACTAAATATAGGTCTCCCAGACGTACATCACATTGAAATGCAGTTGTGATTAGTTGTATTGATTGAAATAAAGAGTTTTGTGTATTTATTTATTATATGATAAGTACTTTAGAACAATACATTTATTATAAAAATTCTTCATTAACTATTAAACAACTCTGTAAAATAGCAATATTAAAAAACAATCGATATAAGAATATTCGAAAAAATTATATGTATTAAATCGAATTTTATAGTCTAAAATGTTTTAAAAGACAAATGAAAAGAAATATTTCTAGATTTTGGAAAAAAAATGAACTTAATATTCACCTTTGAGGAATACCATTTGTGATCCCAGAAACTGAACTTTCAGGATTATTTATCTTTAGTTTTTACATTCTATTCGTATGCATTCTTTTCAATAAATTTAAACATTGTCCTCTTATACCATATTGTTTTAATTTTAAAAACAAAATATCACGATTAACCAAATCCCAAGCTTTATTTAAATCCAAAAAATAACTGCTGAATTAAGACCACGTTTATAAAGCATTTATTTATTTTTGTGTCATTTCAAATTTCCGGTTGACTTCTTTTTTCTATAACCATATATTTCTTTACCAAAAGTATTGTTCTTTTCCCAAAATTCCTCAAGGTTTTTTTAATCCAATGTTTAAAATTATTTTGTAATAATAGAAAGTATGATATTGGTTGATTATTATTTAAATCTGTTTCGTTCAGTAAGGGGTTCATAGTGCTGTTTCTATCGATAAAATTGGTAGAGACTTTACAACACAACAAAGGGAGAACAGAGTTTCCGACTAGTTTCGCCATTTATTCCCGGCTTTATCAAGGATACACACAAGAGGACACAAGCCTTTATATACAGAAAATATGGTACAGAATGTGAACATGATTGGATGAAAAAATAACAAATAGTAAATAATATAAATTGTACAGTGGCGACATTGAAAGGAGAATGGTTGGATAAGGAACCAATAACAATGAAATTATAAGGAAACCTTGAGAGGAAAATTAATTGAAATATAAAGGAAAAAATAAAGGAAAAAATGTCATAACACAAACAAAATTGAAAACGCGGACCTAGAAGAAGACTCATCCGGAGTTAACGTAAACTAAGGTAGTAATAAAAAAAAAAAAAATGGAAAGGAAAGTAAATATACAAATTTGAAAAATTACAAGATATCGGATAAAGAATTTAAAATTGAATAAATATCAAAAACAGTTTGGCAATTGAGGAGGTGATCTGGAGAGGAGATTTTAGCTTTAAAGATCTCAATGGCTTTGAGAGTGGCAGTCTTGAATGGATCGTTGCATAGATGGAGAATGGTCATGATTTCACTTTGCTCTTTGGGGGCATGTCCCGTGCGGGCAAGGTGGATCGCGTAGTGTGAATTATTATCTTGTTTCTTGTAGGAGTCCATGTGTTCTTTAAATCGTTTATTGAAATTGCGGGTCGATAGGCCTATATAGTATTTATCGCAAAATCCACAGTTTAATCTATAAACTCCGGAACGGGAGAATTTGTCGGTGTGTGTTTGGATGGGTGGATTAAGAGAGCGAAAGCATGGGGCCGATGAGTGGTAGGAAACTTGGAGGCCGAGTGAGGAGAGGAAGGCGGAAAGGCGGTAAAATTGAGGGCTGATGAATTGCAAGGACACCCATTTCTTGGATGGGGTTGGGTGAGGAAGTTTAAGGTTGGAGAGGGCAAGTTTTCTTCGTTGGAGAATCCGGGAGAAGGTAGAAGCTGTGTAGCCATTTTTTAAGGCGAGTGCGCGTATAGTACGGAATTCGGTGGCACATTCTGTACCATATTTTCTGTATATAAAGGCTTGTGTCCTCTTGTGTGTATCCTTGATAAAGCCGGGAATAAATGGCGAAACTAGTCGGAAACTCTGTTCTCCCTTTGTTGTGTTGTAAAGTCTCTACCAATTTTATTTAAATCTGTTTTTTACCTTTCTTATAGATTGGCCTAATCTTTGACATTTTTATCTCTTTTGGCCATTCATTTGTCTTCAATATTACATTATATAAATGAGTTAACAAAACCTTTACCATTATTTCTAATGTTGTTTGCCTAAATTCCATCAATTCCTGAAGACTAATTTATTTTTAGACTTAAAATAATTTTTTCAATTTCTTTTTCTTCTACTGAATCCATAACAATAGAATTTTGTATTAATATAAGCACTTGTAATTAATAATAACTATTACGCCTCACAGGATATAATTAAGCACCATCATTCATTACAACACGTCCAAGAGATGTACAAAAATATGCATTGAATACTAACTCTACGTCCAAGAGACGTACAAAAATTTACGTTGAATACTAACTCTACGTCTAACAGACGCACTATGTTTACGAAAATATGCAATACACGTTGTTGATATGCAAGCTGGACAGCTGAAACACCACTATTCGAAAGAATACATGTTTGATGAAACATACCTGGAGTTACAGGGCACTCTTTCAAGGTCAAGCGCAGCAGCTGATGTTTAAAATTTTAACTACGTCTCCAAGACGTATGGTTAGCATTCTAGGGTTAATGAGAAAAATCTCATGACCAACAATGCAAGGAAAAATTTGTGCAACAATAGGTATTAACACTGGTATAAACACGTAAACCACAAACACTCTGCACGGACCAACAATATATATCCAATGACCAACAATGAAAGAAAAAGTTTGTGCAACAGTAGGTATCAACAATCGTCTCAACACGCAATTCACACTACGCTCGGACCAGCAACAGTTATCTCATGTCCCACAATGCAAGGCAAAGTTTGTGCAAAGATAGGCCCGACGTGTTCGTATCAACAATAGTATCAATGCGCAATTCACCAATAACAATGAGCACAAAATTATTCAAACAATTATAGCAATGAACAAAAAATGATGATGCAATGATAGAAAGTTCTTTTCAAAGAATTATAGCAATGAACATAAAATGATGATGCCATGACAAAACATTCGTTTCCAAGAGATGCGTGTAATTATACTGGGCAACGCCGGGTCCTCTGCTAGTCTTTCTATATATATAAAAAAGGATGTTTCTGGGTCTGTTTGTTGGTTTGTTTGTTTGTTTGTTTGTGGGTTTGTTTGTTTCTTATGCAAATTTACAGTTTTATTCCAATCTTGATAAAATTTTGCATACTTGACCTTCAAAGCATGAGGAAGATCACTGTCTATTTCAGATTTCAGAAAAATAATAATTCTTGAAAAAAAATGATATTCATGGTTATGGCAGGGCATATTAATGAGTAATATGTCATGAACAACAATGCAAGGCAAAGTTTGTGCAACAATAGGTATCAACAATGGTATAAACACTCAATGCACAAACACTCTGCACGGATCAACAATATATATATGATGACCAAACCTGGAAGGAAAAATTTGTGCAACAATAGGTATCAATAATGGTATAACCACGCAATCCACAAACACTAGGCAGGGATCAACAATACATATCTCATGACCAACAATGAAAGGCAAAGTTTGTGCAACAATCGGTATCAACAATGGTATGAACACGCAATTCACCAATAACAATGAACATAAAATGATGATGCATTGACACAACATTTGTTTTCAAGAATTATAACAATGGACATAAAATGATGATGCAATGATAGAACATTTGTTCCCAAGAATTATTAACAATGAACCGGAAAACGATATCACAGACGATATAGATTGCGCAGTCTCTCTCGATGAGGCAAAGGAGATACACGTGTCTTCCTTCAGATCCCTAACAAGCGTTCAGACGATTGGGAAAAGTGATTTTGTTTCTTTGTGTGTGTGTATTTACTTGCAACCGTAATTATCCCGGGCAACTCCGGGTCCTCTGATAGTCTTTCTATTTATATAAAGAAGGATGTTTGTTTCTTTGTTTGTGGGTTTCTTTATGTGTTTGTTTGTTTGTTACTTATACAAATATACAGTTTTATTGCGATCTTGTAAAATTTCGCATACATGACCTTCAAAGCATGAGGAAGGTCACTGTCTACCTCAGATATCTAAAAAATAATAAATTTTTATAAAAAATCGATATTCAGGGTTATGGCAGGGCATAATAATGAGAAATATCACATGACCAACAATGCAAGGCAAAGTTTGTGCAACAATAGGTATCAACAATATTATCAACACGCAATTCACAAACACTCTGCACGGACCAACAATTTATATCTAATGACCAACAATGCAAGGCAAAGTTTGTGTAACAATAGGCCCGTCGTGTTTGCATGAACAATTATCTTAATGAAAAACGTTCAATAATTGTGGAAAGCGACATAATAACAAAGGAAAACCTCTTGTTCACAAAAAGAATTTTAATTAAGCATATACGCGTTTCGAACCCTTTAGGTTCATTATTCAATGCCATATGAGTGAATATGACACCTTATTTTGATCGTCTCTGGCAGACTCTCTGCTCTGCCTGTGTGTACAGTAATTTGGTTAATCGCCACATGCTTTTGAATCTCGCCCAGGATTTGCTTGATTGGCTGACCGTGAGTACGTATTATGATTGGCGGAATATAGGAGCTGCTCTTGGTATTTGGCTTTTCAACGTTTTTTCGCTGTTCGGACTTGCTTTCTCGAAAAGCAACAGCGATTGTATCCTTTACAACACGGGGTGTAGAAAGATTTTCTCCAACTTTGGCTTGATAAGATCTGCCGTCAAGAAAGGATTTCACCATTAAAATCAAATTGTCAGGGAACCGTCTCTGATCATTTTGTAGAGTGAATTTGGTACATAGCGCAAGTCCTATATAAAAGAGAAAAGCGCCGACCTAGGAGAAATACCCTGGTCGTAAAATAGTTCTAATTAAGTTACAAACGTAAAAACCGGGAGAATCCCAATTATACAGATAAATACAAAAATTGTACAGAATAAAACAAATCCCAAAATATGTTGTACAGAAACAATACAAAATTATACAAAAAAGCCCTTAAATACAAAATTATACAAAGTAAAATAAAACAACAAAAGGGGGGGGGGAGAACATCATCTTGAGAGCTTCAATGACTTAATCAAAATCGAATCTCCCAGGGGCCTTGTGTCTCCATTCAATACTGAGTCCGGATTTTTTCTGGCGATTTCCAAGGTTTCGAAGTAATCAAGTGCATTTCTGTTTCTTACGTGTCTCACCAGTCTGCAGTCCTTTATCCGAATATCGTGTCCGGTATCTATCATGTGTCTAGCCACAGGCGATCTCTCTGGGCGTCCAAACCTAGCGTGGGCCGTGTGTTCCTTGAATCTTGTCTGCAAGTCGCGCCTCGATATACCTTCGGACATTTGCTACAAGATATTTCATATATACCTGATTGAAGTAAAGGCGGAGTCTTGTCTTTCGGATTACCCAGGAGGTTCCTCAAGACGTTTGGGTTTTTGTAGGAAACAGTCACGCCCGCCTTCTTGAAAATAGAATGCAAATTGGTAGTCAACGTCTTGCTGAAAGTGATAAGTAGTTTGAACGTCGAAGTGGGTTTGTTGTTGAGGGTCGTCGAATCTTTTATCATCTTAGTAAATGTTCTTCTCCAGAGTAAGTCTTTTACCATTCCAGTTCTATATCCGTTCTTTATTGCAATCTCCTGAATACGTTTGACTTCCTTCCTGAACCTGTCCTTAGACAAAGGTATACTGAGTTCTCTGTCTATCAAGAATACAAAGGCAGACAGTTTTTGGCTGCAACAGTGGTTGGAGTCATGGTGGATGTATATATCGGTGTGCGTAGGCTTTCTGTATATGTCGAAATCCAATTTGTTCTTCGAACGTATAATCTTGAGATCCAGAAAAGGGAATAGCTCAGTTCTTCTCCAGTTCCACAGTTCTTGAATGCCAAGCACCACGCGTGGAACTCTAAATGCCCCAATCAAAACGGCAATATATTATATGGATACACGTTAAACGAGATTGACACCTTCGTTGCTGGTCCCCTTGATGACACATACTACTGCGACCACTCTCCTGTTAGCGACGTGCTGGATATTGCATTTTTTAAAGGTTTCCTCAAGCCCTATAATATGTTCACAGTTGACGACTTATCCTCTGATCACCGTCCAGTGATGCCTATTTTTGAGGGTTTAAACATCGATAAGAACATTGTGCTCCGCTCTAAACAGGACTGGAAGCTCTTTAGGGATATTCTTAGAGAAAATAGCATTCCTTACAAGGAGGTTATTGATAAGGAGGATATCAATAGTAATAATAATGCAATCACCCGTGTTGTCAACGATGCCACTACTTCCAGTACCTCTACTATCGATCGTAAGCGTCCTGAACACCTCGACCTACCTCCCTATATCAGGCGTCTTATTCTCGAAAGGAATTCTTACAGAAGATTATGGCAGCGTAAGCGACGTTCCTTCTTCAAGACTAAGTACAACCGGCTTTCTCGCAAGGTGCAGGAGGAGGTTAAAGCATTACGAAATCAAAGGTGGAACGATAAACTGAAATCCTTGACTGTCCAGGACAACTCGCTCTGGGGAACTGTGAGAGCCTTAAAGGGTAACAGACCAATTCAATTGCCGCCACTGCTTGCCGGCAATGGCAACGTTGTCACCAGCGACGGAGATAAGGCACAATTGATCGCCGATTCCCTGAAAAGTTAATTTACCACGCCTGGTGAGACAAACTTGGACAGCCTCCAAAACACTCAGATAGTTAACGATGGGTGTATTGCTTACCAGTACATTCGTCGTGTTCCCACCTCTGAGGAAGTCATTAGTGCCCAAGAAATCACCGACGTCATCAAGCGACTTAAAACCAAGAAAACAGCAGGTATTGATTCCATTACTAACAGTGCGCTCAAGAACTTGCCTTCTAATATTGTCTCGTTCATTACCAAAGCCATGAATGACTGCTGGAGACATGGTTACTTCCCCGACCAATGGAAAGAGTATGTCATAGTTACCATTCAAAAGCCTGATCTAAACCCTGCTCTTGCTGTCAGCTAGACCCATAAGCTTGCTACCTGTGCTGTCAAAAGTTTTCGAACGCATCATTCTAAAGAGGTTTGACGAATTCTGTGTAGCAAACAATCTCGTTCGTGAAGAGCAATTTGGCTTTCGCCCAGGTCACTCCTGCCAACTTCAGATCTGGCGTCTTTTTGCAGATCTAAACACTCCTCTTAACTGTGCCAAGTACGGTGGTCTTGTCTTTTTGGATGTCCATAAAGCTTTTGATCAGGTTAGGCACAACGGCCTCATATACAAGATGATTACTTGCGGTTTTTCGGACGAACTCATTACCTTGATTAGTTCCTTTCTGTGAAACAGGACATTTCGTGTCAAGGTTGGCTGCTCCATGTCTAATCCTTGTGACGTCAATGCTGGTGTTCCGCAGGGTTCTGTCCTGGGCCCTGCACTGTTCAACTTTTTCATCCATGACTTCCCAACTTTTACTATTTGCAAGCTATATCTGTTCGCTGACGACGCGGCCATCATGACTACTGACCGAAATCCGGCTCACGTCTTATCACGGTTACAAAAGGCCTTACATCTGTGCGAGAAATGGTTTGCAAAGTGGAGACTCGACTTAAACGTTGACAAGTGCAAGGCGATGTTCATTACGAAGAAACTTCGAAAACTCCCGAGTTCCCTCTTCCTTTCTGGCAAAGAGCTCGATTGGGTAAAAAATTATAAATACCTCGGAGTGGTGGTAGATGCCAGGGAAAATTGGGGAGACCACGTCTCCTATGCGATAAATAGAGCCAAGAAGGCGAAGTTCAGTCTAGTTGCCCTTATGGGACGAAACAGCGCCCTTGGAGTGGACACCAAACTTTTGCTTTACAAGATGGTTATAAGAGTCATTCTTCTTTATGGTATGCCTGCCTGGGCTACAATATGCAAATCCAGATGGAAGGATCTCCAAACCTTCCAAAACGTTACTCTGAGGACTATCGCCCAACTTGACAGGAGAGTCGCAACAAATATTTCTATTGCTGAAGATTCCCATATATCTCCAATTGTTCAGGGATCGCTGAAGAAGTTGCTTCCGAAGATCAAGGACCATCCAAATCCTCTGGTTGCAGATATTCTGGAACACCCACTCACGTTTAGAAGTTTCCTCAGGCATCGCAGGCCTTGACACGTTCTGGACATCAATTTCGACGACATCCAAAAGGCTATCTTTCCCGAATACTGGATTTTATAGCTCCTCGTGGCCCTCGTCAATCAACAATCAACTCTATCGTCCTTATAGCAAAGGACCCCCTCTTATCCTCTGGATGACTTAACTAGGTTTCATCTGGCTTCCAGCCTAATTCAGTGTACTTCCCCTGGTTACTTCCTGGATGAGTATGGCAGTGAAAGCGTAGCTTTCGGACCACTCGTCTCATTTTCCCTGCACTGTTCGATTGTCGATTATCGTACCAAATTCCCTCATATGGCATTGAATAATGAACCTAAAGGGTTCGAAATACGTATATGCCTAAATAAAATTCTTTTTGTGGACAAGAGGTTTTCCTTTGTTATTAATTATTTCAATGTGCAATTCACCAAATACAATGAGCACAAAATTATTTAAAGAATTATAACAATGAACATAAAATCATGATGCAATGACAGAACATTCGTTTCCAAGAGAAGCGTGTAATAAAATGATCCCGGGCAACGCCAGGTCCTCTGCTAGTCTTTCTATATATATATAGAAGGATGTTTGTGGGTCTGTTTGTTTGTTTGTGGGTTTCTTTGTCTCTTATGCAAATCTACAGTTTTATTCCGATCTTGATGAAATTTTGCATATTTCACAAACACTCCGCACGGACCAACAATATATATCTCATGACCAACAATGCAAGGAAAAATTTGTGCAACAATAGCTACCAACAATGGTGTCAACACGCAATTCACCAATAACAATGAGCACAAAATTATTCAAAGATTTATAACAATGAACATAAAATGATGATGCAATGACAGAACATTCGTTTCTAAAAATTATTATTAATGAACTGGAAATGGATATAATACTGGATATAGATAGGGCAGTCCCTCTCGATGAGTCAAAGGAGGTACACGTGTCTTCCTTTAGCACCTTAAAAAGCGTTCAGACGATTGGGGAAAGTGATTGTGCTTCTTTGTGTGTGTGTGTATTTACCTACAAGCGTACTTATCCCAGGCAACGCCGGGTCCTCTGCTAGTCTTTCTATATATATAAAGAAGGATGTTTGTTTGTTTGTTTGTTTGTTTGTGGATTTGTTTATGTGTTTTTTTGTTTGCTTGTTTCTTATTCAAATCTACTTTTTTATTCCGATCTTGATAAAATTTTGCATACTTGACCTCCAAGGCATGAGGAAGGTCACTGTCTACCTCAGATTTCGGAAAAATAACAATGCATAACCTATTACATATTACTTCCAAAAAACACATCAGTTTATTTAACTTCTTGAGGTTGTTCTGTTTACGTGCTGTATAATTGTCCCGGGCAACGCTGGGTACTCTGCTAGTCTTCTATATATATAAAGAGGGATGTGTGTTTGTTTGTGGGTTTGTGTGTTTGTTTGTTTGTTTGTTTCTTATACAAATCTACAGTTTTATTCTGATCTTGTAAAATTTCGCATACATGACCTTCAAAGCATGAGGAAGGTCACTGTCTACCTCAGATTTCAAAAAAATAATAATTATATATAAAAAATCGATATTTATGGTTATGGCAGGGCATATTAATGAGAAATATCACATGACCAACCATGCAAGGCAAAGTTTGTGTAACAATATGTATCAACAATAGCATCAACACGCAATTCACAAACACTCTGCACTGCCCAACAATATACCGGGTGGGCAAGAAATAACGTGAGGTGTTCAGACCTCGCTAGCTGGAATTCTATTAGGCCAAATGCAGTACATTTTGGTGTATATACTTAGTGAAACATGGAGTTTCGATTTCTGCCAAAAAATAGTAGCAAAAGTCGCCATAGGGGGCGCTTATTTCAAGAAAACAATGAATACATTTGCATAAGCGCGTTCCGTGTTGAGCAATCTTGACAATAAAAGGCAAGGCTGAGGATTTCCCATCATTTACGAACGAATGGCCTCATGATGACGCTTACTTTGCCTGACCGGGCGTTATTAGTCAAGTTGTTTTATCTGAAGAGGGACAACGCAAGTGCTGCCCTTCGTGAATTCCGGCGATTGAAAACGTTACAAAGAGGAACGATGAGCAGAACTAAGTTACGGAAAATGATTGAACGATTTAAATCTACCGGAACTCTAGGAATGCAAACCAGGCCGGGGACGGAAACGAATCAGGCAGCAACACGTTGAAGAAGTTGCAACTGCTGTTGTGGAACAAGAGATGACTACCGGCTGTGCACACGCAATAGCACGCCAAACAGATATCCCATATTCGACGGTGAGAAAAACACGGTATTGCATAAGATATTGACATTTTATCCCAATAAACTCACACCTGTTCAACAATTGCTTCCTGGAGATGAACGTACCCGAACTGACGTTTCATTGAGATTTTTAGCACGTATGGAAGTGGATGATATATGGCCACGGCAAATTGTATGGAGTGATGAGGCACATTTTTATTTGAATGGTGATATCAATACCCACAACTGCCGTATTTGGGCTGCATCAATTCTACATGTGTGTCTGCCAACTCCTATGCATTCACCGTACGTTTTTGGAGAAATCCGTCGCCATCGACCGGTGACTTGTATCGTCAATTCTGCCAGGTATGCCGATATGCTTGAGAATTCTGTGATAACACGATTGCAGGAAAAGGGTTGTCTGGATTCTACCATTTTTTGCGGGCATATTATTGAGAAAGATCTCATGACCAACAATGCAAGGAAAAATTTGTGCAACAATAGGCCCATCGTGTTCGCATCAACAATAGTCTCAATGCGCAATTCACTAATAACAATGAGCACAAAATTATACAAAGCATTATAACAATGAACAAAAAATGATGATGCAATGATAGAAAGTTCTTTTCAAAGAATTATAACAATCAACATAAAATGATCATGCAATGACAGAACACTCGTTTCCAAGAAATAATAATGAATGGGAAACGGATATAATGCTGGATATAGATAGGGCAGTCTCTCTCGATGAGGCAAAGGAGGTACTTGTGTCTTCTTTCATCCCTAACAAGCGTTCAGACGATTGGGAAAAGTGATTGTGTTTCTTTGTGTGTGTGTATTCACCTACAAGCGTAATTATCCCTTGCAACGCCCTGCTAGTCTTTCCATATATATATATAAAGAAGGATGTTTGTTTGTTTGTTTGTGGGTTTGCTTATGTGTTTATTTGTTTGTTTCTTATACAAATCTACAGCTTTATTCCGATCTTGTAAAATTTCGCATACCTGACCTTTGAAAGCATGAGGAAAGTCACTGTCGAATTCAGATTTCGAAAAAAAAATATTTATTTATAAAAAATCATTATTCATGGTTATGGCAGAGCATATTAATGCGAAATATCACATGAAAAATCATGCATGGCAAAGTTTGTGCAATAATAGGTATCAACAATGGTATCAACACGCAATTCACAAACACTCTGTACGGACCAACAATATATATCTCATGACCAATTGGTGTTAACACTGCAAAGCAAAGTTTGTGTAACAATAGGCCCGTCGTGTTCGCATCAACAATAGTCTCAATGCGCAATTCACCAATTACAATGAGCACAAAATTATTCAAAGAATTATAACAATGAACAAAAAATAATGCAGTGACAGAACATTCGTTTCCAAGAGAAGCGTGTAATTATCCCAGGCAACGCCGGGTACTATGCTAGTCTTTCTATTTATATAAAGAAGGATGTTTGTGGGACTGTTTGATTGTTTCTTTGTTTGCGGGTTTGTTTGTTTCTAATGCAAATCTACAGTTTTATCCGATCTTGATGAAATTTTGCATACTTGACCTTGAAAGCGTGAGGAAGATCACTGTCTACCTCAGATTTCGGAAAAATAACAATTATTGATAAAAAATCGATATTCATTGTTATGGCAGGGCATATTAATGAGAAATATCTCATGACCAACAATGCAAGGCAAAGTTTGTGCAACAACAGGTATAAACAATGGTATAAACACGCAATGCACAAACACTCTGCACAGACCAACAATATATATCTCATGACGAACAATGCAACAACAGGTATCATCAATGGTATAAACCCGCAATCCACAAACAGTAGACACGCATCAACAATATATATCTTATGACTAACAATGAAAGGCAAAGTTTGTGCAACATTCGGTATCAACAATGGTATGAACACGCAATTCACCAATAACAATGAGCACAAAATGATGATGCAATGATAGAACATTCGTTTCCGAGAATTATTAACAATGAACAGGAAATAGATATAATAGACGATATAGATAGGGCAGTCTCTCTCTAGATGCGGCAAAGGAGATACACCTGTCTTCCTTCAGCTCCCTAACAAGCGTTCAGACGATATAGGAAAAGTGTGTATATGTTTCGTTGCGTGTGTGTGTTGTAACGTGCTAGTAATTGGCACCGCAGTTACCCACACGTTCAGGCAAACTGAAGGAGAATCCTCTAGTCTAACATAAAAAGCTCCCTTCCCTTATTCCCTTTGTTAAGCTAGTGAAAAATACCATAACCTTCAAAATTATACGTCACGTAATTAAGGAAAGTAACTCCTTCAGAATATTCAATCAAATAAGAGCAACGCGAAATTCGAAAACTTTGACCTAAAAATTAAAATCTTAAAGAAAAGAAACCCAACTTAAAGTATCGGGGTACGATTCTTTAAGTAAGAAAAAAAAGACATAAACAAATCCCTTTAAGTAATTAACTCCCAACGGAGTTACCTTTTGAACTTAATCAAAAAAATGGGCGTAAAGAAACCAACAAAGTTCCAAATAAATGTTTTTCTTTATTACATCTTTTTTTTTTGATAAATAAAGAAAGCCATGCTCAACAAAAACAAAAGGTCCCAAAAGATGGAACTTAAAAGACAAAAATTTGTTGGTCCAGGGAAACAGGATGTCTATTGAAGGCTCGAGGAACTTGACCGCCTCAGTGAGAGTTGCCGCGGGACAAAGCCCACTTCGCAACGGCAGCAGGCTGACTGATGACCAAAGAAAATGAGAGCCGACGACAGCTTTACAAGCAAGGGGAAGAACTCGTAACCATGGAACAACCAGAGTAGCTAGTAGATGAATGGAAGTGCGGCTCAAGCTAGGTAAACGGGACTCTGAGCATAGACATATAAGTAATGGGAGATAAAAAAAATTAAATTTGACGAGATAAAACAAAGTAGCAAAAAAAAACAACAAAATTACAAATGGATATTCAAAAAAAAGATATAAGAAAAAAAAAAAACAGGAACCTCCACCAAACTATACCTAAAGGGAAAAAAAAACGCAATGACTAATAATAAATTACGTGATAAGCTTAAGAGACAAAGTGGATTATTGGGACGAAGGTGACGGACGAAAAGTAAACGAACAAAAGGTTGTGGACAGCACTGGAGGAAAGAACAAAGATTCAAACAAGAACGAGGTCCTGGAAAAGAAAAAACGAAAGTATAAATAAACAAGAATGATTTTACCGCCAAAGCGGATAAAGGGAGCACATTTTCTATTTATAGCATCGTACATGGATATATAGAATTAACCAACATTTTAAAACACTTGAAAGTAAATAAATAAATATGAAAACTAAATTGTAAATTACTATTTAAATAGGCTAACGTATAGAGAGAATTTAAAAGAATAAACTTGAAGAATGAAAGGTAAATGGAGAGTGAAGTTATTCCTCATACACTTAAAAAAATAAAAGTTCTTTAATTTGTAAGAATTCTCACATAATGTTAAACGAAGTGAGCCTCAATTGCTGAAGCGTTATGTGTAAGCATCTATTAGATTTTCATATTAAATTACTAAACTCTTATTGAAGCAAGCGATTAACTACTAATAAATTAATTAGTAATGAGTTTTAAATACCATTAAGCCTAAGAGTACTATACTCTTGATTCAAATAAGCTATGGATAACAAAAGATCTAATAACGCGTAAGGAGTTGGTTGATATATTACACGCCATATCTTAGCATTAAAAGTTCTATAAATTCTGTATTGTACCATTAGGGCACGTGCTACAAAACCAATTGCCACTATCATTATTTACTCGTGATAGTCACTCATGGCACGTTGTTACGATCGTTTGATATATTACATGCCATATCTTAGCATTGAAAGTTCCAAGGTTACCATATGGTACCATAGGGCACCATTAGGGCACATGCTACTAAACCAGTAACTATTATCATTATTTACACGTGATATTCACTCATGGCACGTTATTACGAGTCGTTTGATCTATTACATGCCATATCTTAGCATTGAAATTACCAATTGTACCATATGGTTCCATAGGGCACCATTAGGGCACGTGCTAGTAAACCAATAACCATTATCATTATTTTCTCGTGATATTCACTCATTACATGTTGTTACGAGTCGTTTGATATATTACATGCCATGTGTTAGAATTGAAACTTCCAATGGTACCATATCATGCCACAGGGCACCATTAGGGCACGTGCTACTAAACCAATAACCATTATCATTATTTTCTCGTGATATTCACTCATGGCACCTTGTTATGAGGCGTTTGATATATTACATGCCATATCTTAGCATTGAAAGTTCCAATGGTTTCATAGGGCACCATTAGGGCACGTGCTACTAAACCAATAACAATTATCATTATTTTCTCATGATATTCACTCATTACATGTT